>BSAI01000073.1:20693127-21086930 GCA_036245035.1 Adrianichthys oophorus | reverse complement strand
TTTTTTGTAACAGTTTGGTCCATTTAATTCATGTCTTAAAATATACTTTTACAATGCAGAGTATTTCATAATTAACTAAAACACTACTTTTGATCCAATTGAGTAGCTTTTAAGACAAAATAGACATTTATTGATTTATTTGATTTATTCTGTTAAAATGACAACATTCAACATCTGGATGTTTGAGATTCTTGCCTGTAAGTAAAACATTGAGCAGAGCAATAGAAGTTCACACACTGACTGGAAATGAGAACTGGACTGAGTGACCCCTTCTCTCGCACGTTCCAAACAGGAAGTACCCACTGTATCCATGAAGCCAAAACCCCCTTGAATTCTATAGAGAAATAAACAGCTATGACTTAGTCACTCTATATGTCAGAATGTCCATTCTTGCATAATTTGTGGTTGCAGATTTGATTGATAGTCAATATTGGTTCATTTCGAAACAACTGGATTGGATCTGATCATTTTTTGCTGCCACCACGTGTGTTGTCAGTTGTGATGGCACTTGGTCGTTTTTATGCTATAGTAAAATAGACCTACTGTCTCTCAATCCTAATGATATTTTCCAATATCAATTATTGATTTATCGCATCTTGAAACGATTATTTGATTTTAGTCAATTTGGTTTGATTTGATTAACAATGTTTCTCAGACAGATCAGTCTCGTTGGCCTGTAGGAATAGAATTCGAGTCATTGAATAATTGGTTAATCGTTGCCAGTTGCCATAGAAACGATGACCCAGACCAATGTGGACTAATCACAGCTTACTGATGATTTCTGACTCCAACCTGTATCGAAAAAAAAATGCGACTGAATTGACTTCATTTGGTTGGACTCGGAAGTAAACGACTTTGTTAATGGGTGATGTCCCACTCACTCGGTCCAGTTCTCATATACAGTCAATGAGTTCACAGTTTAACCAACTTTCAGTTTTACCAACAAGATCACTGAACAATCTAAAAAACCTGTTGTTTATACTATTTATATTAGGTTTATACTATGAATGAAATTCTAAACATATTACTAGCTGATATGAATATGAATATGCTGCTATTTGCGTCTTGTTACATAAAAAAAAAACAAAAAAACGTTGATTATCCATTTCAAGTGACATATTTAACTGAGTTGAACCTTAAGAGTCCAGTCTTGACCTCTGTTTTGGGGGGAGACCAAACATTCTTGTAGCAGAGGAGACATATAATCAAGTAAATGTGTCCTATTTGGCTTAATGCATAAACAAAAAGAAAATCAGACCAACATCTACCACCCTCCATCTCCTTAGCTTTTTGTGCTGCAACCTACAAAGCTTCTAACTTGAAAAAAATTGTCACAGCAGTTACTGACAGGTAACTAAAGCTGCTGTAAGTGGCAGTTACTGGACCTGCAGAGACTCAAAATAACCCTGACTGGTTGTTTTCTCTGTGGTGTAATGGACAAAAAAAAAGGGGGCGAAATTTTTTTTTTCCCACCAGTTTAAACCTTCCTCGGCTATTCTTATGAAGGTTGGAGGAAAAAAGGAAACTCAGAATAAAATATTCCGCACCAGCTTGGTTAAGAAGAGTCCCCTGTGATGCATCCAGCTTACTTGGAAGCCAACAAAGAGGAGTTTTAAGAGAAAGGATGCAGAAAAATAGTAACTTTATCCAGCAAATTCTCAGTCAGGAATACAGGATCCTATTACAGACTCCCATCTATGAATAGAAACCAGCTCACAGGTGTAGTCCCACGATTGTTATTAAAATACACATTCAGTCTACGCATTGTGGCCTAATAATGACTAAGCTCTATCATAGCATATCTGAGCAATGCTTTGAATGATTGGCTGCTTTTTCAATTGCTAATATAACAAACTATCTCCTCCAGAGAATCCACTCATTAATTAGCGAAGTAATGAAATCAGCAGCATTAATATGCAGATAACAGATTCTCATTTTCTCCCAGGCTTGGCTATTATATTTCAGACATTTGAATGGAAAAAAGCTTTCACTGATGGGAGATCAGACCAAAAAGACATACAGTTTTTGTAATGTCTTAAAAAAAATGAGAGAAATTTGGGGAAAAAGCTCAACTTTCAGACTCCCACTAAACGTCTTTTATTATTTTTTTCAATTGAAGGAAGCTTAAAATCAAACTCACCACACCAGGAAAGATTCTGGTAAGGCGATCAGCTGCTGCTGTGGCTTTGGACTTCCCTCCTCCAAGGCAATCCTCAAACTCATACAGTGGCTGCCGGACAGGATTGGAGTAGGAGATCTTTGCGTTGTCCACAAATGTGATGTGTCTCACGCCCCAACCCTGCCAAAGGAAGGACAAAATCAGCCTAAAACACCGTCGTAAATACATTTTCTATAGACACCAGCTACAATTTCCAAGTCTCAAAGAGATGTTAACAGCATTATGTGTACAGCATGCAGAAAGAAAATTGTTTTCTTTAGTGGTTTTAACCTGAGTGTTCTTGAGCATTTTTCTGATGATGAAAAATATAAATAGAGAAAATCAAGTTGAAACTTTCATTTCTGAATATTTCTGTATTCAGATTGTTGTGAATCAGGAGAAGATGAAAAAAATGCAGTTTTAAAAAGCTAATTAGTGAGATAGGAAATATGCTGGGCGGGTAAAAACCTCCCTACTCAGAGGCAAATTTCTAATTAACTACTGCCCCTCTGCAGACGCTATGTCCTCGAAAACTATGAAAAAAACGGCTGTATCATAATTAAAAGACAACTAGGAACAATTTTAAAATAGACTAATAGATGATTGAAGTGGGACTTCATAAACCCTTTTTTTGTATTTGTGCTAGAATTTGTGTCTTTTAATACAGACAACTGGGTCTCCATTTCCTCGTATGTTGACACATTGCTTACTTAAACATGATTGCAATAAATCACTTATTTTGCACATAGATCTAAAGTGAGTCAGTGTGTGCAGTGTGCAAGTCAGATCAATAAAATATCCTTCAGATTTTTCTATGAAACTCACACACTGAAAACCTTTCCTATAAGTTGGAAGAATCCCCCAGATGTTTAGATGAGCTGCTGGTTGTTGATGCTGGAAATCATTTTATGAAATTGTAACACTTTTCAAAAACAATTTTCTCCTAAAGTCTGAGCGCTTCCAAAGGGACTCCTGTGTTAACAGTTCCATGAGTCTGGGTTGAATTCCCAGTAAGACAGCGAGCATAAACCTGCTTGTTCTGACAGTGGAGCAGAGAATCTCATCAGAATGCTGCTCGGCTGCATTTAAAATGGGTTTTTAATGTTTTGGTCATACCATTAGAGTGCGGGCCACATTGCAGCCCAATGTCCCAGCACCTAGAAGGAGACACTTAGTGTTGACCACTTTGTCCAGGTCCAAGGAAGGAACCAGCCTCCACCTCATCAGCTTCAGGTTCAGGTCCACTGATGACTCTGCAAGCCTGGAAACAGAGAATTCAAGTTGGAACACAACATAAGGTAGACAACTACTTGATTTACAGAATTGTTTTTAATCCACGGGCTGCAGACCAATACCAGTCTGTAAGAAAGTTGGTGCTGGGCCACAGAGGAGTAAAAAAAAAACATGACCTACATTTTTTTCCATTTTATTTCTAATCTGATTCTGAAGGATTTTTTTTATATTTTTGGAAAACTACTAGATTATCCCCACCCCATCCAACTCATTCTTGACACGTCAAGCCGCACGGTTGACAATGGTGTTGAAAATCCATCCAGTTCTTTTTTAAGCGGCTAAACTCTCAAGGTGACAAAATTAATAAAAAAAACAAACGTATTTGGAGAGTTTCTTCTTGCAGAAAATAGCCAGTGAGGAAACAGAAGAAGAGCCTTTGACTTAAAAAAAAATCTGCATTTAATAGAAAAAAACTTAACTTTTTACTCCAAATATGGATTTATAGTGAGAGTTGTTCCCACAAACCATAATAATAGTAATAATGCATACAATTCAGGAATAGACTGAAGTTAATAAAGTTGATCAAGTCATACATTCAAGTTTATTATTAGTTTTAGAAAATATCAGTTTTAGCTTTTTCTAATATATACGAGGTTGAAGTTGGTGTCAAATTTTGTAGCTTCAGCTTTGGTAGTTAAGGGAAAATCTTGATCACATTTTAATGATTCCTACATGAAATCTAGTGTTCAGCTAAAGTTTAAAGCAGCTGTAGATATTTCGCACATGTTGAAGATTCATTTTGCACACAAAACTTAAGGGAAACTGGAAGATAAATTAAAAAAAATCTGACGCCCTCTTCTGTATCATACAGGCAGGTCCATGAAAATATTGTCTGACATTAAACTGGTCCATGGCCTGAAAAAGGTTGGAAACCACTGCTTTACAGCATACCAGAACCCTTCTTCTAAATGTCTTTTACCTTTTGGGGTCCATGCACTCACTCAGGTTGACCATTCTGGGTCCCATGGCTCCCTTTGCGTTTTTTTCCCAACCGACACTTTTAGGACACCCTAAAAATAGAGGTGAGAGGTTGATTAGTCATGCTTTTACAACTACAAATAATCTTAAACTAATAGACTGAACACGTTAGTATGATGTAAGCTGTTAGGAATGAATCATATTTCTAATGTTGAAGGCTTTTAAACCTCAAAGGCAGGAAACAAACAAAAAAAAAGAAATGTTTTTCTACAGCAAATGGTTTTAATGTTGCAGCAGAAGCTGCTGCAACACTTAACTGCTCTCTGCAATCTGGCGTTGGCAGCTACACTTGCACAGGCTGCAATGATGGCTGAATAAAAGGACATTTTTAACAGAGAAAATGATAGGGAAATAAGTGAGTGTTCCTTTTCGCTGACAAATTAAAATATCCACTTTTAGAGTTATGGCGCACACATCTGTCCACTTATGGATTTGGAAATTGGCTTATGTGTTTTCAGTTTGCCATTAGACTGTATTGATTAATCACTTTAAATGTGACCAAATCTAAGAATGTAAACCAAATAGCAGTACAGATTTCACTACATGAATATATATTTCTGTGAGTTAATTAAAAGCCATACTGCTGTGACGGGGAAGGCTGAGGCCAACAAAGCCTGTCGATCTTTGCTCATCAAAAGCTTTCACATATCACAGAGTGATCCCCGTCTCAGATTCTTTATTAAAATTCAAATAACTTCCCTTATTTGGCAGAACATAGGATAACAGTGCAGGAGAGCGGCTCAAAAAATGGATTAAAGTCCTTTCAAGAAAAAGGCATAAGCAAAACTACAAATGCTTGAATAAGCAGAAACATCTCTTATTGAATCGTGCAACTGGTTGCAAAAAAACAAAAATGGATCACCAGAATTGCTGGAGAGTTCAGGTAACTGGATCTGGAACATGACACTGTGCTGAATGGAGCGGCTTCCTTGCAGGGTTCTGTCTCTGAAGCACAGCACTTCCACAACGTCCAGCTTCGAACCCCTGATGAAGAGCACCAATAAATCTTAAAATGTACTCAAGGAAACCACCCAAATATAACAGTAAATTATTGTGTCAAAGTGAAAGGTATCCCTAACAAGAGAGTTCTTGAAACAAAAACACAAACACTTTCCTTCCAGGTAGCTCAGATCACACACTGAATCTACTTTCTGCATCCAGTTTTGTATGGAAAAACAAGTGGCGTGCACTAGACTGGTAAAGTTTAGAGAATGGCTACTTCTAAATGCAAATAATAATTAGGATTCATACCTATCTGTGTGACAACTAATAACTGGTGCAGAGAAAAAAAACTCAGGAAATTACTGATTTTATGTTTCACCAAGCATGGACTGTAAAAAGGAAACTGTTGGAGATGATAAGCTGTAATATGAAAAGATTTTCACACTTTGACGGCTAAACAACATTTAGCCGTCAAAGTGATGATGATGTCAGCTCTTCATTTTTAGGCCTACTACTTCATCGTGTGAGTCATCAGCTTTTACTCCTCTGCAGCTTCCACAGTTCTGTACATCTTCCCTCTTCAAAACACTTCTCCTCCGTTCCTCAGACATTCTCTCACTCACCAAGATCGCGTGAGACAGCCAGAAACATTGCTGCTCCCTCTCCAAAACTCTTCCATACTTCCACAGGACCAAATGCATTTCAACTCTTCATCTTCATTGAGTTCCTCACTTCATCCTTACCAATTTTTGCCACTTCCTGCTCCACAACACCCACCTCTTCAACTGTGTGTTCTCTAATATTTTTAAAAACAGCAGCTCTTCAAAGTTATCGTCCATCTTTCCATCACACTTGTGTAACTTGTCAATATCCTTCTCCCTAATCTCCCTAACCTGTTGCACATCCTTCCATTTGTTTCTTTGCTTTGTTAATCTTTACAGATCCACCTCTACGTTACCTTCTTTGTGTCCAATCTGTCCTCCATCTTTTCATACGCCCTTTTCTTTGGCCTTTGCCACCTCTACCTTCACCTTCTGTAGCACCTCAGTGTCCCATTTTTTCTGAGCTAACTATTTTCTCCTAACACACTCCTGAACTTCTTCTTTCTACTATCACATCTCCTTATCTTATCTGCTTTCCTCACTCCAGATGACACACCAAGTGCTTTCCTCCCAGTCTCCCTGAACACTTTAGCCCTTGTCCAGTCATCTGGAAGAACCTCCTCATCCCTCAAAGCCACACTCCACTCTTCCTTTTACAGCTTCCTGCATTTCTAAATTCCTGTCCCGAACACCTAACTTTGCCATCACTTCTTCTTCACCTCTGTTTTTCTCACCCACATCTGTAAAAAGTGTGCCCTGAACACCACTCTCTCCCCTCTAGGGATACCCCGGAGCACCTTGTCCGTCTCCTTCCACAATTCTCCTCTGGCTAACTTAGGGGCAAAACCACTGACAGGATTCAACATCACACCTTGAACTTCCACCTTCAGGCTCATCACCCTCTCTGACATTCTCTTCACCCCTAGAATATTTTTAGCAAACTCCTTCAAGATCACTTCTCCTCTGCTCCTCATTCCATCCACACCACAATAGAACAGCTTGAACCTGCTCCCCATTGATAGGCCTTGCTCCTTTTCCATCTGCTCTCTTGAACACACAGTAGATCCACTTTTTTTTTTTTTTTTAATTTGGACAACTCTAAGTTTCCCTGTCGAAATTCCTACATTTAAAGTTCTGACTCCAAGACTTACACTCTTTTTTTCTTTTTCTCTCAATAAACATATCTTCCTACAGTACTTTTTCTAAGACCACTGCAAAAACACCCTCTATAGAAATAAGTAAAACATTTTAAAAAATTGAAAAATTATTTAAATGAGCACAAAATAAATCTGCCGATGGGGTAAGAAAAATGGTCTTTCAAAAATGTTAATAAGAACAGCATTCTAGTCACTAAGACGTATTTTCTCAGACTAAGATTATTTTAATTTTAAAAAACTTTCTTGATAAGATTATTTTTCTTTCAAGACAGAAAATTGGACATCTTTTCCTGAAACAATTTGGTTTTTACTTTCTTGAGATTCAATTTTTGCAGCTCGTCAAATAGCTTGTCATTCTCCTGTACATGTGGGACCAGGACAAAACACTGGACAGTATTCTCCAATGACTGCATCCCTAATGCTTTTGTTTCAGGAAAAAATAATCATAGTTTTGATATTTTGGCTCACACCATTTTCAATGTCGAAATTTAATATAACATTTTTAAACAAAGTTGAAAACCAAATCGTTTTTTGTTGCTCTGACACCTTTTTAAGTTGTTGGTGATTTTATTTTAACTTAGACATGAACAAGAAAGTGTACAGATTATGCTTTTTTTCAATAGGTACTGTGAGGCAAGCATTTGAACATCCTGTGATTTTGCAAGTTCCCTCACTTAGGAGGGGTCTGAAATGTTCATCCTAGGCGCATATCCACTGAGTTATAATCTAAAAATATGGAAAAGTTTGGCTTAAGTTTTCCAATGACCATTTGGGTGTTCCACAGAAATCGTGGTAAAATCTTCAGAGAATGAAACGATGATGTGTAATGTTTTACCTGTTCTCCTTTATCAAAAGCCAAAATTAGAAGTGAAATGTGAAAGCTGACAAGAACTTTGTGGCTCTCAAAGTAATTAAGAGGGAGCAGCAGTATGTTGTCAACCCACTGATTAACTGTTCCCCTGGAGGTTTGCAGACCTAAATTAAAGCGCCCATTTTTGTCACTTTTCTGGGAAGCCGCAATCAGGTGTGTGTAAACCCAGTAGTTAGGTAAGTTAGGTAAGTTAGGCAGTATGTGCGTGTTAAGGCTTGTGATTAGGATTTCTCAGATATGAAACTGATGAATACATCGAATCAGTTACAGAGGAAAAGCAGAGCAGCATCTGCTCAGGAACGTCACTTAAGGCTGGAAATTAGCATTTTGTATTAGATGTGCCTTTTGAAGCGATAAAAAAAACAAAAAAATAGAGAAAAAAAAATCAGTGATTTATGGTCATATAGACTAAAGCTGAGCAGTGTTTCCTCAGCTCAGAATATGAAGCATTTAACAGCTCCTAAATAAATGCTGTGACCAACAGTTATAAAGGACTGCATAATTTAACACGGCTGAGTGAACAACAAAGGAGAGTCAATGATCTGCATAAGAAAAAAAAAAAGAGACAGTTTATTACCGTTTCATTGCAGCAATAGGATGTCTGAGATCAACCACATGCTTGCTGTGTCTCAGCAATAAACAGATTTCACAGCATTACCATCTGCTTTTAACACTGAGGGCCACCATGATAAAAAAGTGATCGAAAAGGCAATATTGAATTTATCTTTTCACTTGATACAAAAATTGAGCGAAATTTAGACTTATAGGTGATTAATATGCTTGTACAAGCAAACATCTTGTAGAGCAAACAGGAAGTGCATCTTCTAAGTGGCTGAGTCATATGTGACGCTTCTCCCAGAGCACAGAAACATAGAAATACAGATGTAGTTTACCACTGGTTAGCCAAGAGGGCCAACAGATTCCTTAGAGGCCAGCCAGGATGTTGAGACAGAGTACACGGATCATAGAAGCCCACAGTAACCTACAAAACCAAACAAAGTGTGTTTAGCTTACCAGAGGAAGGTGTGCTCATGCAATAAAAGACCAGTTTATTATAGATTATCATGAAATAGTTTGTTGAAGGTGTGCTCATGCAATAAAAGACTTCAGTTTATTATAGATTATCATGAAATAGTTTGTGATACGTTCTGCTGCAAAAGAGATGGTTAAAAAAATGTAACCTTACAAAAAGGAATGGTGGATCAACTGATCAACTAAAAAGTTTTAATTTCATATTCAGTTGTCATGTGCAGAAGTTTGGCAATTCTCTGTTTTTAATTTCAATTTTAGGGAAGACACACAAAAAACAAATGTAATGCTATTGACTTTGCAGGGTATGCAACCTTTAACAGTAAAAGAGTCATTTGGGTAAGCTTCCAACTATTCAAAACTTAGTAGGAGTCACAAAGTCTTCCTTTACCTTTAAGGAAAATTGATACTGCTTTGCAGTCGTCGCATAGTTTTTTTTTTTTTTTATTTAATACTAAATATGAGTCATACTTACTTTTTGGCATGAATAAAAACATTGAAACGTTAAAGCGTTACAAACGCCTTCATCCTTCTCCCTATTTACTACTAAACAAACATGAGTTAATTGGTTCATGATCCAGTAGAAAATGTAATTAAGATGTACAAATATATGGTCTGTATAGTCTGTCTATATAGTCTGTTCAAAAGTTTGGGATCATTCTGTAGGGTTCATACTTGTAAATCTGACTGATGACGTCAGTGCCTCACTAGCTGTGAACCTCACCGCACGTCACTGATTTATGGCATTGCAGACCTTTGGAATTTTTGCTGTTAGTTTGTTGAGGTAATCAGGAGAAATTAACTCAACTCTTTTAGAAGCCCCTACCACAAGTTGGATTGCCTGATTGGGCAACTTCTTGCGTACCATACTGCCATACAACAGCTCAATGGGGTTTAGATCTGGTGATTGTGCTGGCTACTCCATTACTGCCTGCTTCTTCTCTTAATAGTTCTTGCACAATTTAGAGGTGTGCTTTGGGTCATTGTCCTGTTGTAAGAGGAAATTGGCTCCAATCAAGCACTGTCCGCAGGGTATGGCATGGCGTTGCAAAATCAAGTGACAGCCTTCCTTAATTTAAGTCCCTTTTACCCTGAATAGATCTTCCACCTTATCAGCACCAAAGCAACCCCAGGCCATCACGTTACCCCCATCTTACTTGACTAATGACGTCAGTTCTCCAGCCCACAAATGTTCTTCTATGTGATCCAAACGCATCAAACTTCGATTTGCCCATCCATAACACTTTTTTCCAATCTTCCTCTGTCCAATGTCTCTGTTCTTTTGTTCATATTCACCTTTTTTTTGTTAGCCAGTCTCAGATATGGCATTTACTTTGCCACTCTGCCCTGAACGCCAGCCTCCCGAAGTTGCCTCTTCACTCTTCACTGTAGATGTTGACACTGACATTTTTTGGGTACTATTTCATGAAGCTGCGAGTTGTGGACCTGTGGGTCATCTATTTGTCAAATTGGAGACTATATTGTACATATCTTCTTGCTCAGTTGTACACTGAGGCCTCCCACATCTTTTTCTACTCTGGTCAGAATCTGTATGTGCTGTTCTCTGAAGAGAGCAGTGCACACTTTTAAAGAAAATCTTCAGTTTCTTGTCAATTTCTTGCATGGAATAGCCTTCATTGTTTAGAACAACAGTAGACTGTTAAGTTTCACATGAAAGTTCTCATTTTCAGGCCATTTTGAGTGCTTAATCAACCCAACAAATGTGACGCTCCAAATACTCAATCTACTCAAAGTAAGGTCGGAATTGTCGCTTCTCTAACCAACACAACTGTTTTCAGCTGTGCTAAAAGGATTGCACAAGGCTTTTCTAATAATCCGTTAGCCTTCAGACACAATGAGCTCATAAATTCTATCATTAGACCACTGCAGTGATCATTTCTGGAGTCTGGTTTCTAGTCACCTAGGTAGATTTGCACCAAAAACCGGACATTTGCAGCAAGAATAGTTGTTTTTTAATCATTTATCAACTTAATAATGTATAGAGTGTATGTCTGTTAAGTTTAAAGTTATCATCATCGAAAGAAAATGGGCTTTTCTTTCAAAAACAGGAAAATGTCTAAGTGACCCCAAACATTTGAATGGTAGTGTACATTTTAGCAACTTCTTTCTGACCGTTGTTGTGGAGCATAAGATTATATGTGCTTAAAACTCAGAAAATAAAGTGAGCAATCAGAAAAAATCAGACTTTTTACCAACGTTTTGCTTAGTATTTGAAATCTGTTCATTCTGGAGGAAGCGTAGAGGGAACGAGGCCTTATGATGTCAGCAGGTACGTAAAAACCTTTTCTTCTAGGTGCCCCTCAGCCATAAATTTATAAATTGATTTAAATTAAATAATTGATCATTTAGTAACATTTACTTTTAAAAATTACTACTGTATTATTTTATCTTTATTCATCCAGAGAGCCACTATAGAGGGGTAAAGACCCACATGTGGCACTAGGGCCTCAGGTTGCAGCCCGCTGCACAATACCAAAAAACAAATGAAAGTTGCTACCTTCTTTGTCACGGTGAAAAAGCTCTCCCAGTCTTCAAGTGGAGCCATCTGAACAGTGTGATCGGTGTACTTCATCAGGAAATATGGAACTGCAGTAGTGCCTTTTTTAATACACAGGTCATCGTAGGCCTGCTGCAGTGCTGTAACCTGAGACACATGGTTTATTTAAAAGTTAATATAATAAAAGCTTTCAAAATGTTCCTTACCAAGTGTATACAAGTATGAAATAATATGTCTAACAAATGAGAATTTACATAAAAAAGGCAACATTATTATTAAGGCTGTGAAATCCCTCACTACACAATTTTCAAACTTTTCTCTCTTGTTTAAACTTTTAAAGTTCAAAACTTTATGGAAAAATAAGTCCAGTATTATACAGTGAAAACAAAGATCTGCTCACAATCAAAGATCTAACCTAAGAACCTAATATAGAAAGGGAACACTTATTGCATGGAAAAAGTGTATTTTAAAAAAATATGCATCCAGATTTTTTTTATTTCTTATAATGCAACATCTTTTTTCCTAATATTTTTTAATAATTGATCTTAATTGCACATTAAAGATCATTAAAGTTAACAAGCCATGATCTGCAAATAATTTTTTCATTTTTGCTTAGTTTTATGTATTTTAATGCAAAAACAAATCTGCCTTAAATACATTTATTTATTCTGAAATGGTTTAAATGAACTGTTCAAAGTTCAGTATCTGAAAAAAAAATGGTCACTTTAAGAGAAACAAGTTCTAACTTGCCACAAAATGTCTCTAATGTCTACTTTAAAAATAAAAG
Source organism: Adrianichthys oophorus (assembly GCA_036245035.1). Classification (NCBI taxonomy): domain Eukaryota; kingdom Metazoa; phylum Chordata; class Actinopteri; order Beloniformes; family Adrianichthyidae; genus Adrianichthys; species Adrianichthys oophorus. Next base: position 21,074,595 of record BSAI01000073.1, on the reverse strand, counting down.
TTTGATCTTGCAACATCACATCATTAACTAAACCTGTTTTGGTGAGAAAATGTGCTCCAGGATGGAAGGCTGCTGGATTATCTTAATTCCCTCGGGAAAACAAAGAGCAGGGAAGCAGAACCAGTAGTAAAAATGATATTTTTTCAGGTCCTGAAAACAGATTACACATACAGTTAAAAAGCTGCAAAAAAAAAAAAAAACACAAACCCTAAAGTAATTTTACCATTAAGCTCATTAAAGTATGGAAATTAGACATTTTAGTAATAAAGTATTCGCACCGCAAAGGTCAGTAGAATAAATCTGCTGAGGAAAGATTGGTCCTTTAATGCAGCTCCAGAACATATAATGTTCCACATCTACGGAGAGAAAAAGATGACAATTATTTGAAAACCTGTAGGAATTTTTGCACATTGTCCCACCTTTATGTTTTTTAAGGCATTCCTTAGGAATGCATACATTTAATGTTTCTTTAACACTTGTACCTCTTTGGCTTCTTTCTCCAGCAGAGCTCTCTTATCGATGTTTTTAAAGGCATCGAGTGTGTTGGTGTTGTACAGCATTCCAACAGCTGGACAGCAGCGAGCTGGTGTTAAAGCCTCACTACAAACAGAAAATGTTTTATGTCAGAACACAGGATAGAAGGTTAGAACACAGGTTAGACAACTCTATCCACCCCACCCCCCAAAAAATCCAGCCATGTAACGGACAAATACTATAAAGAGAAAATAGTATCACCTGATTTGTGCGTGCATAATTGTTGATTTGTGAGTGTGTACTTATTGATTTGTAACTCATACATGCATAATTAAAAAATAATTGCAAAATTCCAAAAACTACAAAATACAATTTACATGCACAACGTAAAATTACAACAGCTTGAAACTAACTACACACACAGATGTTTAAAAATTACACACGAATCGCTTGTTAAGCACACGCAAAACTCCTTTTACGCACGAATCTGATGTGAGACTCTTTTCCTGTCTCCAAGATTCGTGCGTAAGTGATGCGTTTAAATGCTGTTAGAATGCTGGAGCATTTTTCTTAGCAGCCGCTTTGAACTTAGATTGTGAATAATATCTGGAGAAACTTGACGTGTTCCCACTTTCTTAAACATATATGCCTGCTAATTAATACAAAAAAGTCTAAATAAGCATTTTTTAAATACTTATACTTTTAAAAATAAAAATATTTTCTCTGCAGCCCCTCCTCTGACAGTGCTTCCGACACGGGGCATTAGACTTCACTGCTTGCTGCCTTTGATATAATTCATACTGCAAACTGATCATCTAAAACACTGTGCAAGTATTAGACACACTGTGTTTAGCTCCTTCAAGTTCCATATTAAAACATTTTCACTCATTATTGATTAATGCACTTAAAGAGTAGCACTTGTCGCTTGTGGTGTGCCTCAGGGTTCTGTGTTTGATCCCACACCGGTTTCTATCTGTTTACTACCACCGGGCTGGTGACTGCTTCAAAAATGAAAACTGTCTAAATGATTTCAAATTTGGATCAGATCAAGACTGAAACAATTGTGTTTAAGAAAACCAAATGGTTAAAAAGTATTGACAGGGCTACTGATCCTCTAAGCTTGTTGAGTAAATCCTTAAAAAAATCTTGTAGGAGTAATGACAGAAAACTAAATTAAAGCAGAGAACCTTTGTGGTTAAGAGTACCTTTTTTACCATGTGAGACTTCTTGGTAAAATAAACTTAGCCTATTTAAAAAAGAAAAAAAAAGGGAAAGTAATCCATGTAATCAATACATCTGGTTTGGACTATTATAACTCACTTTTATTTTGGTGAAGATCAGTCTTCCATTTGTTGCTGGCAGCTTGCACAAAATGCAGCTCTGTCCCTGCTATAAAAACTGAACTGACTTTGCAATTCTTTTCAAATATATCTTAAGCTTTTAAAAAGCATTTTTGAGGCTCTTTATGGTTCGTCTTTCAGCTTGAAAAGTGCAAAAGGTTTTCAGATTGGTCCTGTTTGGCTTGCTTTATTTTACTTTCTCAAATGTATTCATTTATTTTATGTTATATTTGAGATATTCTTATGGTGATCTGCTTTTTATATTACCTTTAAAAGGAAAAAAAAAAACGTTTACTTTAAGGACAGCATCTCTATTTTTTGTGTGGCATAAACACAGCTTAAAAGCAGAGGTAAAACAGCCTCTGTGATTTACAATAAATCATTGAGTGACAATCTGTCACAGAACTGTCTTGGTACAAAGCCAAAAGGCAAACCATGTTATCTGGAAATAGGATGATGTTTTTTGTAAGCCTGCCTGTGTCGTAACTCTGTAATGAGACTGACTGGTCTCTTCATTCATTTAAACAGTGAACCTCTTTTACTTAAGTTAGGGGGTGGACAGTATAGATGATAATGATATTTTATTTTGGACATATATTTAAAAGGGAAAGATAGGACAAAATTTTAAAAAAATTAAAAATTGAATTGAAAAAAACACAGCAATGTTTTATTTTTAATTAAGATATTTTTTAAAACCGTACTTTTTTATGATGCAGATAGTATCAATAATGATCTATTGGGTGATTTGGTATGTTTTTGCTCACAGTTAGTTTAAGACACAAAAATAGTGACAAAACGTTCAGGAAAAAGCACACCTCATTTATGCTATTGTCACAAATACAGCTGCCACCGCGCGATGGGGAGGCGTTGACAGAATTTTTAAGATTAGCTGCCGCCTTCCAATTTTTTGAAAAATTGTTGCCGTGCTTCTCCCACCCCCAGCGCCCTCCCTCAATCCCCCACATCCTCTCCACCCCAAATCCAACGTGCAAGTCACACGTTGTCCCTCTTTCCCACTCCCCTACAAGGGAGAGGGAGAGATTCCTGATTTCAGGTGGATCGTCTGTGTGTCCTGTCTTTGGCTGTGACTCGCCTCTGGCTCTTCCCGGAATCCCAGCTGTTCCACAACTCCATCTGGATGAAGCCCATCTGCTACACTATTCAAACATGTTGTTGTTTATTTAAACATTTAGCTGTTATTTTAACTTGTAGCTGTTTATCTAGACATGTGGATGCTTTTTAGACATATACTTTTTACTCAACCATGTAGTTGTAGAATTAATTAAGCTCATTCTTCTTTATTAGTTCTGGCACATCACCTGTCCGACTGGGGTTGAGGATCCCTCCTTCATATGGGCAACCCTGAGGTTTCTTATTTTTTTCCCCAAAAAGAGAGAGGGTTTTTTTTTATGAGTTTTTCCTCACCCAGAAGGAGGGTGTAAGGGCAGAGATGTTTGTTCAGCTTATTCTGTTTAACAACCAGCTATTGTTTACATTTTTAAGTCTGACGTTATGTTCTTTGCAAATACCAGTGTAAGCCCAACGAGCAGGCTATGGTTGTGATATTGGGCTATATAAATAAAATTGAATTGAACTCAATAGAATATGATATGAATGGTGGTAAAAAAAAATAAAAAAATAAAAAATTTAAAAAAACTTGTGCTCAAGTCAGCCCCAAAGTACATTTCTGTTCAGGGAAGCAGTTCAGGATCAGGCCTTCTGCTGGTGACCAAAGTAAGAACTAAACTCAGCAAAGCAGTGTTAAAATCCGAAACAGCCTTTCTGATTATGTTAAGCAAGTCTTTTAAATGAATGCCCCTCTTCAAGTGTTTTTAATTAAAATTTAAAATTATTGTTGTAAAAGTATTTTTACTACTTTTCTTCTGAACTCAGTTCAGTTTGCTGTTCTGATTGGGATTTTTGTCTCTTTACTTTGATTTTTCATTTTCTGTGAAGCACTTTGAATTACTTGGAATAGGAATGGCGTGATATGAATAAGCTTGCCTTGCTTGCTTATCAGAACCTCTCAAATTTGATTTGAACCTGCATTTGTCAGAGTCCTTACACAGCAAAGCGAGGAGAGTAAATTATAGGGAGCTGCATTTGTGTAGACATCCTCCTCTTTTTGTCTTGACAGTGCACACTTGTGATGGGTTATAAGTGAACTTTTTGTCTAACTGACAATGACATTCTCTCTTCATGTGTAAACTATTTTAAACACAGACACATTTGTTTTAGTCCCATTCTCTACCATGTTACTTACATGCCAACTTCATCAAGGCTTTCCTGTCCCCCTCTTCAACCTGCCACTCATTCTATTGTTCTTCACTTTTACTAGGTTCAATATCTCTTTATTAGTTCACTTTAAAAGTACTTTAATTTTTTTTAGGAGTATTATTACATTTTTATGCCTGATTTGTAAAGCTTTTTGTTTTTGTTAGAAATGTTGTCATTAGCTTACACTGACGCAAAACCAAAAAAGCATTTTGTACATTTACGGTTGGTGATAATTGTAAAAGTTTCAAAAACAGTTGCGTGTTTTTATGATGCAACAGTTTCTTTAAAGACTCACCCTGATCATCTTTAGATCTATTGTAAAAGCGGTCCAGGTGGCTTTTAATTTTAAATATGCAGTTTTTGGCCAAAATAAAAAAAAAGAGTATGCGTTGTTTTCTAGGATATCATTTCTACAGTGGTAGTAGTTCATTAGAAATTCGTTTCTGAGTTATGGGTGGGATCACTAGTGCAGAGGAAGCCCCCGCACACTTCCCGTCATCCATCAGTAACACTCTCTCCTGCTAGCTTACAGGCCCTCAAACCCCCAACCTAACATTGCTGGTGCAACAAAAAGGGTGAGCAGCCATTTTTTTGAGTCAGTTTTGAGTCAGCTGCCAGTTTGGACGAGCAAAACAAAGAAGTGCATGAATTTAGTTGTGTACAAGTGGATGCATCACAATGGAGCACAGAAAGGAGCTTGTGGCCTGCAGTAATAGCTTCTACGTCACACTACAAGCTTTTTCCAACTGGATAAAAATACAAAAATATATAATATATCATATAATACTAGAAATACAATTTTAAGATTAATTTTCTTTAAATATGTTCTCTATCGTGAGAAAAATGCCACAAGAATATGTTAAATCAGCAAAAACTCTTTTTTTTTTTATCAGAATTGGTCTTTAAGACATAATAGTTACATCAGTTGTGTACTCATCCAGTTCCTTTTCTTGTACTTTAGTGCAAGTAAGACCCACATTTATGTGACAGTTTTTAGATTTATTCTTGTATAAATATAACAAAGGTGTAATTTTTTTTTTTTTACATTTCCAAAATGTTAACTGCTTATATGTATTTTTTGCACAAGAGAAGTTTGTACAGAAGGATTACAAGCATATCTTTTCAGGGACTAAAAAGAGGGAAAATCTGTCCTTGGCCCCATGAGAGGAGCAGAAATGATGCATCCCTCACTTCACATGAATCCTCTCAAAATGCCTGGCATGGCTGCTGATAGGCTCAGCTGGGTCTGTAGTAAAGAGGTGGAAGCGAGACACAGAGAGCTAAAATAGGAAGAACTCCACCTGCTGCTGTGAGCTCCACAAATGCAACATGGGAACTCGTTCCTCATGATGAAACAAAGGTTGATTCATCTGCAGTACTTTCTGCACCGGATGAGTAACTGATCTCATTATAATGACAAAAAGCAAAGGGGATGCGGAACATGTAATAGTTCAAAGAAAGACTAAGTTGAGAATATGCAGCTAGATTTTTGGGGAGCAGGTCTTGCACATCAAGGTATTTCTATACAAAACTATTATATAAACATGCAGTTTGAACTTCTGCGTTCACCCAAAAAATAATCAACATTTAAACTTAAAATGTTCTGCTATTATTATGGTCTTTCTGCCTAGACAGATGCAGTAAGCGTTCTTGTTGTACAACAATTATTAAAGAAGGCACCTCCTGCAATTCAAAAAATAATAAATTAACATTGGATTGACTTTTAAAAATATTTCAGCAAATTGCTGAAACTGTTGAATAAAGTTTAAGGCAGCTTTTTTAAAGGTTTTTTTTTTTTTTGTTTTACAGTGGCTTGCAAAAGCATTTAAACCCCTAGAGCTGCTCGACATTTTCTCACATTATGACCACAAACATACATATATTTTATTGGAATTTCATGTGACACACTAACACAAAGTGACACACACTTGTGAAGTGGAAATTAAAATCATACAAGAGTTCAATTTTGTTTACAAACAAAAAACTGAAAAGTGCAGTGTGCAAAAGTATTCAGCCCTTTTTTCTCTCTCAGTGCATCCAATTGCAACCTTCAGAAGTTGCTTGATGATTGGTGATTGATCAAATGTTGACTTAATGAATTAAGTGTCTACCTGTGTGTAATTTTATCCCTGTATACAAATACAGCTGTTTTGTGACATTCTCTGTGGTTTGTCAAGAGAATATTGGGGAGAAAACAACATCATGAAGTGTAAGGAACACACCAGACAGGTCATGGATACAGTTGTGGAGAAATTTATAGCAGGGTTAAGCATTAAAAAGTAGTGATGGGCAGATGAAGCTTCACGAAGCATTGAAGCCTTTCATCCAATTGGTTTACTCCAGTGCAATGCTTCATGAAGCTTCATTTGCTCTAGGAGGAAATCTAGTGGACACAAAAAGTATCAGTTGAAATAGAAGAGGTATTTTGAAAAGAAGCCCAGGAATAAACATGTCAGTAACATAAAGAAGTTTACAAAACATGTACATTGCGTATGCTTTCTTTGTGTGTGTTTACTTATGTATTGATAAAAATACATTTAAAAAACTCTTTATGGCTCAACCTCAAAGGAAAATTAGCAGATGATGAAAATGACAATATAAAGTGAGGTGAGAGTAGGGACGGATTTAGATTTTAAAGGTCCTGGCGCTGAACCGGTACTTTAAAGGTGGGGTTTGTGTGGGTCGGGGGTGACCTTATCTATAAACTAATTTGGCTGTTGTGTAATATTTTTCTTGGTGTAATGAGCAATTTTATTTGACACCAAGTATGAAAAGTGATATATAAATGAAGATTGATGTTTGACTAAAACTGTTCTTCTCTCTAAAGGGTGGAACAGGTGCTTCAAAGATGAAAAATATGTGTTTAAGGGACACATTATTTTTTTAATTCAATAATAATAACAATTAAAGCCGCGAGCGGCGTTAGATAGCCCGCAGGCCCGCCGCCCTCGCCGCCCACCTCTGAGCCCCCCCCCCCACCGCCCTCGCAGCCCAACATTGACCCTATCACACTTGTAGCCTCAAAATCGCAATTATATGCCAAAATAGCAAAAAGGGTTAGCATATTGCTAAAACGTTAGCTTAACTCAGAATTAGCCCAAAAAAAAACATTATAAGCCAAATTAGCGAAAAACGTTAGCATATTGCTAAAACGTTAGCTTAACTTAGAATTAGCCCAAAAAACCCCATTAGAAGCCAAATTAGCGAAAAAGTTAGCATATTACTAAAACATTAGCTTAACTCAGAATTAGCCCAAAAAACCCCATTATAAGCCAAATTAGTGAAAAAGATAGCATATTGCTAAAACGTTAGCTTAACTCAGAATTAGCCCAAAAAAACCCATTATAAGCCAAATTAGCGAAAAACGTTAGCATATTGCTAAAACGTTAGCTTAACTCAGAATTAGCCCAAAAAACCCCATTATAAGCCAATTTAGCGAAAAAAGTTAGCATATTGCTAAAATGTTAGCTTAACTCAGAATTAGCCCAAAAAATCCCATTATATGTCAACATAGTGGAAAAAGTTGGCATGTTGCTAAAACATTGGCTTAACTCAGAAACAGCCCCCAAAAAAGCCCATTATGCTCTATGTGTAAAATTGATTTTAAAAAAATGCACTTTTTTTCAAAATGGCGGCTTTTCTGTGGGCTTTATCGCCATAGCAACCATTTTATGTTTTGATCACCTCGTGACACCGAACAGATAGACACAAGTTTCCGTTTAAGATACAGAATTAGTATTGGTACCAAATTTTCACAACTTTCTTCCCGGTGATGCCCTAAAAGTTTGAAGACGATCAGAAAAAAAAAAAAACCCTTGGGTTGAATTTTTGATTTAGCTAGTAGTAAAAATGATTTTTTTTGAAAATTCAAGATGGCGGCCTCTTCCCAAGGTCAAAGTTCAACGAAACTTTTGGGGTCGTTGTAGACTTGCGCTAGCTGCATGTGTGTGAAATTTTGTTAAAATCGTGACAACAAAAGGCCCGTTTTCACGTACTCGTAATTCGCGAAATCTCCGATTTGGAAACAAAATGGCCGCCAAACCGTTGGTCGTGTGGCAATCACGTAATAATTTCAAAACTTCCTTTGGATATCCCCGATAACGTTACGTTGGTTTCGTTCGTTAATTCTAAAAAAACAATTCAGAAAAAATCGTTTTTCGCTGAGTCAGCCGTTTTTTTTGCGTCGGTTTTTCACTTCCCTGGCCTCATTTTTAACATTATAGTTTCAAATGTTACATTGTCATGTTCAGCTTAACGTTCCGGACGCGTGGATGTGCGCTTCGTGACATTTCGCTCAAACATGTGCGAGCTAGCTAGCACCGTAGTGGTTGCGAGCTCGCCACGCGCACGCCATTCAAATTCTACAACTTCTAATTCCAACATTTTGTTCACAGTTGCCGGCCATTGATGCTCGTGAAGTTACAAGATGATTGGAGAAAATCCCTAGGACGAGTTTACGTTTGAAGCTTGTAGTAAATGTGCTTTTTTTTTGACAATTCAAGATGGCGGCCTCTTCCCAAGGTCAAAGGTCAAAGTTAAAGGCTTTTTGTATGTTTTTGGGTCTTTTCGTATGTGTAAAAACAATACGGTCATTGCAGACAGGACCCTGCTGCTGCGGGCCATAATAATAATTTCTCTAAATATCCACACTCCCTCCAAACTTTCATTGACCGTAAATCTCCATCAAACACCAACATTATGAATGAAGCTTGCAGGATTCATGCAGCTGTCAAATCCACTCCACCCAATCTGAGCCACCTCCGTGATTGTGTCACGTGGTACAGCCAGGAAGCGAAGCTTCGGATGTGATCCTTTTCAGCTCCTCCTCTAAGAAGCATGTCTGTTTGCGCTCCGAGGAAACTCCCCCTTCCTTGCTCGGCACAGCACACACTGTGAAGCGTCAATACAGAGCGTCACATCACTAAATCAACCTGGAGCTTTACAGCCCTTAAAACATCTCTAGATATATCAAATAAAGATGAATATTTCGCCAATATTGTCTATGATTGGTTTTCTTGAGAACGAAGCTCCCATTATAAACGAGGGACTGCTTTAGGTAATGATTGCGCTTTTGTAACACTGAGATACGGCCAGTGATTATTGTTTATGAGACGCAGTGGTTTATTTTAATTAAAAAGTTTCCCATAAATCCCCTATAAGTCTCTCTGTATGGGGCCTGCGGAATTCATGCTATTGTAGAGACTCGCGGAACAGTCTGAACCACTCCATGAAGCAAGCCTCAATATGTGCTTTACGAAAAAACCTTCTCCACTACTCGACACATGCCTCAAAGCCTCGACACAGAACGTCACAAAAAGAATTATATAAAAATATTTTAAAAATTCCCAACATCCCACAAACCACTGTTTAGTCCATCATCCACAAATAGAAAGAATATGGTACAACTGCAAATCAACTAGACGTGGTCGTCCACCTAAACTAACAGGCCGAACAAGGAGAGCACTGATCTGAGATGCACCCAGGAGGCCCATGGTTACTCTGGATGAACTGCAGAGATCTACAGCTCAGGTTGGGGGAGTCACCTTTCAACAGGACAACGGCCCTTAAAATAAAGCCAAAGCTACAATGGAATGGTTTCAAATGAAACGTATTCATGTGTTGGAATGGCCCAGTCAAAGTGCAGACCTAAATCCAACCAAGAATCTGTGGCAAGATCTGAAAACTGCTGTTCACAAAGCTCTCCATCTAATCTGACTCAGCTTGAATTGTTTTACAAGGAAGAATGGGCAAATATTTCAATGTCTAAATGTGTAAAGCTGGCAGAGACAAACCCCAAAAGACTTGCAGCTGTAATTGCAGCAAAAGGGGGTTCCACAAAGTATTGACTCAGTGGGGCTGAATACTTTTTGCACACTACACTTTTCAGTTTTTTATTTATTATTTATTATTTATTTATTATTTCAGAATGAACCTGATCGGAGCTCACTTAAGCTTTTAAAAGTCTATTCAAAGAAAAGTAATAACAGAACTTACAGCAGCCTTTCATAATTAAGTGCAAGCCTTTTCATTCACATTAGAATTGAATATACTGAAGGGAACAACTGTGAAGCCTGAGATAACCCACTCATCAAAATTGTTTGGACAAATACTTTACATTTAGCTTTTTTTTAGATTTTAATTAAAAGAAAGGACATTTTAAAAGCATTGTATTTTCAACATCTAAAGACTAACAAAGCACAGGAGGGGGTGATGGCTCGGGGCTGTTAAAATGAGTCAATATCAAGATTATTAAGACTGAATTATGCTATAGGCAAAGTGAGTTTCATATTTTGCCAGGCATTGTAATTTGTAAAATGAAAACCAACCACTTAATCATATTTGTGTTAACAGCATGTTGCATCCCTGACTTACACATCAAATGCGCTGAACTCCAGAGTCAGACGAGTGGGTAAGCCAACGGGGTCGCCTGTCAAATAATCGTGGGATATTTTTAATAAATAAAGACGAAATAATGTCAAAAGCTCCCATTGTACCAAAAAGAGTTTATTATAGTGATGCCTCCTTATCAAACTACTCACCGTTGTAGTAATATCCTTTGATACATTTAGGGCTTTCATCCAATTTGTAGTCATTGAGCTTCTTTTGGGTGAGCTGATGCCAAAAGCCGGCCTCCAGAGCACTGCTGAAGGGTGCAAACTGCAGCTTCAGATCTGCAGCGGACGATGGTGCTCCACTGGTGTCAGACGCCATTGTAACTTCAATCACTCAGCAAAAAACTAAAGCTCTGAAAACACATAAAAGAACAAAAAAAAAAAGGAAAATGTGTTTTTTTGGTTTTGAATGACAGTTTTTCTTACACTGTGCTTCCTTTTCAACTTTTCCTACCAACTTACTGTTAATAGTAGACCTGCAAAACACTTAAATAGTATTTGAAAGCAACTTAGCATTTGTAGCTTTTAGAATAAAAGCTTCAATAAAAGATTATGAGAACTATATCCTTTTATAATATTCCAGCTTCAAAGCTTCTGACTCATGGACAGTCTTGTTTAGATTAAGTGCAGTAAATAATTACACTCTGAGGAGACAGAGGGATCTGGGAGTCTGGTACATTTCAATTTACCAGCAGGACAAGAGCAGAAACATCCCAGATCTTCAGTATTTAGAAAATGACCAATCATTGTTTAGATCTAAAACAAACAAAAAAAAAAACAAATACGCTGACTGTCCTGGATTAAATTAGTCTTAAGAATGATTAAATTTAGGTTTATATAAAATTAAAAGCATTCTGACAACATGTCAATTTAAAAAAAAAATACAATGTGTTATTCCACTGCTACGCAGATGACATTCAGATCTACCTTATAACAACCCTTATAATCTGGTGGAGCTGGGTGTCTTGACAGTCTTTAGAACTGCTTAGCAGACATAAAATCTTGGATAGAGTTAAACATCTTCTGTCTAAATAAAAACAAAACAGAGGTTTTTGTTCTTGAAAAACTGACCTACTGGCAGGTTGCTGTAGTGCAGTTGGCCCTCAAACCCTTCAAATGCTTCTTTCATTAGGAATCTCTGGGTAAACTTTGACAGATATTTTAAAATCAACTAATAGATCAGTGCAATAGTCCAGTCTAGTTTTTATCGCTAAGTTTTTATCCCTAATCAGCAAAGTCAAGCCATATCTTCCATATCATGCACTGGAACAAGTGATCCATGCTTTGATTTTTTTCCAGACTGAACTACTGCGGCTCTCTGTAGAGTGGTATTGACCAGTATCTGCTCCGCCATCTCCAGCTGGTTCAAAATTCAGCTGCCCGCCTGCTAATGGGGACCAGACCGTGTGAGCATATCACTACAATATTGCGCTGTATTCACTGGCTGCCTGTGTCTTTTAGAATTGTTTTTAGGATTTTACTTTGGGTTGTTTAAATGCTTGAATGGTCTGGAACCTGAGTACCTTTCAGAACTTTTATCTTCCACGATGAGTCATAAGATCTGAAGTTCAAATGCTCTTAATGGTTCCTGGGACTTGGCTTGTGACTAGGGGAGACGGTGCTTTTTCAGTTGCAGCTCCCAAACTTTGGAATGCTCTCCCCTTTTCTGTGAGGTATGGTAGGTCCCTTAGTAATTTTAAGTCACTTTTAAAAACTCGTCTTTTTACTCAGGCTTTTAACTCCAGCAAGCAGATCTAGTGGCCCAGCTTGTTAATGTTAATTTTGTTGGTTTTTTTGCTTTTACTGTTATTGGTTGTTTAATTGTATTATATTATTTAGGGATTTTATTTATATTTGATTTTATGTTCAGCACTTTGGCGTCCTTTTTTTTTTTTTTATAAGTGCTCAACTAATAATAAATTGAACCACCGAAAATAGATATCAAGTTTTATCATTGAAGATTGGAATGGAGCAGAACATAGATTGTACAATGATTACAGAGTTTATTTTATAATATATATTTATTGCATTCTGGGTTAAAATACACTGTGCCAAATTAACATTTTAAAGTCTAATTGTCCTTAACAAAATGCTGTGATAGTATGACCTGAATAACTGAATCTTCACAGACAAGTAGACATTTCCTTTTCTTTTTTAAATCTCACACAAACATTTCTTGCTAGTTAGCATTTGTGTTACATGGTTTGGTCCCAGTGATAGTTGTAAATAACTTTACAGCTGTATTGAGGCCTAAAGAAGAGGGGATCATTAAAAGACTATTTAGAAGATTACTAGGTTCCTGTTTCTAGTTTAAAAGAACTCTATAACTCTATAAGAAGACACTGTTCCTGCTGCCTAGCAGATCCAATTGACATTTCTCAGAATCCATCTTGCCTTATTGGTGATTTATCTATTTGATCTTTGATGCATATCATTCACAGATTAAATCACAATGTGCATGCTGTCAGGGAAAATCAAGGGATAATTAGTGTATAGGCAGAATAGGCAAATCAAAAAGTCAAAGTGAAACCAGAAAACGCCGCTTTAACAAACTGAACATTTTAACCACGAAGAACCTTAAAGAAAAAAGACTGACGGGATGAAGTGTGACAACAAGAACAAGTATGCATTACCAGTTAAACCAGAAATAAAGATATTCATGAACGAGACTCACCCTCAGCTGCTACTTCCTGGTGGGGTTGGTCATGTGATCGTAGAAGTTGTCAACAAAGCAAGGAATTGTGGGAAGGTAGCATCTCCCTTTTAGCTTAGCAGCATTAGTCCTTTACGGCGCCCGCAACATGGAGTAAAACACGAAAGACCAGAACAAAAACAAAAAAGCGCAAACGATGAAACAGGAAAACACGGACAGAAACCTGTATGCGCCGTTTCTTTTCATTTCGGATGTAAAAAAGTTGTCAAGGAAGAAGGTGATAGCAAACCAAAGCTAAAGAACTGACTCCTCCTCTTGGGGTTACAGTAAAAAAAAAAAAAAACACACACACGAACACACATAAAGTTCAACGGCCGCACATTCGGTTTCTAATTTTTTTAAGGCAGATATGGGTATATATATATGTATATATATTTTCCGAACTGGTCGCAGGAAAGTTAGAAAGTCCTCCCATGTAGACGCAGAATGGAAGGTAACCCGCACGGGCTGAGAGGGGTGGAGTGGTTGCGTGTGTGCAGCATTCCTTATTCGACGTCTTTTTCCACTTGTTGCACATTGGCAGTTGTATACAGTGTTGGGTAAATTACTTTTGAAGAGTAATTGATTACTTAAGTTGTTGAATGAAATTGTAATTCAATTACTTTACTCATTACCCAATTTGAAAAGTAATTCACTACTCGTTACTTTACTTTTTTCACTCACACAAAAGCTGGCACAAACAAGGTAAACTGCCCTTGTAAAATCCACAAAATACAAAAGTAGAGGCTGTACAAGGACAATTTGTTTTGTTAGCACCACCTCGTTCATTTTAACACACGAACATGAGAAAATGTAACATAGTGTATAGACAGTTGCTCATTGACACTAGGGAAGCTCATCTTGAGGACATAACTTGCACTTTTGAGTACTTGCACTTACTATATTTCCACCTACAAATTCGTTCATGTCCATATTTCCACTCTGTTCATTTTACTTTGACCAATCTCTAACTCTGCAGAAACGTGCACGCATGTGTCAGCAACTCTGCTTTTTTTTTTTTTTTTTTAATCAGTATCCATTTTGTTTCAATGTTGAGCCAAACATTTACACAAATTCATTTTTTTTTATTAATCACTTATGGTTTCACTGCTCTAAAATGTGACTAATGAAGTAATGAGGGCTTCTATAGTCTAATAATTGTAATTTAATTACTGAAATTTGAACTGTTATTCATTACGTTACCAGAGGCGTGCCTAGAAAATTTTTTTAGGGGGGCAGAAATGAGCAAAGGTTTGGGAAAGAGGTACACATGTAAATGACCCAAAATGTATTCAAATCCTTAATGTTAGTGGTTCTCATCTAGTAAGTGGTTTCCACACCCAACATAAAACCAAAACAAGCCACAGGAAACTCTCTTTATATCTTTTGATTTATATAAAAAAAAAATAGGGCTGTCAACGTTAACGGGTTAACATACGCATATCATTTTTAAAAAATGAACACATTATTATCTATTAACGCAGATTAATCACACGTCAGAAGCGACCGTCTTCCACTTTGCATTGGATGGTTTAGGCTTCCACGGCGAGCATCAATCTCTGAAATCACACACTTTGTCGGGCACTTTCCCACCTATATTATGGTCACTTACAAAAGAAATAAATATTCAAATGATTTTTAGTACTTTATTCTTGTTACTCTTTCGGTTTGAACTGGTGGTGCGGCCCGTTGTCACGGTAACACAACAAAGCGTTCCTGCAGCAGCAAATATATATATATGCTGATCATCACAATAGGTTCAATAAAGCATCAGATTAGAGAGAAAGTTCACCTCTTACCGTTTGTTTTTGTCTGGATGATGAACCAAAACGTGTTTTTAAAGAAGCCAGCACAGTGATATAGAACATTTGGGCTACGTGACCGGAACTTCTTTTTTAGGTGCGCATCAACACCCAGCAGCCAATCAGATTTGAGTATTCACTGGGACCACTTAAAGAAAGACCAAAATACTTGTTTCTTATGGCTGTATGTCAGCATCTTTGTTTTCTTGGAGTAATGCTGCAGACATACAAGTCTTTAGAGTTCTGCTTATCTTACTGTTGATGTGTTTTGTACATAAATTAAATTTCTGGGATATCTAAGTTAACACTTTACAAATTAAAACATTTCAGACAGTAAAAATGTAGGAAAATTTTTCTCTCAGGCTTTTTTTTGTTCAAAAGCTGCATATTGACGTATAAAATGTATCTAGTAAAACATTGTGATTAATCGTGAATAATCACAATTCAAAAGTGTGATTAATGTGATTATTTTTTTTTTTATTAATCTGTAGCACCAATAAAAAAGTACAGAGTATTCAAAAATGCTTTCACCCTCACTATGATGAGGTTTCAACCTAGACAGGGCAGAGTTTTTAGGGTTTTTTTGGCCCTGAAGGAACAAAGAAGTTCAGTTTAAACACGGCTTGTGATTCACATTCAACAGAGTTTATTTAGCAGTCAACAAAATTAAACAATTTGTAACATACTACAAACTGTTTACAGTTACACTGGCTAAAAAACAAGATTATCATTAATCCTCTAATAGTCGTCCCAGCGTTTATTCCAAAAATTTGACAGCCGGCCCGGCGTTTATTAAAGATGGGTCTCTTTTGGAGACGTTTATTCCACCACAGATAGAATAGTGATGGTTAATGAGTTCATTTGGCAGTGAATTCGGTCACAAAATGCAGACAACACCAGATGAACATTTTAGGATTTATTGAAATGATGAGAACATTGTATTCTGTTCTGATTAGCACTGGCTGTGAATGTTTCTTTTCTCTTCGAGGCATCATCAATCTCCTTATCAAAAATCCTCTTTGCTTTCATGCCAACACGCGCACCTTTCCGTCTTTGCTCAATAATCCGTGTTCAACCCAGTTCTTCTAATTCGTCAATTGGTTTCTTTGCACCTCCACCATGCAGTCATTTGCTTGTTGTTCTGCAGCCGTTTTCTCTATATCACCCAGCTGCTTGTGCCATTGTCGGACACGTTTAGGATCCACCCCAAAATGTGGGGCAGATTCCTCACCAGAATGTTCTTTGGCTTCTTATGCCACATGACAAAGTTTAAACACTAAATCAAATGAGAGTTTCTTGGCCATCGCTGTGGCCATATACATATATACAATAGAAACATTAGAATGATCATGTCTTCACATATACCTTGATTTGGAGAACGCTCTGTGGACCCTGATAGCTGCTGTTCAGTCCTTCCCTCCCTGTTTTCTCCTTCTATCCTTTGCTTCTTAATAAAAAAATCTGCAATCTTGTGTGACCTTTACATTTTTTCCTCTTATTTCTCTCCCCGTTTCTTCTTGTTGATCCTGAAGAAAGAAAGCAAGATTTTCTGTTGCAAAATATAATTTTTGGTTAACAGTATAACTTTATCATGTAAGGACATTTACATTCCAGTCCCCAGAGACTCCTGTCTTCAGGTTTTATGTTTCCTGCTTCAATAGACCAGTCTCTGATTACATTTAAATTATTCTCCTCAAACTGTAGTAACCAATTAAATCAGGTATGATGAAATAGGTAAATATTTTAAATACATTTAAATAGTTAGCTAAGGCTGGTCTTTTATATTTTGGAATGGAATATTAGTAACTTACAAAAAATAAAAAATGTTTTTCCAATTGCATGCTTAATTTCTACTAGTTCAATATCCACCATTAGCAAAATGTACTAAACCTTAAGTTCATTTTATTACGCATACTTGAGTGTAAGTATAGCAAGTATACTATTGACCATGTAGCCTACATGTAGTGTCGGGGCTCCAAATTAACACCCGCCAAATGCAGGTAAAACTTTCATTGGCGGGTAGCAAAACGATTCCACTAGCTACTTTGACAGGTGAGACATAGTTCATCATCTCTTACACAGGGCTCAAACTCACAACCACGACCTTTAAGTGTCTGTCTGCCTTCCCTCCTCTCTTGCTCAAACATCCATCCCAGAGTTGGTTCAAAGATTTAATTCTGACTTTATTGCAGATTTAATACATTTGTCGCAGCAAAAGGTGCGGTACTATATGGAATTTCATTCATATGCACTTTCATTAAGAGCTCACTATTACTGCATTTAGGTGCGATGGTAATTTCTAGCATTTGCTCACACTTGTCTCAACCAACACAAGCACATACGTGATTGTTGCTCCATGTCATTGTTACACTTTGAAATGACTAAGACCAACAACTACAACACACTGATCTGCAAAAACACGCAATATGGCAAAACGTTGCACATTTTTCAATATATGCATATTTTTTTCTGTGCATGACATAAAAAAAAAAAAAAACTTTAAAGTAATTATTTTATTATCACTAGTTTGAATCTTTATGTAAGCACACTGCATTGAATAAAAATGGGTGGTTTTCTTTTTTTTATTGACTGCAGTACAATTCCATCAAAAATTATATAAAAAATCATTAACACAATGACCTCATCAAGTTGGTGAACACAGAGTTAAACAAAATAAAATTATGGATGGATTACAACAAACTATCTTTGAACATTGACAAAACCAAAGTGATGTTTTTTTGTAAGTACAATGCAAATACAGAGCTCTCTATTAAAATAAATAATGCTTTAATCAAAAGTGTCACAGAAATCAAATTCTCAGGGATTGACATTGATGACAAACTAAGTTGGAAGCTACACACCAGACACATACAAACGAAAGTTTCAAAAAGTATTTCAATCATAAAGAACTCTAAAAATATATTAGAATACAACTGTATATTTATTACAGCACCTTAATATTACCATATGTCACCTACTGTATAGACGTTTGTGGTAACAATGATAAAAGTTCACTACATGCTCTTTTTTTACTTCAAAAACGAGCTATCAGAATTGAACACAAAGCTGGCTATTTTGATCTAACAAACTATTTTATCAATCCAGACTTTGAAAACTGAATGACCCTGTTGATTTTTGCACCGCCCAAATTCTACACAGAGCTAGTGGGAAAACATTACCACTAAATATCCAAAAACAGTTCCTAGAAAATGAAGGAGGCTACAAACTGAGGGGATATAGGAACTTCAAGATCAAATTGATAAGAATCACAAAGAAGTTTTTGTGTGTCTGTGTGTGGATCTAAACTTTAACGGGTTAAGTAATGAGCTCAAACAATGTTCAAATATCCAAAAATCCAAGAAAATGTATAAAGAAACTAAAATTTACTATATATTTTGAATAATTCCAAATACGTGGACGTGTGAACTTGAATGTGTTGAAATAATCGAAGCTCTTTTAATTACAACCAATGAGTATTACACTGTGTAATGTGCCTGTAATGATTACTGAAATGTTTCAATTACAATCAAAATGCTATAGATCTGAAATGTGTAGCAATGATTACTGTATGAATGTAATTATGTGCTTTAATAAAAATGAATGATTATTACATATTGGTTACCTAAAGTGTGAATCATTAATGTTTACTAAAAAAATGTCATAAGTATTTCAGAGGATAATCAATAAGCACTCTTTTGTTATTTGAAAACTTGACTTGCAATGTGAAGCAATGATTTTTGAATTGATACGAAGATGTATTCTGATGATAATCAATGAGCATACATATCTGTTACAGGATGTGTGATCCATGTTACTGTTTATTGAAATCCTAAAATAATGTTTGATGAGATTAATCAAAAATCACTAAGCATTCTTTTGTTACTTGAAAATATCTGCATTTGATTTGATCAGAACCAGATTATGAAAACTATGCAAAACTATAAAATGAAGCAACTATGTAGGGGTGGGATTATATAAATTCACTTCTACCCACTCCTTTTCAAGCAATCAATTAAGCTCTACTTGACTTTAGTTATTAATCACTATATTTAATGAGACAATTGTGACTTAAGTGAGTCTTTGTTTTTTTTCTTTATCTTTTAATCGGTGCATTTCATTGTTTCTGTAATGTGTTTGATAACTCTGTGTGATTTTTTGTCGTGTATTGTCCAATTGATGCTTGAAATAAACCAGATCAACCAATCAATCAATACTGATTAATATTTAATACGTCCCCAGCATTTTGCTCTGCAATGTGTATAGATTAAAACAATGCTTTAAAGAAAGGTATGAATTCATAAAAAGTTCAGAGGTCAAAAGTATCTTTTATTGAAATAACATGACATTTCTGTAATGTAAAAAACTTGGCACAGGACTGCACTTTCAATTATTGTTAGTGTTTTGTTTTTACGAAAGAAGGATTTTCAACTGAAACTTTATAAATAAAGGGAATAATTGTTTTGCTTTGAAGTACACAAATTATTTTTCCAGAGAAATGGTTGGCTAGTAGAAATCTAATTTGGCTGGTAGACTTTAGATGTTATCTGCCACCAAACAAAAAGGTTAATTTAGAGCCCTGGTTGGAAGTATAACAGCTGAATACTTCTTTAGACTAAATAGAAACATTTACTCTATATAGAGAGTATCAAAAAGTAAACTTCAAGTATACTGCCTTAATTTTAGTCCAAGTGTCATGACAATCTAAATATGTTTGATACAATGTAATTACAGATAAATCCATAAAATAAAGCTACAGTTTTATAAATGGCCTTCCTTATTACTTAGAAATGCTAAGTTGTCTAAGACGCAAATATGTGCAGACATGTTAAACTGCATGTAACACTTAGTGGGATCAGACGCTGTAGATTATGCAGAAAAGACACATGTTTGCCAGTGTTGCTGGTTGACAGCTTTGACTGTGTAAGGCCTACGAGTGATGATAATCCATATGGTTCCCCTTCAAACGTGTTGAAATTAATGTGTGAGTTTGCTTGATTCCCAGCTCTCTTCTTAGTGAACTTCATGATCTCTGCCAACAGAGTAAGGAATGTTGTGATTAACCAGAATAGATTAAGATATCCAGAAATGATTCAAAAGAATCAATCTTTCAGTACAAGAGCTTGAAACGGAAATGTTGTTTACCAATTCCTCAAAAATAATCAAGCAAGAAATAGATTTAATTATGCTGTATTCAAAAGAAGCTCATCAAGAAAAAATTCATTGTGGGAAAATAGGAAAATCTTGAGTCATTCCTTTCATTCTTTTACCAATTACTTTGATTGACTGAAAAAATAAAAAAAATATATTTTTGTGTCAATTTTATTTTTTCTTTTAAATTTATATTTGTTTTTCATTTTTGCTTGTTAAAGCCCTTGTGGAAACCACTTAAATTTGAAAACAAGTAATAAAACATATTATAGGCCAAAGAACAACTCATTGGGTGGATTTTGAGACATTAAAAACATTAGTTGTCTGAGAATTTGTTTAGATTGATGAATTCCCAAACACTATAGAAACCTTGATGTCAGCTTGATGTCAAAATTGAGTTGATATTTGATCCAATTAGTGGACAACGTTATTTTAACTTTTGTTTTCATACTATTGTTTTAGAGTGGGAATTCCATGAAAGTAGAAATTCAATCTCACATGAAAAAAACAACAATAAGAATGCTGGGTAATACGGTTGACGTTCATTTGATATCAATACGATGGCTACATGTAAACTTCAAACTGACATCAATTTAAGATCAAATTGACTTCCATGTTTCTTCTTGAAGGATTTAGGCTTAATTAAATTAATTTAGATCTCAGCATGTGATGTAAATCTATATTTAATGTTTTCTTTTCAATTCAAACTGAATTAAAAGGGACACTATGATTCAATGCTGCTGCATTTCTCAGCAGTTGCAGCAGTGAATCTAGACAAACCAGCCTTTTTTATGAGTTTTTCCTCACAGAGAAGGGTCTAAGTGCAGGGATGTCAGTTTAGCTTAGTTTAGTTTGTTTGTTTAGCAACCAGCTATTGTTAATATTTTATGCCTGACTTCATGTTCTTTGCATAAATAACGGTGTGAAGCATTGAGACAGCTATGGTTGTGATAATGGGCTACAGGAATACAATTGAAGTGTCTGGTTTTCAGCTCATCTGTTCTGCCTTGTCACCTTTTTGGTTCTCCAAGGTTTTGTCTTGTTTTAGATTTTTTTTAAAAAATAAGTTTCTTAGTTTCTGCCACCAAGCCTGATCTCCTTTATTTTGGGTCCTTCTCCACCATCTCCTGACACTAGGAACAGGGTCAGGAAATGGTGGAGAAGGACCCAAAATGCAGGGGTCATCTGCTGCAATGACTATGTTACCTCAACATTAATAAATTCTGTTGCACTAACATACTTGTATGCAGATCTCCTGACACAAATGTTTATTGCAATATTGACACATTTGATTTAGATGGAAATACTTTCCAAATTGTCTTATGTTCACCCAACACATGATTTTTTTTAGTGTATTCCAATAAGCCATTTGTTATTGTATGTTTTATAACCCTGTTATTAGTTTTATTAAATTTATTGGTCCAAATTTTAAATTCGCAGGACATCAAAAGGGGTAAATATCATGATGTCAAACTAATATTAAAGTTTTGACGTCAGTTTCATTTGCACATTCAACTTGTTTTTGACATCAGTTCGATTTAGAGCTTTAATGTTGATTTGACGTCATTTCAACATCAATTGCCCACTGGGTTCAGTCAGAATCAAGCAAGCACATTCACAAATCCCTAATCAGCATCATTTTTTTTATCAAATAAGCATTCCTTCTTTAGTGTTCTAAAAGTTTCTTTTCTTTTTTTTTTTTTTTTACAATGTTTTGAGATTGTGACTGATTGTGAGAAATTAGATCTTGGCAATAGTTTTGCTATGATTATCTATTTCTTAAAAAACATATTCAACTGTGATGAAAATGTCTGAAAACACTCAAAAAGTATCCGATTTGCAATTGCAATTTTTTTTGTTGCATTTTTGTTTTTTTTTTCATGTAAAAAAATCTAATTGAGTATTTTCAAGGCGGCCCTCACAGGTCAGACAACCTGTAATTGGTCTATTAAAAGGAATTTAATTAGGACATAATCTTTGGATTCCTTTGCTCCTTGTTTCCACTAATAACACCTTGAGGAAATCATATTTGTTTGACTTTATTTTCGAAGTGCACAATTATATGAAAATTAAACACATGTATTAACTTACAAACACAATCAGTGAGGAGAACAACCAGCATTAACTCCTTTGTCGAACAATCGTCTGCCCTGTGTAACACCTAACAGAAAATATGAAAAATAAAAATCCAAAAACAGTATTTACAGTATTTTACAATATGTAAACTGTTTTATATAATCTGTACTTTAAACTCACTTTCAGCCCCCAACTTGTTTTTTTCAGCAGAGCCGTGACTCATCCAGGCCTGCACAGGGCAGATTTTGCGATAGCCTTGTTCACTCCAGACATCGTGGGCATCCATGCCTCTCAGTTCTAATTTAGACACCACATAAAAAAAAGCTATCCAGTATTACACCTTAAAAATACATGGAAAGAAACACAAATAATTTATCCACACAGGTTGTTTTTTTAAACTTCAAAAACAATGTTTACATTTTTGCAGTTTTTTAACATTTTTAACTTTCTTTGGTTATCAAACGCTTTGAGTCTAAGATGTTTTTGTCTTCAAGCAGTGTTATGTCTTTTACAAGTCATAAAAATACAGTACAGAATTCTCATGCTCATGATAACTTTTCCACAGCACCGTGGAAGGATTTCTGCTACGCTTAGGCTAATGAAACAAGAACAGATGCTACATCGCATTTTACTACAGATGAAAGTCATAAACCTTTTTTCAGTTTGGTGGTTGTTCGTTTTGTTTGCCTACATGATGAGGCAAACTAATGAGATAAGCACAACCTACTAAAATCACTTAGGGTGTCATTATTGACTTTTTAAAAATAAAATAATTTGTTTTAATTAAAATGATACTGCTTTGTCCCCACACCATCCTTCCAGGGTCAGGTGGGTTATACAGAAGATTTAAAGTGGAGGAATAAACACTTACTCATTTTTTTTGAAGATATAAATATATTCTGTTGCCTTGCCAACAGACATTACTGCATTTAAAGATATTTTATAACCACCCTGATTCCTTTTGAGAAAACCAGTGTGACTAGACAGTCAATCTTAATACTTGACAACCCCCAGAAATGTTAAAGTGAAAAAGTATTGTTTTGACCTTATTTTTACTTTGACAAGAAGTTAAAACTGTAGAATCCTAACAGAAAAACGGACACATGTAATTGATAACCACAGTATATATTTGGTTTAATGTGAACTCATTTAAACTTGTGCTTATATTAGTTAAAAATGAATCTTCATGATATTTTTAAAGACTCGTTTAAAGTTTCCATTGCAGAGTGGGTAAATAAACGGGTTTAGAGTAGAGTTGAAGTACCCTAACCATATAGTGAGCATGTGAAGATCGTGGTGCACACACTGTTTGCAAAACGCCATGACCATGAAAGCGATGAAGTATGGGATCCAGCACAGTAAGAAGGCAGCAATGATGAAGCCTAACTGCTTTGCTGCCTTGTGCTCTTTATGGATCCTCAGGCTCTGAATGCGGTGACGGGATTGGTCAATAAACCTGTGCCATGCCTGCCTCAGAGTCACCCCATTATCTGGGTCTATTCTGGCGTCTTCGACACCTTCCTCTGGCCAGGGCAGAGCTTGACTGGGGTCAAAGCTGTTGTAGAGCACGTCAGAGTATCTCTGCATGTCTGACACCTGACTGATGTCACAGACTCTGCTCACAGAGTTGGGGACAGTGACATGACATTCATTTAGGGAGGTTTGAAATTTGCTCTCAGGGTTTCCACCTGAGCAAGTCACATCCTGAGGCACTGACGGAGGACTGAGAGAGGTTTCACCGCACGGTTGCCTCTCTTCTGGAGGCAACTTGTCCTTATGCATCATTCTGAGTCGTTTTGTTGTCATAGAGAGAAGTGACGTCTGCTGGCACTTGACACCAATTTTCCTGTGAGCTCTAAAAGGAGCAGCTTTGGTTTTATCTGAATCTTCAAGGGAATAAGTCTGGTCAATGGTGTTCTGATCCAGCAGCTTCTCTCTTTTTAATCGTTTTATCGAATCTTCAGTGTCTGTCTTGGGTGATTTGGATTCCCGTCCCTCAGGGCAAGGAACATTTCCCCCGTTCTCATTTTCCCCAAAGGAATCTGTCGGATGGATGATTCTCTCTCTGTCTCTGAGATGCTGCCGTACTGCCAAGTAGATATGAGTGTAAAACCAGACCATCAGAATGGACGGTACATAGAAATTGAAAACTGCAGTGATGACCTTAAACCACGTGACAAAACGGAAGTCTGTGTCGCACTTGTTCTCCTCCTCGGGTTTGAGGTCTACGTGTGTGAAAGACCTCCACCCCAAAATGGGAATAATCCACGTCAACGACAGAAGCCATGCTCCACATATCATCACACTTGCTTTACCTCGAGTCCGATACTTCAGGTACTTCAAAGGCTGTCTGACTGAGCGGTACCGATCCAAACACAAGATGAAGAGGCTAAAGATGGAGGCCGTACTGGCTACATAATCCATAATCAGCCAAAACTGGCACACAGTTTGACCTAGCCTCCACTCATCCTCCAGCAGATACACCAAGTTCAGAGGCATTACTGTTGCCCCAACGATCAGATCTGCCACCGACAGGCTAATGATATATAGGTTCCCCACAGTGTGGAGGCTCTTCTCCTTTTTCACAGCGTAGAGCACCAGCAGGTTCATTATAACGGTGAGGAGAGACAGAAGCCCCAGGAAGACTCCCAGGAGGGCGTTATGAAGGTGGTCATGGAGGGTCAGGGTGTGATTGTATCGTAGAGTGTCACCATGTGGGAGGCCCCTCCAGGTGTTGCTGTAATTGACACAGCTGTTAGTGTTGAAATGTAAAGGGTCAGCAGAAGGTGACAGAGCAGATTCCATCATGCTAGGAAAGATGGAAATCTTTACGTCCTGAACAGCTGCTGGCCAGTGTGTCTACACAACGGTACAATCCTACTTCTCAAAGTAATGAGGATACTCTTGGCAGAAGACGGACGGACCTTTATGTTGCAAAAATGTGTCCCTCTTGCATGTTGATTCTTTGGTCTGTGGTACATTTTGTTGGAAATCCAAACATCTGGAAAAGACAAAAAGAGTGACATGTCAAGTTTCTGTTAAATTGTTTTTTTTTTCTCACTTTGAAGTGAAAACTCAAACAAAACATTTAAAGATCCGCTTCGATCATCTTTAGATCTATTTCAAAAGTATTCTCAGTGGTTTTTTTAATGTTTATGTTTTTGCCAAAATCAAAAACCTGTGCTGTTTTCTAGGACATAGTTTTTTCAGAACGGCAAAAGATCAGAAATTCCCTTCCAAGTTGTGAGAGCAGGGAGCTTGTGGCCCACCGATTGTAGTTTGTACGTAACAACTATAAGCTTTTTCAAAGGATTATTTTTTATCTGCTCCTGAATTACAGTGTTTTGAATAAAGAATATTCAGAAATGTAAGTTTAATCTTAATTTTCTTTATATATGTCCTCCATCATAAGAAAAATGCCACAAGAACGTGTTAAAAACAGAATTTTCATTGGAGTGGCCCTTTAAAACATGTCTAGAAGTGCTAATTAAATAGATTTTATTAAGTCTTCCTCTAAGAAAGACAAGTGAAAATGACTCTATTTTAAATTTCTTGCCTTTTTGGTTTGGACTTAATCGTTTAAATGGCCTCAGAACTGTATTCCTCCCTCATTTTCACTGCCCAGATGGCTTTCTTTAACACTTACTCATGGGGAAGGCAGCGTAACCCATCAACAACGCAGCAATACACAAACTGTATCACTGGCAGAGGAGAGCCTAGGTTGTACTGTAGAATGAAACTCATGCCCTTCTATTTTTAATTGCAGAGCTAAATTTGAATGTAAAAAGCACAGCAGGACATCTGTTTAAGAGTATGTCACTGTGCGGCTAAAAAAGCTTTTATCTTGACAGTTGGGGTATTGATTTTTTTTGAGAGCTAACTGGAATGAGGCTGTTGCCATGGGCGCAAGCGACGATTCTGCATGGATACCTTGGCTTTCTGTGTACTTTTTAAAGTTTATTTTTGTGTACTTTTACCATTTAAAAGTTTTATTTTTCTAATTCTGGTTTATTAATATATTTTTAGGATGACTGTCTTTCATTTTGTAAATAAGCCTAATCCATTTGTTTCCTCATCGAGTACCAGAGCTGAATGTGCTTTACCAACTGTGCAAATGCACAAAAATATGGAGAAATCTCTGCGCTGAAATACAAAATTAGACAAACAACATCAAAATTCAGTTTGTCTGCTTGTCTTTTTGTCTGCCAAATTGTGATCCTGCTTACGCATAGATGACACACTCAAGAAGGGTGGAAGAATGGAAAATCATTCAATTAATATTTGGTGAGGAAAAAAAATCCAAACAGAAGAGGAGGCCGGTTTTAGTGGCACATCCTGAGAAAGTGAATCACTCTTTCGTCACGGTTTCACAATAAATTGAGTTAGCATAGGAGAATAAAAGCCCACTGGTTCCACGCAGACCCCCATGTTTGCATTTGGAATATAGCAGAAGAAGCAGGTATTGGGGTCACTTGTGAATGGATGCTGCAAGGTGGGCAGTTTCCATGGAGATTTATGGAGTTTTATCACAGCACGCCAGCTTTGGTACTGTGGTCATCATGGTTCAAGGGAGGATGGGAGAAAGGTTACATTCCAGCAGCTTCAAGAAGTACTTTTAATATTCTAATTTAAACAAGCCAAAAGCCAAAAAATTAGGAAAACAGCCCACAGTAACGCCGTCTCTATTACTTTGAGCTTCTAATAAAATGCAAAGATAAAAGTTTAGTCAAGCTCCCAATAAAAACTGTTTAAACCAGTCTATGATGTGAATGTGAGATATTTTTTTTATTGTTGCTTTGCTTTTATTCTGACTATTTTAACTCGGTAATATGAACACTGGGTACCCACAGATCGGTAAAGCCAGGTAAGGAGGCTTGGGTATGGAAAAAAAAATCCACGGTACGCATTGGCGCGCCAGAGAAAAACAGAACTGAGGCTTTACTGTCGCTCCAACACGATTATCCGTAATCACCACTGCCTGCTGATTTCATTACAAAGGAAGCGAATTGTCCTAATAACTTCTGCCCTGCCGTGACCTTAAGAATGGAGTTTATTTAAGAAAAAAAAACAACACTTGCTTTTGCGCAAAAAGGAAAACGCGGGCGCGCGGAACCACCTGTTGCACCACAAACAACCGAAAACTTTCCGCACGTTTCCAAACAGACACCGGAGGTTAAGCAGTCTAAAACAGTGGTTTGGTTTAATGCTAAACAGGAGGAACCTACCATGGATGGATATCACGGGGATGAAGGCGCTTTCCACTCCAGGCTGCATCCCGGGCGCAGATGAGAAAATGAGTGAGCGACAAAGGTCGGAATGCAAAGAGAGCCTCTTCATCCCTCCCTCCCTCCCTTACCTCACTCTATCTGCCTCTCTCTCCCTCTCTTGGCCAAACTTTGGAGTTTGTGATAAACTGTTGCTGACACATGATCTTTTCGGATTTCCTCTGCTGCGCTCTTTGCAGAGCACTTACTGAGAGGATGATTCACTTTGTGTAAAATGTGCGCGTCTTCCTCGTTTAAGCCAAACTAACTGACATGGAGAGCAGGAGTTTAGTGATGAATCTTCACCCTGAAGAGTCTGCTCTTTATGTTGCGCATCACAAAACTGTCGCACACCTGTCTGCAGCATGCACCAATAAAACAAAGCATGGTTTTGTATTCAACCTGCAGGGAATCTGTTAGCATACTGAACCTGATGTACCATCAATTCTGCAGCTCAAACATTGAAGTTTGAGCTGGGAAACTTAAGTTGATCTCTTTTAAACGTGGGGAAACCTGAAGGTTATTTTTCTTCCTCATGATGAAGCTTAAATTTGCGTTTCTGAGTATTTGTTAATTCAAACCCATCATTATCTGAGCTGATTGTTCGCCATTTTTGTTGCACTGATATGATGTTAGGTCAGGGTTGTAAGGGCTGTAAGCTAGTGGGAGAGTGTAAACAGAGGGATGACAGCAGGTAGGGGCAGACTTACTGATGAACTACTGCCACTCTGCAGAAACTATGTACTAAAAACAACATGTTTTTTTTTATTATTATTATTTTGGTTAAAACAGCATAACCATAATTAAAAGACCACTAGAAACACTTTTGCAATAGATAAAAAGATGATTGGAGTGAAACTTTAACAAACCACTATCTTTTGTTTAGTCACAAATAATTCTAATTAATTACTTACTAATTGCCTAAAAGTTAATCAAATTCTGAATCGCTTGATGACTGATGTCACTCCCATGTTCATTAAACTGCTGCATTTTCCCTCTCCAACACTTCAGATTTTTAGGTGACATGTAATCTGCCAAGTAAATCAGCGACTGCATAAATGTTGATGCTCACCTTAAAGTTGTGATTCTCAGGGTCTCCTAGGAAATATCAGGCAATGCAAACATTGAGCATTCCTTGTACGTGCAAATTGTTGTGAACATGAGCTGTGAAGTCCATTTTTTTTTCGTTTTCTGATGTTTTCATGCTTCCTGGGATAAACCTCTAAGAGGTCTTTTAATTGGAAATATCCTCATTTACAACGACTCCCTGGAGATTCCAAGCTTTAGTCCCAACTGGTGTTGGCACATTTGATGAAAAGTGTCTCACTTTCCTTATGTGTTTGACCTTCAGCTCTTGCTTTAGTTTTAAGTTACCAAAGCAAAACATGAACAGGTAAACCACAACTTTTATTTACAGTTGGTATTATTTACTTTTGCATACGGCTTGTGCTGGTTATAGGATAGTTGGATTCCCATGGAATATCTTCTACATCCTAAAAAATATTAAAATCTTTGTGGAAGCCAATCTCAAAATAGGAATCCCTGATTCTGTTCTTTTCATGCACTGAATAATCTGGATTGAGTACCCCTACAGTGGACTGGCAAACCATCAAGGACGTACCTCACCTTTGCTTAACATTGGCTGGGATAGGCTCCAGCATATCCTGAGATCCCAAAAGAGATTAAGCAGGTTAGGGAATCAGACAGATTATTTTATTGTGAGCTCATCTCCTTCTGGAACATATTAGCTCACAACAGCCCCCCAATATTTTAACCCCTTGATGCCTGAATTTATTTCCAGTTATGAAGTAACTTTCAAGTACATGCTAAATAAAATACGTTTGGAGAAGTGGGTTGATGCATAATGGCATCAAAAGGGTCAAATGGGTTAAAAAGATGAAGTATGTAAAAAAAACAAAACGCAGAGATGGAGAAAAGAAGACATCAGCAGATAGTAGATTTAGCATCAGTCAGTAGGAAGGTGAGGGTCAGAGATGAGTTAGGAAAATCTGATATTAAGCTTTGCAAAACCATAAAATCTCACCCGGTGTTTATGTCTAGTTCGCGTGGTAAAAGCGTGATACAAGACAAAAATACTTCCTAGCAACTTTTTGGTAAGATCTTTTCAAGAACTTTTCAATCTAAAAAATGTTGTTAAGACAATAAATCTTGAATGTCTTGTTAACGGAAGTGACAAGTACTGTATTTGTGATTGTGCTTGCTTGGTGCAGCGCTTGACCTCCTTAAAACATTATAATGTGTTTTCTATCCCCACAGGAAGTGATTCTTTCAGCCATACTGGAATCTTGATAGTGAACAACAGCAGAGAAAAAAAAAAAGACTATCAGCTAATAAAGAGGCCCAATGATATCTCTTCTCTTCCCTAAATTGATCACTGACCCATCTGTTACCATGGGAAACTCTCCTGGACAGCTAATTTGGAGCAATGTGTCAAACTCAGACTGATGTTTTGTTAGATTCTAGCACCAGAATACCTTGTTATTTTCTAATGTAGCTACAATCATCACTCAGTCTATTTTAAAACAGGTTTAGATTTCTTGCATGTTGCTGTCAAAACATCCCCATAGTCTGAACAGTCTTTTTAGTATGCAGACACCTTGGTGGTAGGAAAAAAAAAATGTTAGAATTCTCATTTGTCTATAAAAGTGTTTTGACATCTGTTTCAGGATTTGCATGGGGAACGCTCATATTTGTTCTTATTTTTGAATTTCTATCGGCTAAAAAAGTTCACCATATCTTTCTGCCGTCTTTGAGGACAGAGTCAGGATGTCAGGGATGGATCCATCATTCATATAAAGATCATGACCTTTTGGAAAACTGCTGCTTAAATGTGACTCTTTTTTTTCTGTTGGAAATCCCTGTTATTTCAGAAGGTTTCCATGATGTAGCACAGGCCTCAAACAGTCATCGAACGGCGTAAATGACAGAGCAGTTGTTGTAAAAACAAATGCCCACAGATAGAAGTATTGTGTTAGCTAATTTGACATTTGCCTACAACATTTTTATTTTTTAATGATCTGAGCTCCTGGAGGCACTGACTTGCACACTAAAATAGCACAGACAGAAATATCAAGCATAGTTAATAACATTCAGCTCGTTGTTGAGCAGCAGGGTGGTGAGGCTGCTAATCACCTTACTAATGCGCTGATTCCAAGAATTAGCCTGGGATTCATCTCCGACTCCTCCGGGTTTCAAAATGATAACCCAGACAAAGGGAAGTCTAACGTGCGTGTATGTGGGTGTCAGACAGAGACAGACCCGGTGGCAATATGATGAAAGTTCATTAAGTCAGACAGTAATAAATGGATTCTTTGTTGATGGAAGTATTTCAAATACTTTGAATATTTGAATATTTATCCAATTAAGGCCTGATACAAAATACAGTATAGGTGCTGCAGTTTCATTAGGAGGCTGCTTCAGGCCTGAATGGGTTAAGATAAGGAGGTGCATATTTAAAAACTTAATTATAAACTTGCCAAAACAATTGGAGTTGCATGATTGTTTATAAAGGATGTTGTAATTTATCTGTTTGTCAGTCTAGTGGTATAATGGATACAAATAATTTTTGGTGACTTTTCTCTCAGCATATCTATGTTGCATACAAATATGGGAAAGGTCACAGAATTTAGTAGAAGAGGTCCTTTATCAGTCAACTTTCAATGAACTTGACCAAACCTGCAAGTCGGAGCAAATGATTATTGAAAAAATCCCATGCACAGTTTCTTTTTTTTATTTCTCAATGTTCTTCAGTTATTCCTTGCCATTTGCAAGGTTAATGAACGCAAAAACGTGGCAGCAAACATTCAAATATAAACAAAAAAACAATCCCAAATTCTAATCTGCCAAATCCTGTTGGTTTAAGATCAAACTCAGATTTTCTGTGTTTTTGAGATAGTAAATTCCTGTGTGTACATGTATAAAGTGGTGTGCTAAATTCAGCAGAAGCGATTGGTACAAACAGGTGATTTGCACTCAGAATTGGGGGTTCCGCGCGCTGTGTTTGTTCCCTGGGTTCCTGCAGCTGTTGTAGCTTCCCCTCGCAAAGGCACGCATGTTATCTTCAATACGTACTCTGCATTGGTCGCAGGTGTGAGGATGATCCATTTTCAATGGTTAAAATAAACCTGATGAGGGTGCTATTGCAAAGTTCAGATTCAGAAATAAGTGAAATTCTAACAGCATGTAATATGGTTGCATGATATGGTTAAAAGCTTGATGAGATGTCCATATCACACAATTATCCACTAATCATTGAGCAGTTTTTAAATGCTATACCTTAAGTAAAACCTGGGACATTTTTTTTCATTTATTGAAATTTATTTCATTTGTGCAACGTTGCTGCACAGTGGTGCAGAGCTGTGGTTTGTAACTTTTCTCCAACAATGCACTTTCTATGAAAGAAACCTCCTTGTCGAGTTTAAGGAAGCTTTATTTTATGTTATTCTTTTAACATTCAATATATGCAGAAACATTGAAAAGAGTTTAAAAGAAATTAAACAGGAAAAAATAAGGCATCAGATGAAACAGCAATAAAATGCCAAACTAAAGTGAGAATTTTAAAATCAATTCAATTAAAAAGTAAAACACTGAGACAGCTCAGCCACAATGTCCAGAGTTTGATGCACTCTGAAAACTCCTTTCTGCTTCTGCCAGTTTGGCCTGAAAAGCGAGCAAAAACCAGGTGGAAGAGCTTTGCTGACCACAGATTCTACTAAAGCAGCATCTGTCAGTGTAGCATTGACCGCTGGAGCTGACCATATGAAACACAGAAACATTGGTAACTGAAATAGTTGATCAAATCAGAAATCTGTATGCTGTGCACTTCATTGGTTAATTAATAACTGACAGATTCCTATTTTGATTACATACTTTGTAAATTTGTTGTTATGCAATAGAACATTAATGGTGAAAACAGAACGTGTACGTGTTTTTGTTCAGTCTTTATACATTGGCTCCAACTGTTTGTTTCCACTGGCTTTTTTTCTTTCTTTTGCTTTGTTTCTTTGACTCTGCAGTATCTAGTTTGGGGTTTTAAAGAAGTAAAAGGTTTGATTTTTTTTTCCACCTGTAGCTTATTTATTTATTTACCATTATTTAACCAGGAAACTCCCATTGAGATCCATTGACCTCTTTTTCAAGGGATTCCTGGCCAAGACAAAAGGCAAAAAGTTACATACACCCTAGACTTTTCATCATTTCAAAAAGTTTAAAACAGCTAAAGGTTAATTATTTCATTTCCATGTCTTTTTTTTAATGGTGTCAAACTGAGGCCTATATATGAGATTTGGGAGTTGACTTGTTTTTTTTAGGAGAGTTCCAAGTCCGTAGGTGTTTTACACTGAAAATCCATCTTTCCTTTTTCAGTCTAGACACTTGGGACTGACTTGTAAGTTTTGATTTTAAATCTTTAACTATAATGTTCTCCAATTGTTTACAGACATTACAGTTTGTAACTAAAAAAGGGATGTTTTCAAAAATATAGGGTTTAACGACATTTGATGTGCACCCAAAGAGGCGGTGTCGGCATGAAGATTTAGACTGACAAGCTGACATTTAAATGGATATAAAGTAAAACCCTTTTCTTTGCCTTCCTTCAGATGAGTGTGAGTGATCACAATTCTCTGGTTTTGCTTGTCCATTCAGGCACAATATAGGCCTCTTCCTGTCACATGGATCTGCTGGATCATATCTCTACTATGAAAGAGCAAAAGGCAGGGAACACTCCCGAGGTTTTGCATTCCAATTTTCATGTGTAAATGATTTCTGATCTTCCTGATTCTCTTATCATCAGTGAGGAGTCTGAGGTTGCTGATAACAGAAGCGTATTGTCTTTTGACATTGTTATAGCAAAACTGTGTTTTTTAGCCAGATACCCAATCAAAGTTCATCTTTTAGACTCCAGACTTATAATTTTTACAGTCATTGTCAGTAAATCATATACAGTGCTCAGCATAAATGAGTACATCTTCTTACTAAATTAATTCGTACTAATTTAATCAGTAGTGCAATTAACTTTTTGTTAAATATTTTGACAATTTCCAAACCTTCCACAAGGACGAGTTTTATTAAACTTATTTAACTCCAAAACATGAAATGAAGGTGAATAATGTAATTTCAATCACAAAATCTTCAGTTTTACTCAAATTGATTGAAGCAAAAATGAATACACCCTGCATCAAAAAACTACTACATCTAGTATTTTGTATCAGCACCATGATTTTAAAGGACAGCTCCAAGTCTTCTAGGCATGGAATGAACAAGTTGGCGCCATATTGCAACATCTATCTTTTTCCATTCTTCAAGAAGAACCTCTTTTAGGGCCTGGATGCTGGATGGAGAGTGATGCTCAACTTGTTGCTTCAGAATTCTCATTCATTTTTCTTTGAAAACCTCACCTTTGTGACGCCATACAGTTTTAAAACCATTAGTTCCAAAAACAGTGATCTTTGTCTCAGTCCTGTCAAGATGTCAACTTCCATCGACGGCCTGGACGTCTCTGTAAGATGGTTGCACTGCCATCTTTCTTAAATATTTGGATTACTTTTGCTACAGTATTTTGACTGATATGTAAAGCTTTGCTGATTTTCTTGTAGCCCTCACCTTTATGTGTAAAGAAATGATTTCTTTTCTCTGATTTTGTGACATTTCTCTTCCATGAGGAGCCATTTCTTAAATGAAATGGGAAGAGCTTTTCTTTAAGTAATGCTCTTTTATAGTCACCTGTGTCCTGGACACATCTTAAATGAATCCTTAGACTCACCTGTGGTTGAACGTCTGTTCATTAGAATTGTGTAGTCCTAAGTGTAGCTTTTCTCCAAGACTATACTTGGGATGCACTCATTTTTTTAACACAGGCTTGAATGAACTAGTTAGGAAAATCCCTTTTTTTGTGTGTCCAAATGAACAAATCTTGTTTGCAAATCAATGGCCCACATTTTTTGAAGTATTTTGTAATATCTTATAGAAAATGTTGATTCTGAAAGGACACTAAAGGTTTTCTTAAAAATGGTGGTGTTGTGTAAGTCATTTATGCTGAGCACTGTATATTTTATGTTACATATAAACAGCAAAACCCCATGACACAAGATAAATACATATTTATAACTGTTTCGTTCAGTTTTACGTTGACAGTGTGTTAGGAAAAGAATGGCTGTTTTTCATAGTTCAACAGTGACACCTGCTGGCCGCTTTTGTAACTGCTGAACTCCATTTCCTTGGAAACGTGTTATTTTGGGGAATCTCAATTAGAGAAAGCACGTTTTCCCTCTGGGCTTTTATGACTTTAAATAATATAAGTTAGAGAGAAAAAAAGAAAAAAAATCCTCAACTAATCCTCGAGCACATGTGGTTTATTGTACTTCCTTCTTCCAAAACCACCTTTGCAAAAACCAATCAAATGCAAAATGTCAGCCTTAAAAACAATGGAGAAGCAAGCATCAGACAGCCAATCATCCTGCTCAGACAGGGGAGCAGTTTAATCTTCTGCAGGTGTGCAAGAGTGGCTGACCTTCAATCAATCCACTGCTATCTTCATTCCTTCTCATCCCGCACACTGTAAATTTTTGGCCCACAGCCTTTTCTGCTATTTTCATCTGTCATTTCAACTTTTCTCTTCTGTTGTCTCAGTCATCTGCTGAGACGAGGCCAGGTGTGAAGAATTTATTGCTCTTCTTTGCCTAAAATGAATGGCAATATTAGATCAAAATGAATATAGGGACTACATTTTACAAAATGTTTAAATTTTTGTGCTTTATACAGTTCAAGGAACAGTGAACTATCTTTGCAAGAACTAACTAAAAACTAAAACTAAACTAACTAAAGTCTTATTTGCATTTAACTCAAATCACCCACACAGTAGGATACTCAGAGTGTATTAATCAGCTTTATATGCTGTCAAAATTATTGAAACTAAAGGATCTGGTCAAATACCAAACTGTGCTGATATTATATAAAGCATATAACTATGTCACGAGCTGCTCTGCCATGGAGATTGAACCACAGGACAAAAAAATATCTTGAAATAAAGAGGTTTTATTTATTTATTTACAGAAAGTACATTAGCCTAGATTAAAAATTGGGTCAACTTAACAAAATGTAACTGAGAGAGTCAGGAACAAAAGCTCAGACTAACTGAACCAAAACTGACCCAGAAACAGGAAACATGAGGGGGATTTTATACTGGCTGATCAGACCAATGACACAATAGAGAGAGAACTACAAATACAAAACACTGAAGACATAAATATTAACAAAAGAAGTAAATTACAAGTAAAAAAAGCTTTAACAAACAAAACTAAAGTCTAACATATTTAAGAACAAGTTTAAGAAACAATAATCCAACTAAAGAATAAACTTTTGTCTTCCCCCTCCATCATCTCCAAATGGGAGTTTCCAGGAAGATGTCCAGCTCCTCCTCTGTAAGTATCAGCATCAGCAGCATTAGGCCTCAAAAGAATAGAATTACACAAAAAAATCAGAACAAAATTAACTAAATGTGTGCACAAATCATGAAGTTATGTAGTTGTGTAACGTGTAAAAGTAAAATAAATTTATGTACCATTATAAATGATAAATTCTGTAACAAATGAAAAAGCAGGTATGGGCACAGTACAAAATGATAAATACTAGCATGTATAAAGAGAATTAAGAGGACATTAATAATAGATTGTAGTAAGCACTGCTTATAAATGTATATTATTGTAACTATTATAAATATTATTGTATATTAACGAAGATGAACACATTTAGGATTGTTAAATTATTACATTATTGTTATCGTGAGTATCTTGAGAGAGACATTATATATATATGTGTATTATGGGCACGCTTCAATAAGCTAAGCTTCTGTCTGCTCCTTTTTAAACTGGTTTTGCATTGTTTATATTATATCACTGTTGCTGTTGTTATTGTTACTATTATGAGTATATTATCTATACATTTGTATCATACAGATCGTATTCTAATTATTAATTAATTTGTTTGAAACAAATGGAATAAAAAATAATTCTAATAACAGGAATGAAAGCAGCACATTTGTAAAATCAACAAAATTATTAGTTTTATTTGCTATGTTTTTTTCTTGTTATTTCTTCTTTCTTTCTTTTTTAAACTATTCCAGAATGAAACACTTCTGAATATTTGACATATCTAAATATATGAAAGAAATATTTAGAATTCCTTGGATGGATAATATGTCATTTAAAAAAAAAAAAAAGTCTTCCGAAGCTTCACTGGTTCACAGCCTCATCTCAGTATGTCAAAAACGTAACATTTTTTAATCTTTTTTTTCTTGACCTGATGAACCTTTTTTAACAAGGTCAAGGAAAAAAGTTTTGAGTTATAAACTGTGTCATGTTAAAAAAACAGCCTCAAGACTAAAGCAACAGAAAATTTTTACCTTTTAAATGACTAAATTACTTTAGCATTTTAGATCAAAACATTGTCTTAACACTCAAAATCATAAAGCAATTCCTGAATTGACTTCAACATTTTTTTCCCAACAAATAGTATAAAATATTTCTAAAATGATCACATTCCTCAAAGTTCAAGTTTTGCATTGACGTTTAAGTAGCAAAAACAGTGCTTCACGATGGAGAAGTGGTTAGCACTCGCAATGAGAAAACCCAGGTACAAATCCCACTGAGGTTTATAAGAGTTATACATTAATTCAATATTCTAAATTGTTCTTAGGTGTGAATGCATGTTTTATTTGTGATGGACTGGCAACCTGTACACTGCCTTTGCCCAACAGTAGTTGGGATAGGCTCCAGCAACCATGTGACAACGAAAGGGATGCAGCGGAATCAGCCAAACATATGGACTGAAATGAAATGTACTTCCTTCGCAAAAGTATAAAGGCAAAGGAGTGAACTCAAAACACTTTAAATGTGTAAATATGGAACCTGGAGAAAATCGGTTCTTCTCAGTTATTATGAAAGGAGCCAGATAATCTCTTATAGCTCCAGTGATTAGGATTTTTAACATCTGCACTTGGAGTTTTTATCCCTAACAGACCTACAACCCAATCGTTTGACTTTATCAATGTAAGAAAAGTCTAATCAACAATCCTCTTTAATCCTAAAAAAAAACCCCCACTAAATAATGAAAGGAAAGAAAAAAATAGAAGCTGAAAAATACAGAACACGTTTGGATCAGACAAATGGTTTGATGAAGGTCACAAACTGCCTCTCAGCTGACTTGATTTGGAGGATTTGCCTGCATGTCAGCGTTTTCTTGCAGCGGCGCTGCATCTGATAAGAGCCTTTGTAAGGTGGCATCACTGAGCCCTCTTCAGAAACAGTCTTTCTGCTGCTGTTCAGGGGAGGCGGCTGGCATTAACTGGAGTGACAGAGGCCTACTTCATTCGCCCTCTACATCATCTTAACTTTCCTTTTTATAAACCTCTCATCAGTCCCTCTCTCCAACCCCCCGTCTCCCCTTTTCCACTCAATTTTCTCCAATTTACTCTGCTCCCCCCCACCGCCTCTCCTCTCCCCCATCTCCCTCCATTCCCCAGTCTCTTGGGCATTTTCTAGTCACATAGTCAGGCATGTGAAGAGAAGGACTTATGTAATATGCCTCTTATACACAGTCACTCCTCTTTGTCTCTTCTGGTCCGTCTTTCTTTGTCTTTCTCCTCACAGTGTACCAATTTGACGCCGAAATAGAGGCTACAAAAGTCAAATTAATCTTCCGTCTGTAGTGAGAAATCTTATTGTCAGTGCTCAGACTTTCATGCTCCCGCCTTGGTGGTGAAAGGGAACAATTTTTCACCCAGCGTTAAAATATTCATTACTTTTCACATTTTGTACGTAATAATGAGGTTTTTCTTTGCTTCATAAAGGATAAATCATTCCACATCATCTTAAAATTATATGATTTTTTTTGGAGGGGGAGGGCTGTAAACCCAATCCCTTCACAAACAAATTCATGCTGCTTGCAGAGAATGCAGAAAGACTCCTGATTTTTAATTGCTTTAAGTGAAATTTCATCATTTTTCAAGAAGTCCCAACAAACCAAGAGCTTTATAGTCCTGACCAAGCATGATGGATAATTGCTTCCGACAAACAGTCAAAATTGTGGAGGTGGGCAGGACTGAGCCAAATCCGTTTTAGAGATAGGAAAGGTGCTCATCATGCAGGTCTGTTCATCCTGAAATGCAATTTATACTCTGCCAGATATACTAAAAAAATAAAAAGCAAAAGGTTGGCTTCATATGACCTTCTAAATATTTGCTGGGTCCTTTCTGTTGTGTCAATATGATATTCTGGGCTGCAAATCAAGAAGAGGTGACATTTTTTTTTTATCTGTGTTTTCTACAAATGCTAAAACTGATACAAGGTAGTAAATAGTGTGCAAACCTTTATTGTTTATTGTAAGTTTCAGCAATATTTTAACAATTTTTGCTGTGCACAAAAATGCCCTTTGTTGGTGATTCCGACAAGGGCAATCATGTATGTTACAATATTATGTCTGCATGCATGCACAGGAAATATTTAGCTTTGCTGGCTAAGGTACAGCTCCATCATGCTAATTTCCACTGTGACTCATTCCGCTTTGTCTCAGACAGACATGGCGCATAATTTGAAGACTGAGGGTGGGTGGTGGGAATGGTGAATTGACACGAACCCAGGGGCAGTCATGAAACAGAGTCACTCATCTGTTTCTAACGGAGAATAATGCACTACACTGAGCACGTGCAGCAGCCGAGCCTTCTCGTGCACATTCTCAAACGTACAATGACATCGATTTCACACAGACTCGCGTGCTCCCGTCACACTCAACCACAGCCTCACTGGTCTATGAACTCACATGAAGCCTCTTACTGTAACACATTCAGAGGGCACAAATAACAAGACACATCCCCAGATTATACTTTTTTTCTATTATAAAACTCAACAAAACCCATCCAGTTCTTTATCATCAGTGATGTATGAAACATGCTGTGTGACAGAAAACAAAGGTTTCATCGTGGTCTAGTTTGAAAACAGCTTCCTCACAATACAAAAGAAATTCATCATCATAAATAGCAACAATTCTGTAAGTTTTCCAGAAGTCTTTCTGTGGCAATTTTTCTTGAAGAAGATGTTTTTTTTAACTGTCATAATTCCAAGATTAGTTAACTAATCCTTTCTTTGGTCACCTATAAATCCACCTTCCTGTATCCACTCTCAAAAGGTGTTAAAAGACCTTTTAGCTTTGAAGGTGAACTCTCCCTAGAAGACAATAATTCCTTCGAGTCACTTTCTTAATTGAATTTGGACAAATTGTAGCAACATGCAGTTTTTTAGGTGTAGCTTGCTTGTAAATGAACAAAAGTCGTTTTGAAGAAAATCTTTGAATATTTTCGTCCCCCAATTGTCAGCTTGAATATAAAATTATCAGGTGTGTTTAAAAAATATCAAGCTCATTTTAATCATATAGTAAACTTTGTGTTCATGACAAGTGACTGTTTTCAGATTCAAAAAAGAAACATATTGTGTCATTTGAACATTTATGCTGCAACATAGCAGAACTTTTTCCTTTCTTTAAGAAAAAGGGAGGAAATCCATATCTATAGAAACCATTTTATAAATACATATGGTAAAGAATTGGTAAAGAAGTAAAGAAGTTCAAATGTCTAAAGCCTGAATTTGACTGAAAACAGAGTTGGCACATTAATCTCTTGTACCAGAAATAATTACTCGGCCGTAACGATTTAGACAGCAGAAGAAAATGGAAAAAAATACAGAAAGATTAGCACAGCTTCCTCCGACAGATGTGTGGTTACACCACCAACTTAGTGAGTGTCACAGCTAATTTCATTGGTGATAAAAAGAAATGAAATTGATCAGGCATGGCAAGGCTCAGCAGAGGGGTTTTTAGCCAAACATTAAAGCTAACTGGTCAAAGAAGCTTCTGTTGAAGGGAGAAATAAATGGTTTTACAGAAGAAAAAATTCTGTTGCTATAACTTACATTTAAAAGTAGCCTTTCTTTTCAATGTCTTAAAGCATTTTAGTTTGGATATTTCCTATTGTTTGCTCTTTCTCTGTGGTTGTTGACCCTCATTTATCATGGTCTCCTTTCCACGTTGTTCCACATGCAGTGCTGTTGCACAGTTAGGCCAGAACACAGTCATTTAAGTGTTACAGTGTATTATGATGGTTCATTTCCTATCTTGAACCACATCTTTCCTTTCTTAGTTTCTCATGAGCACTAAGCTTGATGCAGGAACTCACTCAGCATCAAATGTTCAGTGCATTACTCAACAGCTTTGAGAATCAATGACCCTCAGTGCGCCACAGTGCGTGGGTTTTACCAGCCACGCAAATCAGTACAGCACAAGCACGATGGGAAGCAGAAGTTCCTGGTTCAGTTAAGGACACGGGTGTAGATGTGGTTAGGTTAAGTTTAGGGTGAAGCTTTGGGTTAGGCTATAACTATAAAAAGAAGTCCAAAGCTGCACAAACGTGTGTGTGTTTGTGCACATCCCAGTGTCTATGTGTTCGAGCAGCAGGCAGACATTATCTTTGCAATTCCAAGCCCCGTCCATCATGTGGCAGTGTGCAGCTTCTTAGCAGCTGATGTCACAATGAATGAGAGCCAGTCAAAGTCAGCGTAATCCCTTTAACACGCATACGCATATGCAAACATGCACACTGTGCATGCACACACAGATGTGTCTGGTCTTTATCTCTGTGTGCAGCTTGAAGCTTACAGCCTGCCTCCCCCCAGTATTCTCCCGCTCTTCTCTTTTTTTGATGTCTCTTTGGAAACACAGGGCCTGCTAATGGAGACAAGGAAAAAGGCTTCTCACTACATTGACATCCATGCTAATTTATTACAGTAACGTTTAAAAAAGAAAGGGGAATGGATTTTCTATGTCTGTGCATTATCAGCATAATTAAATATTTAAATAGAGTAGTAATGTAGTGGTTAAATTCTGTCAAACAATATTTTCAAAAGCGGTCTGACTCAACTTTGTGGGGGATTTGTGTAGATTTTATTCTGAAGAAATACAGTTTTATCAAATTCACAATGATTGCATCATAATTCAAGCACTATGACACATGAATTACTAAATTACACTAAAGACATGTTGAATAATTGTAAGATAGTTTGATTTTAGTACAGTATTTGCGTGTCTGGATCAAAAAGCGTCAGAAGGTACTCATTAATAATTTATTTCATTTTGAAAATGCCAAAATAATAACTCTCATTATCAAGTCATTTAGATTAAATGCTGATGTTTATATGACATTTGCTGTAGATTCTGGTTTCCCATCAGTGAAGAAAATCCTCAAAGTACCACTCCAACTATATATTTATTCTATTCTAATATAATTCTTAGTGGTCTTTTATAAGTGATTATGCCATTTTTGGCCAAAATCTCAAAACTTGTAAAGATATTTTCTGCAGTGCAGCAGGACTTCATAAGAATATCTCATCTGTTGGCGCAGAGGTCAGCATCTGCTAATTTCCCAGCATTTCTTTGTTTACAGTCTCTCCCCTTATCTTATAACACGTCACAAGCCCAAGCTAATATTAGGGTAGCAAAGAACAACAACAAGCAATATCCGAGGTATCAAGCTGCACTGTTTGGAGGCAGATGGCAGCTCAGATGAGGAAAATGAAGACGTTAATGGATCTTTTCGTCTGCAAGGGGACGCTTCAGAATTGGAGCAGAGAAAGGAGGCTTTGGCCCACCCATGGCAGTTGCTGCATCAAAAATCTGAGCTTTTTCAAATCGTAGGTTTTCATTTGCCTCAGATTCAACATGATTTGAATAAAGAAATACTCAGACACACAGTTTTCATCTTGAACTATTTTATAGATCTCCTCCATTGTGGGAAAAATGCAACAAGAACACAATTTTCATTGGAGTGGGTCTTTAAGGCTTGCTGTAGAGTCAGTTTCCATCTTTTCAAATGCCCAACATTTACACAATAAATGCATTTATAAACCTTCAGCTTTTTCTGAGGTTTCAAATGTCACAGCCTATGTTTCCTTGACAGTTTGATTTATAGCACACGCCGTGGCTTTTTAAAGGAAAGAAACATTTGGTTCACAATCTTCATGACGTATTTAATCTCGGAAATAGTCATGCCATCCAAAAATACACCTCTGCACCCCTCAGTGCAAAATGTACTACTTAAAAAAGTGAGAGGACAGTTGATGACTAAGGAAAAATAGCAGAAATTTGCTTGAGGGTGGGTCTCCTGCTTCACATCCAGGTAATAAGTGAGGCTGACGCTGAACGTCCACAACCTACATTACTAATGTCACTGGCGACTTAGAACGCAGGTTGAATTATGTTATTTTTAAAGTGAGAGTGATGAGATAAGCTCTCTGCAGGCAGATTTCTGTTACGTGAGGGTAGTTGGAAGTGACAGCTGTCTTGCAAGTTAGAGAGGACGTGGACAAAAATATGTCCTGAGTGTTGTTTTCAAGATGACTTGTTGGCTTCGCTTAAGTTCAGCAGCGAAGTGAGCAACAAAACAAGATGACGTTCTCAAATGCTGACCTTTACTCACATGCATATGCAAAGTTGATCACAATCTCTTTTAAATTGTATTATTTGAGGAAAAACTCAAGACTAGCTAAAAATCTGAGCTGCATAATTCCTGAATTAAAAACCCTCCATAAATGCTCAAGAAAAAAATAATATGAATGGAAGTAAATAAAGGAAAAAAAAAGAATTTTTCCAAAAACAGCATAAAATTAGATTTTTATCAAATGTTCACCTTCAGTCACTTCAGGTATGTCAAAACTGAGAATTAAAGACCCACTCCAATCATCTTTTGATCTATTTTCAAAACGTTCTCACTGGTCTTTCAATTATGATTATTCCATTTATAGCCAGAATTTTAAAAATCGATGTTGTTTTGTAGGACATAGTTTTTGTAGAGCGGCAATAGTTCATCAGAAATTGCCTCTTAGTTGTGGTAAGTTAACCTGCCCCTGCTTCCTGTTATCCATCTGTTTACATGCTTTTCTGCTATCTTACGGCCTCCCCCCCATTAGCCCAATCCAACAGCGGTGCAATATGGGATCGATTCCAATATGGGATCGATTTCAATATGGGATCGATCCATCCATACAGTTTTGAGCCAAATACCAAATGAAGATGTACTAGAAAAGAGCAGAGCAGGGAGGTTGTGACTTTCTGTTGGAGCTTCTTTGTCACACCTACAATCTTTTTCTAATGACATTTTTTGTTTGCTCCTCATTCTCCACGATTTCAAAGAAGAAATGCCCAGAAATGCAATTTTAAGCTTAATTTTCTTAATATACTGTATGTCTTCCATTATCAGAAAAATGCCACAAGAACATCTTCTGAACACCACAAACACAATTTTCAATGAGGTGGGTCTTTAAATAGAATAAAAGAAAAACTTATTTGCCCCCTGTTTTTTCCCTGCAATGCCACGCATATATTTATAATCATATTTAAAAATACTGTTAAATGTACATAAAGAAAGGGCCCTTGTCACAGGCTCCGTTTGAAACTGCAATCAGAAAAATCAGCTGCTATGGTGTAGGATGTCGCCTGGGTCTGAAACCAGCAGACTCTTAAGTCTCAATCACATATGAAAGAACAGC
This sequence comes from Adrianichthys oophorus, assembly GCA_036245035.1. Lineage (NCBI taxonomy): Eukaryota > Metazoa > Chordata > Actinopteri > Beloniformes > Adrianichthyidae > Adrianichthys > Adrianichthys oophorus. Next base: position 21,030,526 of record BSAI01000073.1, on the reverse strand, counting down.
CTTTGGATTGTATGTGGGTGTCTGCTTTTTTTAAACTTTAATCACTGGGTTCATGGTTCTAGGTCTGATCGCCTATGGTCTGATCAGGTCGAGCAGTTACACTAACAAGACTAAAAAGTAAAACAATCAGTACAGTCTAAATCTGGTCAGCGTGATGATTATTTAAAGAGATTAGAAATGGAATTTTCTATTTTTTTTATATTCAATAAAACAATGTAAGATAACGCAAACCAGTAACAGTTTACTGCAATTCATGAATAACCAGTCTTATGGGAGCGCATTTCATCATTTGAGTCTCAAATATTGCATCAATCCTTTATGTCAACCCTGTAAAGCCCACTACATCAACAACATTGACAGATTTTGTTTTTAATTGGGATGTAGGCGGATGTAAGTAGGGGGACTCAGAAATGTATCAAATATGAAGTGAATGGTTAAATAGGTTTAAAGTGCTTTACTAATAAAGTTGTGGTTAGATTGAAGCAGACATTATGTCACATTTCAGTTTTTGCTACATTTAAAGTGATATAATGTGATGTTGCAGTAATAGTGCTGTAATATTTCTCATTGAATTTTGCATACAGGTCTGCAGAAATTATGGAAGCAAAAGAAGGTTTTTAGGGACATAATGTTTCTGAAAAACTGTTATCCAATGTTAAATGAACGCACAGCAATGCACACATGCTAAAACATCTAATTCAGGACAAATGGCCTTTATGTATCCTGTGAAAAAGAGCTTGCTTCATCACGCAAATGCCTTTCTGTGATGACACAATTGTGGTATCTCTTGAATGGCATTAGGCAATGTAATAGCCTTTGTTCAACACTAAAAAAACAGACAGAGACAAATTTCCTACTGCCCCCCACCCTTAGCCCTCAAATGAAAAATTGAGTAATTTAAGTCTATTAATAAACTATTCACACATGCTTAATAATTCCAGAATTACATCTCCTTTTCCACAGAAGGGTGGAAATTTAGTCCCATAATGTCCTAACAATGCTGTCATTGGTGACCTACATTAGGGTGGCAAACCATAAATCATAGCAGCTTGAGAGGTGAGCAGCAACCTGCTATAAACCAAAGAAAGCAATTCAGCCATAGCACCAGGGGAGAGCCTGTCTCCCTTTGCAACGCTGAGTTAAGTTATGAAATGCAGAGGTTTCATAGAGTAACCTTATCACCCACAGTGTGTGTGCATGTGTGCGCGCGCGCTTTGTTGTTAAGTTGTGTTCACTTACCAGCCTTTATGATACACAACTGACTCTGTTTAGAAAGTGACAGGTTAATTGCTGGCTTCATCTCACCCCTGAATAGACTAGTGTCTCTGCCCATGGGTGGTGGAAATCACATGTTCCACATTAATCAAAAGTGAACTGAGAAAGCCGGCTAGCCAAAAACCATCTGTTGAGACCTGAATGTAATAAAAGCAGCGACAAAATGTGCAGGAACAAATGTCTTTGTTTAGGTGTCATGGCTTGGAGGCCTGTCTTCAAAGTTCACAGAATTTCTGGGAAAAGTGCATTTATGCCAACAAAAATAAGACATTGCTTCTTTGTCTCAATTTTGCAACATTCATCCATGTAATTTCTATGTAATTATCTCCTAATACGTTTACTTTGTATCTTTATCACATAGAAATTTAGTGTTCAAAGTGAATAAACTTGCTGCAATATTTATTTTGAAAAGAAACCATCTGGCTGTGTTGGTAGATTTATGCAGAGCTACCTTGAATTATTGTAATCAAAGTTTTTGCCACGTATTCACAGATCTACCATGTTTTTACAGGTCAGAATGATTTATACTTCGGGCTATCATCTTTGGCTTTGCTTCCATTGTCATCTTGGCCATACTTTACTAAACAAAGCACCATTGCGCGCACCATTATCTGCCATTTTGGGAGTCAAGCACACATTGTTTTGGTACTCTGATGGGTAAAATCAGTGGCTTTGTTGCAAGAGAAAAGGAGAAATAGCCATCAAATCTCATCATACAGACATGTGCAACTGTTTGTTGTCACAAAAGAAAAACTCAAAATTCAAGCATCTCATTTTACCAATTTCCACAGGATAAATAGGGATGTGGATTGCCGCTGTCAAACGGGAATATAGATGCTAACAGACTCTGTAGTGAACATTTTGTGTCAGGTCGGTCTATGGTTACACATTCTATTTTTTCTTAAAAGTGATACTTATTTAAGGATGACTAGCATTTAGCTGTTCCGCTACTGGTGCCAATCCCTTATTTTGGAAGGGTGCCGGTACTTAAACTCTGTTGGAACTGGAACTCTGGAATTTGCCACAAGCTCTTAAATTTGCCATTTGAATCTGGACAGACCAGAGACTTAAAGCCACACCACGGTGGTCTATTTCTGCAATGCTCAGGTAAAAATTGTTACTTTCAAATGCTAGGTTTTAAATCTATAACTTCTAGAAATCATAAAACACTTTGCAACTATTATACAGTCATTTTGTTTTCATTAAGAACAGTAACACGTCATTTTTAATGCAACTTTCACGATCTGCCATGGAAAACGCCTGTAAAAACACCACAGAATTCACCAACTTGAAGGATAAAAAATAACAACACGACCATAAATGAAAGCCACAGAAAAAAAGAAAAATGTAAAAAGCAAACCCTCTTTTCATTAATAAGGAATAATTTGATTTAAATTTCCCTTGATGTAAACATATTTTTGGGACCTCTGTAAAAGCATAATAATAAGTTAATGTAAAACAAACTTCATTATACCCTCCAACCAGAACCACTTAACAGCAGGGACCCATAGTCCTCATAACCACTCACCCGTGGTTTGTCATTACAGATTAATGAACCCACTGTCAAGCAGCACTTCATTTAATTTTCCCCTTAGTAAATGGATCTTCATATTAATTGATAAACAAACACTAGAATGTGTTTTACTTCACTGCTTGCATGGTGGTGCTGTAGATTATGCTTTCCTCCAAAGTATAATGCATCTTTTATGTGTGTTTTTATATTCCTTTAATGTTGTATCACTTTGTCTTAACACTCTGTTTTATTTGATCATCTTTGTTGTAACACTAATGCAAATATTGAACTTCATTCAGATTTGGTTCTGAAACTGACAGGAAAAGTTACATTAATATGGACTTGTCTAGATTTAACACTTTAGAGAATAAATATCTGTTGTGCATTCACTGTTGTCACTTATGTACAACTTGCACAACTGTTATCATACTATTTGCAGTTTAAAAAGAATACAATAAAATGCTCACTAAACTATTTAATTTCTAGTTGCAGCTACCAGTAAGTAAAATTTATTTCATCCTGTCTTTACCCAATATTTTGTACAAATCGGTCTGCAAACAAGGGTCCTCATTTGAGATGTTCTATTTCATTTGAAAACTGAGGTTCCAGACATGCCAGAGGTGGCCTGTCTTCAGTCCATAAACCACAAGGTTCAGAAGGTTCACTTCCTGCTGCCCTCTGCTGACAAAGTGCATAGAGATAATCCTTTTGCCAACGGTACTAAAAGCATCTTCAGTGACTGTGGTGATATATTGTGCTGGACTGGCCAGAAAACTCACCTGACCTAAACTCGAAAGACAATCTATGGACTGTTGTTGGAAGATGAGATACAAGATCAAACTATATGGATGACCTGCCACAGACTGATTGCCTCCAAGGCGCAAAATTCGGATGCAGAAACTCATGCAAAATAAGGCCCAACAAAGCATTAAGTGCTTAGAATTCCACATCGTTTTTTTGTTGATTATTATTAGATACTTTTTTTAGGACACTAGGACACTAGGATTCCATGGGTTGTACTCACCAGAATTTCAATTTATTTTCAAGTGCTTGAAATACTTAAATCTATCTGCTATGATTCTGCTATGATTCTGCACAAACTTTACCTATTGAATTCAATGACAAACAAATGTAACTTTACAATTTCAGAATTTAATTCATAAAGACCTATGGGTCACACGCATTTTCCAAAAATATTGTACAATAAAATTAGTGCTGTCAATCGATTAAAAATATTAATCAGATTAATCACACTTTTGGGTTGTGATTAATCATGAATAATCACAATGTTTTATAGATTGAATTCTATTTGAAAATTTGTGGCATTTTTTTTACAGAGTGTGTAACATAATATATTAAGATAATACAATATTAATTACTAATAAGTATAATATTAATATAATAGTGTGTCATCTGATATATACATACATATAAATATATATGTAAAATGGAAAATCAAATTCACAAAATTAAGGATCTGTTTCCATCCAAGATGATTCATAATTTTACAGTCCTACCAGGAAAATTCAGAACAAAAAAAAGTCGGAGGTTAGATGCATTTGGATTTGAGAAGGAAAAGGATCATTTTATATGCAAAATGTTAGGTTTTTCTAAACTGCAGCCTTGAATTTTTATCAAATAAAGTGTTAATTCAACTTATTTAGAGCAATGATTTTCTGTTTATACCAAGATCCAAAAGCCTCCAAAGCCAGGCTTCCAGCTGAGAGGAGCTATGATGTTAATGTGTGTTAAACAGGCAGGTTACAGTATCTTATTAAGAATGGATGAATCAGTGAGGAACGGATAAAGGGGACATTTGAAATTTCGACTATAAATATATATAAATATCAAACAGTCATGCTGTTGGACATAAAGAAAAATCAGTCAAGGTTGATAAAATAGAAATGCATCATAACATATAATCTAAATGTATGCATGCAATGACTGACCCACATTGCTGAATCTTTAGAGCTGGGTGAGCTTGAATGAGTAAGTCAAGTTCTGCTTTGTGCAGGCTAAGTGACATAATTTGACCTTTCTAGAGGTGCTATGCACGGCAAAGGTCTGCAATGTAAAAAAAAAAAAAAAAAAAACATGTGAGGTGGAATAACTGAAAAAAAGCAAATATTGAAAAAAATACAAACAAGTAATACAAACATATTTTAGTCATTTTATTGTTTGTCGTTTTTACATGTCTTGGGGTGCAGAAACATCCACTCAGTCATAAACATTCTCCTCTAAAATACTTGGATCATAAAGACTTCATGTGGAAAAAAAGAACAATGGCAGAAGATATTGAAGGTCATCCTTATTTTTCCTGCCTGTCATTTTTCCTCCCATACCCTACATTTGTCCTCTTGCTCATAATCCTTTTTTACTGATTTCTTAAAACACTATTTCGAAATAATGCTACAATGCAGATGAGTTATTTGTGAATATTATCATTAGTTATGATTTGGTGTATAATTTGTATTATTTTTAAAAGTAAATAAATCAAATAATTTTAGGTTCAAAATGTAACATTTTTTACACATATGAAGCAACCAAATTCCATATTCCAAACTCCATGAAGTACTAACCTTTAAGCTTCAAAGTTACACAAAGTCAAATCACAATGCCTGTTCTACATTTGATATACAGTATAAACAATGAAAAATCAAATAAATTATCAAATCAGGACACGCTGGACTATGTCTATGACTGAGACTATGTCTCTTGGCTGACCTGGGAACGTTTTCAGGGTCTCCCCATAGGAGCTGGAGAAAGTGGTCGGGGAGGGAAGTCTGGGCAACTTTGCTTAGACTGCTGCCCCCGCGACCCGGTCCTGAATGAGCAGAAGAAGATGGATGAACGAACGAATGGATCAATTATAGTAATTTGAAGTATTTACAATTAGTAGGTACATGACGTACAAAGGAAGGGGCAAAACACTGCTCTGTTTGTTTATTGCTTATCACAAAGTACACACACCAAAGATTCATTAAACAAAGTCAAGTACAGTGCATGGAGAGGCAAAAAACTATCTTAACTATCTCAACCGCTATCTTAACAAAGCATTTCTGTAAAATACAAGTCTTAAGGAGAGTAGGTGGAAAACTACTTGCCCAAACTAGTAGAGTATGAAATATATGGAAAAATTAAACTATAATAAAGAATCAAAAGATAGTTTTTGGCAACAAAGTGTCTAATCTTCATAATTATACCAAGAGATTTGTGGACTTGTTTACTGACACAATCTGTTTGTTCTTTCCACTTCACGCTCTCATCAATAAAAATTCCCAACTGAACACTTGAAGCATCTCGATAGATTCCGTGATAATTTTAGAGAAATCTTTAGAATATGCTTTTTTGCCACTAAAGATGATATAGCTAGATTTCTTCATATTTAATGATTTGACATTATGAAAACCTAATGCATGTAATTTTGCTAATAAAATTGTCATCATTTACTGTATCAAAAGCTTTTGAAAAGTCAATGAAAACACTACAAATATTTTTATTATTTTCAAGTGCACAGTTGGTTTTATCAACCTGGTGAAGCAGAGCAATATGAGTAGAACCATGTTTACGGAAGCCATCCTGATGTTTGTAAAGAATTAAATTTGAATCTAATGAAAAATAATTTGTTTGTACACATTTTTTTCTAATTTTTTTGAAACCAAGGTCAAATAGATATGGGTCTGTAATTGTTAAAAAAAAATTGGAGGATAGCTCTGGTGAAATCCTTTCTCTCTGCATCATTTCATTAATAACTTTCCATGTGGATTTAATGTCCCCTGATTGTTTATTAAACACTTCACTGAAATATTTCTTTTTTGCAGATCTAATTCAATGTGTATCCTTATTTCTTGCTGATTTATAAATACCCTGAGAAAGGGGAGTAGAATTTGCAAAATGTTTTTTTTTATACAATTTGTGTTTTTTCCTCAACAAACAGTATTAAGAAAATCCCTATGAAGTGTTTCTGACTTATGTTTGAAGAGATTTATATTGACATCATCTAGAATGTAACAGAGTTTTCCTGACGTATTAATTAGATCTAGAGAATTTAATAAACTATCAAGAATATCCTTGATGAGCACACATGATGATACTTGATGACTTACCCCGACAGCGTGCCCAGCCTTTGCTCTCAGTTTTGTTTGGACATAAGACTTGCACAACAGTGTTCTGGTGTTTCACACTGATGCTCTTTTACTTCATCATTTACTATTTATTAAAAAAATAAAAATCTGTGTGTGCCACAATGTACACAGATAATGGGAACATTCCCTGGTGGATGTGTTAAAGCAAAGGTCACAGAACCTCAGTCAAAAAGGCCCAGAGAAAAAAGCAGCATGAAATCATGATAACTCTTATTCCAACTCAGTCACTTGCTGGATTCAGGCATTGGCAGATTGCTTTTTTTTTAAAACAGATTTTAAATTGGAAAATGTGATAGACAATTTTGTGATTAATTGTAATAAAGGAAAACTGTAATGATTAGCATTCCTGTTTTACCCTGTTGGGATCAAAGGTATAGGGAAAACGGAAAGCAGGCGACTGATGCATGTAATTTGATCAGAAACAAGCCCTGACAACCTCCTCCCATAAAAATATTTTCAATTAAAAAAAAGGATAACTAAGTGAAACAATAAAATGGTAGAAGTGTATAGATATTTACATTTGATTAGATTTTAATCAATTTAAGGTCCAAGTTGGATGGACTGTCTGGGTAAACGATGCATGTCTTGATTCTGCTTTGAACCCTGTCTGAGTGAAAAGTTAAGAGCCCAACCTTTCACACCAAGCCAAAAAAAGTGAACTATTGATGGAGTACTAGAACCTGACAGATAGGAGTATGCTCCCTGTTCTGGAACCAGGGTTTTCCCAACTGACTTGTAATGGAATTCTTATCTTCTTGATGAATTCCTCCAGCACTATTATTCAAAAACAACCACCCCTTTTTAATCTAAATTTATTAAAAAAGTAATATAAACCAACTATTTGTATTTTTAAGACATGCTTAAAGTCTAGGAGGCTGATAGGGTTTACCAGATTGAATTGTGTAGTATCATGGAGTATTTTTAGCACCACAGTGGACAACTTCTCTGCCGAGCTGAGCTTTTTCTCTCTACATTGTAGAGCAATAACAGATGAAGAGGGGAAAAGATGAACACAGTACAGTAATCCAAACCAGTTTACCATTAAAGCCTCATGGTTCATCAGTTCCCAACTAGGGTTAGCGGTGCGCCAATCTTCTAGCAACTCTTTAGGCATTTACTAACTTTATGAAAGGGGCCATGAATTAATTTTTCCTAGCCCCTCGGTGCGTGTTGCACTATGAAGAGCTATAAATGTTATAGAGTGAATACTACCAAAGCTCTTTTTTAAATACCGCCTCAGTTCCTATTGTGTTCTGCCTCAGCTCACACACAGCCCCTACAGAAATGCAGAACGTTGAAACAGTCTGTGATGAATGTTGTGTATGAGATTTTAACATTGTCCAAAAGTATTTTATTGTTTTTGAGAGGGACTTTCAATATCAACTTCTGTTTTGCCTTTCGGCCGCTCCCTTTAGGGGGTTACCACAGTGAATCCTCCTCCTCTAATCCGATCTACAGTATCCTCCTCAGTCACACCAACCATACCAGCCATCCTCTTGTCCTCCTTCACTGTATATAGGTTGACTGAAACATTATTTTCAAGTAATTAGAAGTGCTTGCTCAAAATTGACTATACCTAAATTATAAAAAAAAAATAAAAAAACAAACACATCCCCCCTGAAAAAAACAAAAAAAGGAACAAATATATATCAATTATGTTTGTGTATTGTTTATAGGCCTAGCTTGTTTTAAAAAATACAAAAAGTGGTAGGCTATTTATGCATTACTAATGCGCAAAAAACCACTTTGTTTAAATGCCCAATAAACAGTGAAGATTCAAGCATAGAGGTGACAGGAAGTTAAATGTCATGAAAAACCCAAACGGTGCAAGCATTCTGCTCATATACCCTTTTCACTGTCATGTCAGACAAAATGGCAATATCTTCGGTACTGTGTAGTTACTACCGCTTACTGCATCTAGACAGGCAAAGCTGACAACTGAATGCTGTTTAACACAATTTTATGCAAATGATCAATGCAAATAAAATAATAAACATCACCAACTGTAACAAGCATTTGTACAATATTTTTTTTACAATGTCCTGCTTAACTGTTTTTGTTTTCCTATCTTTCATTCACAAATCAGAATATAAATTTAAATAAACCTCAAATATGAGGTTCTGTTGAAAATATCGACCATTCATTTGAGCAGGTGTTCTGTCAAACGGTTTATATTTTGGTTGACGTTATTTGTACATATTTTAAGCATGTAAGCTGATGGAAATTTATGTTGGCCACACGTAATACGTGCGGAAAGATGCACATTGCTGCATGTCCACACACATTTTAATTGCATCCAAGAATAAATGTGGTTATTTTACGGGGTTTTCTAAGGGATAATTGTAAAAAGAGGAATGGTTACCAAGTGGCACCGACTGCGAATATTTTAAGTGCAGCTTTCAAAATAGGTGCGGCCAAAAAAAAGTTCAGCAGTGGCCATACATGTTTAGAAATTAGGTGTGAATAGTCACTTCCTTGTATATAGGCTGTTTTTGATGGTTTCCAATTCATTCTACCCTTTTTTACCTTCATAGATCAGACACGATTATGATTAAAAGCAAAGGAGAGCTATGATCGAAAATAACGCAACAGTAATTAGCTTTACTTTTACGAAACACACCAAAATTGTCTCTTTGTTCTGTTTTCGCTTATTTTGTGAACATGGAAATTTAAGTAAAACTTAACCGTACAGATCCTCTGCAGCTCTACATCTCATACCCATTGTGGAGCCTATTGTTCTCATTTGCATAAATGAGAAGAATTAAAAATCCTAGTTATCTTCATAATCAAACACGTATCATTCAAGAAAGTACTTGTGACCTTCGTCTAACTTTACCAGGGCTGTTAGAAAGAAATTCCCCACGACTCTAATATTGTCCATACAAATTAATGGAGACAGCTGTGCCGTTTTCTGCAGGCAGGATTAGGCCTACTTGCATTTGTTTTTGATTTATGAATGATCTAAGGGAGGAAAAAAAATACTGGTAGGTACATTTACAAAAAAAAAAAAAAGTACAAATTTACCAAACTTACCAAAGTTACTTCTTATTGTTTACGTAAAATTGTGTCAAACAGCGTTTAGTTGTCAGCCGGTCTAAACCCATAAACTTGACATTACACAATAGCGGTAATGTCGCCATTTTGTTTGAAGTCACATGAAAAGGGTCTATAGGTTTTTGTTCATTTATGTCGGCTGCACTGCTTATGGGCTGGCTCAATGTCTGAACATACTTCCTTAAAAACGTCCTTTAAAAACAGAAATGGCTGTTAATTACAACATCTTAAACCTGAAAAGAGAAGATTCTGCAAACATTTACTGTAATCAAAACTGCAGTGACCCTCAGAAAAATGCTGAGGAAGTTAAAAGAAGACAGGAGAAAAGCTCTGTTTGGTGAAGGGAAAGGATAGAAACAGAAGCAAAACTTGTGAACTGTCACGCGTTTACTTGGATAACCCTCACAGCTGACAGACTGCACCAACAGACAGACAGTCCTCTCATGGGTACACTGTGAAATTGGTTGCTCCCAAAACTCATGTCATTCGGTTTACTATGACATTCAACTTTCCTGTCACCTCTATGCCTATTTTCTTTTTCTTTTTTTTTTTTATACCATGAATCGTTTCTTGATGCGTAATCAGGCAAACCACTAAAATGTTGAGTTTTTCTGATGATTCATAGAGAAGCAAAGGCGGGGGATCGTAAGATGGGGGAATGGTCATATAGCCTACAGTTATTTTCAGCTCAAACTGTGACTTGCAATGATAAAGGAAAGAAATATCCTAATAGGGAATACACAGAATGAATGAATCTGATCATTGACACTTTTTTTTCATTTCAGCTCATTTTGTGTTGTATAGGGGTTTTTTTTGGACAGAGGTAGTGAGGTGGCCCCCCTCATTGAGTGACTAAAACATATGGGCATAATTAGTTGGAAAGAGGTTTAGCATTTGCTCACCTTCGTGCCCACCTCTCTGATTGCTTTAGCTAATGGCTTATCCAGGAATTCAGTGCCTTATGTTTTTTTTTAAAGCATATTAAACTCCATCTGCACTAAAGGCCCCCCTGGTAGGAGAGACACAAATTTAACCAGAAAAATGTGCATTACCAATGATAATGCAAGTGTGTCAGTAATCAGCTGACAATGCTAAAGCTGTTTGCCTAAATTGCTGATGGCATTTTCTGAAAATGCTGAGGCAAGAATTGAAATTGTTGGAAATTTAAGTTTCCTTGAGCAAAGCTATTGAAATATTGGTGAAAATGCTTGCTTAAGAAGCTGAAACAATTTTCTGAAATACAACAAAAATAGAGAGGATCTGAGAGCACAAAATTTGACTGGTACAGTGACATGGACTTCAGTGAGGAATGAGGGGATGACTTCAAAAACGCAATACTGAAAACGATAAGCAATATCTTGTACCAGGAACATGATTGGAAGCTAGTAGTTGCTGGAGAACAGATGTAGGGTGATGGGTGTGTGGAGTTACTGTTTTGATGTGTGCAGTTTGAAACAAGTAGAAGAGTCTTCTAAAATAGACAAAATAGAAGGAAGTTGAATTAGTTGAGTCAGAAGGTGATGCGATTGTGAAACGGAATGGCAGCAGACCTAAGGGTGAGGGAGGGTGCTAGACAATTAATGTTATGGAGGTGGAAGGCAGACAGAGTGATGCTATTAATACATGAAGAGAAGGAAAGTGTGCTGACAAGAACGACACCAAGACTCTTTACATGAATGAAAGAGGGATGGAGGAATTATAGACACATATTGATAAGCTTGGGGCTTTGGTTAGAATGGATTTGGGGCCAAAATGACTAATGTTGGTTTACATCATTTGAGTTAAGAAAACTGTGCATGAACCAAGGTTTAATTTCAAGAAGACAGTTAATGAGATGGATGTAGATGTAGAGCTGGGTGTCATCTGCGTAACTACGGTGGCCATGAAGTGCAAATAACATCAACAAATCACGTGACACAAAAACATTTTAAATATTACAACAACAATTAAAAACGCAAAGCAAATATAAATATATATATAGCAATATATTTATAAACCCCTGCGACAGACTGGCGACCAGTCCAGGGGTGTATCCTGCCTTCGCCCATGAGTAGCCGGGTTAGGCTCCGGCAACCCCGTGACCCCGAAAGGGATAAAGCGGATTGGAAAATGAATGAATGAATATATTTATAAAACAGCATTACATTTTAGAAAACAAAATTAGAGAAAAGGTAGGTGCTGACGGACATCGCTGATTGAATTAGGACGTTTGTCCATCATTGGAACTGAAAGTTATTTGGCCTGAAGCAATATCTGGATATCATCATCCAATTAGCGATGACCCAAAGTACCTACCTTTTCCGGTTTCTTGTTGTTTTTGGTTTTTTATCATTTCATTTTGTTTCCTGAAATGTTTTTCATTTTGAGTTTTTACGTTTTGGTTTCTGAAATTCTGTCTTGTTTTTTAAAATGCAAAGCTGTTTTTTTTTACTACTTGTTTTGATGTTTTTTTTATTTTTTAATTGTGATCTTTAAAATGTTTTTGTGTCGCGTGAGTTGTTGATGTGATTTCCACTTCAGGGCCACCGTAAAGTAACAGTGAAAGTAAATGTAATTTGTAAAAGATGTAACCAAGGGGGAGAAGGTAATAAATAAAGAGCATCAGCCCCTAGACTGAACCTTGGGGTACGCTGGAGATGAGGGGAAGTAGTTGAGATGTGTTTTTTAAACTGAGTTTAATTAGTACAGCCAGAGAGAAAAGATTTGAGCCAGTCAAGGGGTGTGTTAGTGACACCTATCAAGAGTCTAAGAGGATGGAGTCATTTTGACCAAGATTTAGACAAAAAGCTCTTTCAGTAGTAACATTTTTCTAAATCTTAGTGATTAAGTCTTCGAAAAACCTGAAACTAAAAGTCAGGACTTGGTGTAAAAAATGATAAACTCTAACAAGGAATTTGCCATTCAACACATTTGCAGACAATAAGACAGTGCTCAATACAGTTTCTGTTTCCCTGTATTAAAATGTGTGTTTAAAAACACATAAAAATGTTACTTGAAGCAGAAATTGTACTTAACTAATACTAAGATCTGGTGCAAACCAATAGCTTTCAGCAGTTATCTATAAACGTTTCATCAAATAGTCAAAATGGCAGAAAAATATTAAAAGAACACTTGCCGTATCTCAATTCCATCAACTCCAATTAAGTTGAGTTACTCAAAATGGTCCTTGCCACACACATAGTAAATAAGTTTCAGATCATTACCCAGCTGCACCCTCTCAGTATGCAATTTTTCAATTGTGACATGTGACAATCCTAATAGAACCATAGGAAAAAAATGGTTCACAATCCTTCTGCTCAGTTGTCAAGGAACGTCTTGCAGTGTCTCCATACCCAACGGCTCACTTCCCTCTCTCAATGGCTGTCTCTATCGTTCAATTTTCCTCCCCTGACTTCTTTTTTTTTCCCCTGTTTGCTCTTTTCTGTCTCTTGTCTTGCATGAGATGAATAGGAGGTATTTAGCTTCAATGTGAGAACATAGTTTCTCCTGCTCAGTAAAACTGCATTTGTCAATGCCACCAAGCTTTTTGCTTGGGGTAATTGTGTGTCATTGTCTTGCAAGGCAGCCTGGAGATATTCCTGCTGCAAAAAAGAAAGAGAAGTTAGCGGGAGAGGGTATTTTTACAGCATGTGGAAACAGAAATAACGTTTTGTATTTGTATGTGACACATGGGGTGGCCTGTATGATTAATTGGTCCATTAAGAGATACAAAAATTCCCATACTTTTTAGATCCTCTATGTTTTCATGCTGTCTTTTTTATCCCCCTTTTATTTTTCTGTTTTTTGAGTGTGATTTATGGTTTAACATATTCAAAACCTCTCTTTCTTCAGAAAGGAACAAATGGTTGCACATAAACTTGAACCATAGCAAGAAAACTATGTTCCTTAAAGACTGATACCTACAAACTGGTCAAAGGTTTCATTATCTTCACATTTGTTTTAAAAATATTCAGTGTATTGTCTTTTAGCACTATAAAAGGACATTTTGGCAGAAATAGGCAACAGGAGCCGGAAAAACAAGTTCTGGAATCGATTTATTGATCAAAACTCTAAACTTTCAATTTATTAAAACAGCCTCCTATTACAGGTACAACAACAACACGGTTCCAACATTCTTTCTGTTACAAATGGAAAACAGCGGTCTCTCAATTTGCTCTAGTGTTGGATTTGTCTTCTTTTTTTTAACTCTTCAGAAAGTTCATTCCAAGTCTTCTAAAATAAGTTCCCATAAATATTTAGCACATGTAGGTTGCTTTAATATATCATGGCTTCCAAATAATTCACAGTATAGTTTTGCTTGAGTTTTTCACATAGAATGAAATGGCCTGGTCAGAAAGATCTTTGCTTATGCTCTCACAGACATGTGTGTGAAAGAAAGTCACTTCCTATAGAGTATGAACCCGTACTAAGTCGTGTTGGTACTGAATACTGAATACTGTGCAATAGATTATTTAGAGGTTAAAATAAAAATCAGTATCAACTGGACATACCAAAACCAACCAAAACTTTGCACTTTGCCACTTGATAGAAGGATCTATTTTGTAAAAAGCTGGACGGACTTTCTGGTTGTCATTATTGGTTGTGGTGTATCCATAAGCCATTCCATCACTGTAAAATGACTTTTAAAAATAAAGCCATCAAATTAAAAATTCAATTAAATCCAAAACATCTGGGACCAAATGATAGAGGCAGCAAAACCCCCCCAAAATCCCACTGACTGTGTTCCTAGCTGTCTTTTCATTATGATTATTATTTTTAGCCCAGATTTTAAAATAGTCATTTTCTAGGATATAGCTTGTGCAGTAGTTCATAAGAAATTTGCCTCTGAGTTGTGGGAGAAGCTTCTGACATAGTAAGCTCCACCTCATTTCCCATCATCTCTTTGTTGACACTCAGTCCTGCTAGCTTATAGTCCCTCTCAACTAGGTTTTTGCTAATAAAAAACAGGAGGAAGGAAAACTATCTATTGATGGAGTAAAAAGTTGAAAAAGTCTCTGAGTATAGAGTTCTAGGGGTAATTTTGGATGAAAAATTGTCTCGGAAGCCTCATATTTCATATATTAAAACTAAAGTGGCTAAAATTGTATTTGCTTTGAATAACGTTAAATACTTCTTATCTTGTAATGTGTTGGGAATTTTATTCTGTTCAATGTTATTGCCTTATTTCAGTTATTGTGTTGAAGTGTGGGGTAATACATTCAAAACCAATTTAACACTATCATGTTTACAGCAGAAAAACGTTATCCGAGGAATTCATAAAGTTGGATAAAGGCAACATACAAAAGCTTTATTTATGAAGTCTGAAATTTGAAGATTCAGTAAAACAGCAAACTTTCTTAGGGGTGCTTAAAGTTAAAAATAGAGAGATGCCACAGAGCCTACAGAAGTTATTCGTTTTCACATCAGGAGCTGAAAATCACAGGAGATTGGATTTTAAGTTTCGAGTTAATCGCACTGCTTTAAAGCAGACATGTTTTTCTTTTGTCTGAGTAAAAGTTTGGAATGCGTTAGAAGAAAAAAAGAACAGAAGAAGAAAAAAAACAAGAATTTTATTCCTCTTACTACTGCTTTTCTGTTATGAAGATATGTGAAATTATATTGTTTCTGGAATATGTTAATGTCATGTACTTTTCTTGAAAGAAACAAATAAACAGAAACAACTACAATCTAACATTGGCAATGCAACAAAAATGGCAAGCAATTTATTGGAGCTATCCAAATGAACAGTTTTAAGCTAGGTGTCAGCTCAAATGAGCAAAATGAAGACGTATCTGGATCTATTTGTCTGCAAGTGGATGCATGGGATTGGAGCAGAGCAGGGAGCTTGTGACTTGCCGATTGTAGCACTTTTGTCATAGCTAAAAGCTTTTTTAAACAAAATTTTTTCACTTGCTCCTGATTCACAATGATTTGAATAAAGACATTTTTAGGTCAAATTTTCTTTGTATATGCCCTCCATCACAAAAACCCCAAAAAGAACATTTTCATTGGAGCTGGTCTTTAAATTCCACCAGAGGACTGACTGCATGTGTTTGTTTCTGCCTGTGTATTAGAATTACACATCAATCATGACCACTCCAGTCAAAGGTATGCAGTTTCAGTCTGTACTAAAACTCTGCTGGTATGCACATTGCATGAAGGCAGAGGAACCCAAAGAGTAAAGACCAGGCACCATCAACAAACAATCATGAGACACTGAGTTTTACACTTCTGGCCCTTCTCCGCTAAAAAAGAGATTAAAAAAACTGAAAGAATGACACTTTTTAAAACAATTTTAATTTCATAAAACACATAATAGTAATGACTAAGTGTTGGATGCTACAAGCAATCGTGATATATATTTTGTTGTGCAGTCTACACCTGTTTTTCCTCTGACACAATGCATGCTGTATTCTGAGAAGCAAATATTTAGACAAGCAGATGCAAACCAGAGTGAATTTGGGCCGTGAAACCTCTCTTTGTATCCGCAGCTCACCACCTTCCCAAGCTTCTCAGTCATTCAAATGGTAAACCAGCAGAACCAACTCCTAATTCATTGAGCAGCATTAACAGTCAAGTCCAGCTCCAGCACTCTAGCCTAACTCACAGCTTTCCAATTCTTTGTTCAAAAAGAATAAACAATTTACCATGAGAAAAAAGACAGAAAGAAGGGTTAGAGAGCTGGATGTGGCACGCTTAATCTCTAATTTATTTGCAGCATTTTATTTTGTGAAGCATGGCCTAGTTACTATCTTGTGGCTTTTGTGTGTCAGCCCAACTCTCTCAAGGTAAAAAAAACCAAAAGAAAACCCAACTAATCAGTAGTTAAAAAAAAAATAAATAAAAATACAGAAAATGTGTATGTGATTTGACATTTTGACACAGTCCTAGCCATTAGAAATATGAATACTTTTAGGAATACAAGTTTTGCAAAACAAATAAGAGAGCTTAACAGTTGTGATCAAAGCATGTTAGGTTTTCATGCTCCACGCCACTTTAGGCTTAATGAAGAAAAAAAGCATAAAAAGAAGGGGAAAATGTGTCTTTTGGGGTACTTGTGTTCTGCTACTTCTCCCTGATGCTACTCCTACAATAACCATCAGAATGCTAAATGTGAGGGAAGGGAGTTTTTTAGACTGAAGTACAGTGTTGTGGTTTTGGGTTTAACAACATTAGCCAGTCACTGAAATTCAGTTTTACAGTGGCTTCCAAAAGTATTCAAACCCCTGAACTTCTCCACATTTTCTCACATTATGGCCACAAACATAAATATATTTTATTAGAATTTCATATGAAAGACCAACACAAAGTGGCACACACTTATGAAGTGGAAAGAAAATTATGCAAGAGTTCGATTTTTTGACAAATAAACTTGAACTTAGCAAGAACTGAAAGAATTGCAGCAAGAGATCCTACTTGAATCATATGATCAACTGGCCAACCATCCAAGGTGTTCCACTGGAACTGCCACTGTTTGCTCAACAGTGGCTGGGATAGGCTCCAGCATCCTCATGATCCCTGAAAGGGATTGAGCGGGTTTTGAAAATGAATGGGTCCTATACTTGAAGGAAACCACAAGGCCAACTGAAAGTTCTAACTAAAAATAAAGCAAATGCTGCATAATTGTTGGTTTATTATCTCTTAGGAAAAGAGCAGCAACAGCAAAAAGTTTCCAAATTCTGTTTTATCAATATGACTTAACAACAAGCCAATAGTATGTTCATGTTCACTGGCAAAAACATCTAAACATTAAAATTTGATATCAATTAAGGCATTGAAATGTTAACTTTTGAGTTTGTAATCAATATTTTTAAAAGTCAAGAAACAACAGTATGAGTTTAGTCAAAGTTGCGAGTACATTGTCTCAATGATAAATTGTAAGATTTCAAAAACAAAAAAATTGTTGATGTGTCTGTTTTGCTGTGCAGAAGGGGGTCCCTAAAGAACATCTGTTTGCAAACATAAAAAGCCTGCAGCGGACTAGCGCTTGACTTTCAACACCATGTTGAGTATTCAAACCCATGCCAACATCCAACTGTCTCTTAAACATTCATCTAATTCCATCCAGTTTCTCCTAGCACACTCCTCAGCAACTCCTACAAAGACAAACGCATTCAGTGTTATTGTAGCTCATGATGTGAATAATAGGGCAAAAAGTACAAGGACAGCACACTGTGATCATAGATTACAAGCTGAGCTTTCTCATCTTTTTCTGTTGACTTCAGGAATTATACAAATATTATTTTCTTGCTCTTTTCTTCAGGCACAAATTAAATACTTCTGAGGTTTTAATTCTGTTTGTTGGGATTTTTTTAAAACTTCAACTGGGTTGAAGACCAGTTTTTCAACAGCAATAGTCAATTTCAAATTTCATGTACACATTGGAATATTTGGCTAAATTGGTTGGATTGACATTAGATTCCAGATAGAAAATTATTGGTATCAAATCTGAATAAATGTGAACCACAACAAAAGTTTAAATGTCTGGTGAGAAAATGTGGTGCCCTGAGAGGATGCAGGTGGTTTCTAATAACAAAAAATGGTTGGCAGGGCTACACAATTTTCTTTTTTGAAAAACGTTATATTTCCTGTTCAGATCTTGTTCATTGCCCCCAAAAAAGTATTAAGAACTGTTTAGGGTATTTACATTGGTGTAGTGGTTAGCGCTCTCTCCTCAGCGAGAAGGCTCTTGTTCAAATCCCAGCTGGTATCTTTCTGCGTGAAATTTGCATGTCTTTCCCGTATGGGTTTTCTTCAGAGACTCTGAACTCTAGGGGTAACAGGGAACTCTAAATAGTTCCTAGGTGTGAATGTGATTGCGTGTGGTTGTCTGTCCCTGCGTGGCCTCACAATTAAGTGGTGTCCCAGGGTGTATTCCACCTCTGCTCAACATTTGCTGGAATGGGTTTCAGGATCTCCGTCACTCCAAAAGTGATTAAACAGGTTTGGAAAATGGCAGGATGGACTGAAGAGCTTGACTTTTTTAAATTTAAGTTTGGTTTGCTTTTGACTACACTTCTTAGTACGACTGCAGCAATCGGGCTTCATAAGTGTTAATATTGTCAACACAGCTTTATTAAGTGTGGGCTGCATGACTGCATAGGGGTTGGCAGCGCTCTTGCCTCACGACAAAAAGGCCCTAGTTCGAATCCCAGCTTGGACCTTTCTGTGTGGAGTTTGCATGTTCTCTCTGTGCATGTGTGGGCTTTCTCCGAATACTCCGAAAACGTGGTTGGTGGTCGCAATTGGGGATTCTAGGTTGACTCTAGGTGTAAATGTGAGTGTGCAACATATTGGCAAACTGGT
Source organism: Adrianichthys oophorus (assembly GCA_036245035.1). Taxonomy (NCBI): domain Eukaryota; kingdom Metazoa; phylum Chordata; class Actinopteri; order Beloniformes; family Adrianichthyidae; genus Adrianichthys; species Adrianichthys oophorus. The sequence goes on along the minus strand of BSAI01000073.1, from coordinate 21,011,254 downwards.
CAAGGTATATTTTACTCGAGATTAGCTGGGTTGACTCCAGCAACCACTTGACCCTAACAGGGATTAGGCAGGTTCTGAAGATGAATGATGAAAACCAAATCCACATAACTTGCCAGTCTCAAAGTGTCCCTATTTTAGTTTGCTCAAGTCCAAGAGTGTGTGACAACTTTTTGAGACAAACTGTAACTGATTGGAGACAAAACCCTGATTGAAAAAAAACTGGACGTAAAATTGTCACACAAAACTCAGGCTGCACCACCAAAGTTTGTGACAAATGTATTCAGGACATGCTGAATTTAGTGAGTATTCTACATGGCGAGTGAACAAGTTATCCTAAACGTTCTCACTCCCAACTCGTCATCTATAAACGCATGGGCAGGGACCCCTCTGTGTCACATGTTGACGCTTTGGGTGAGCCCAAGTTGTCATTTTTTTGCATTTGACTGCCTACGTCACAGAATCTGAATCCCGCCCCTATAAAAATGAAATAAGAGATCCTGAAATGCTGGTGATTGATTTGCGTTTTCAACCATAGAGATAATTTTACTTTAATTTCTATTTTATACTGTATACCAACAAAAATGCTGACAATTTTACATGAAAGCAACATATCTAGCACTGCTTTCAGTCTATGAGAAAAAGAAAGATACTTTCATTTATTAAGATATTATTTTTCTTGTATTCTTTATTATTATTATTATTATTATTATTATCCCCTGCGACAGACTGGCGACCAGTCCAGGGGTGTCCCCTGCCTTCGCCCATGAGTAGCCGGGTTAGGCTCCGGCAACCCCGTGACCCCGAAAGGGATAAAACGGATTGGAAAATGAATGAATGAATGAATGAATTATTATTATTATTATTATTAAGGTGGAACCAGTGGGGTTGTAAGGCCTATTAAAATATTCTTAAGCCCCCCCCCCAAATAATTTGGGGATGTACTTTTTTGTATAAATTTTTATTTATTTTATTATTTTATTTAATTATTTTTAAAAACTTTTTTTTCTTTCAGCAATTGCAGAAACATTCAACTTAAACACGCTGAAAGGTTAGTTTAAATAAATAATAATATAAACCTATAAACTATCATAAATCTTTTGGTCCCATTTACTTAGGCGTTTACTTAGGAAAAGGCGTATTGTTCTGTTCTTTTAAACATGTTTGAAACTTGAGCTTTTATTTAAGAGTAAGAGAGTCAAGATTACAAAATGGAGAGACCCAAGAGATATATATGAGTCAAATGAACCAGACCAAATATTGTTAAGGGTTCTATTTTAGTATTACTTCAGCTCAAGTAATTTAGTAATGCTCCTCAGTGCTTTAAATTGCAAACATTTTAGTCACAAAAATTATTCTGTGTAATTTAAAAATATTTGAGAACAAGAAATTACTGTGATGTGTGAGCAAATGTCATGACATCAACCTCTTTATTGGACCAGTTACCAATTCAGCATGTTTTAATGTATCTAAAAGGGTCAGACAGAAGGAGAGGCGAAGCGAGAAAAAGGCCAACAGACAAGTTCAAAACAGAGAGCAAGGAGAGACAGAAGAGATGCAGCAGGTGGATTAAGAGGCAGAGGAGGATCTGAGCATTCCAGAGAAAGGAGAACAAACAGGACAAAAGAGGGAAAATTATGAAGGTGAAACATTGCACAGATGATAGCAACTGCAAATGCGCTATGTTTGTTCATATTGTGTGCATCTCCTGAGGGGTAAGCCCCCCTTTTTCCTAAAACCTACTGACGCCCCTGAGCTAAAGTCAGAATCTGTGAACGTCAAAAAACGACAAGTTGGGCTCACCCGAAGTGTTAATCTGTGAGGCGGGGGGGTCCTTCCGGGGGGGTCCCTCCCTGTGCGTTCATATATGACGAGTTGGGAGTAAGAATGTGTTGAGTTATCATTTCCAGTGTGTGTCTGCATGGTTTACTGGGGATTTGACATCTGAGCTGTTGCTCCCTCTGATGCCTCCATATTCATTTCTGTGTCATTTCAATTAACCTTTCCACTGACAGTACTGTGCTGAGATTTATAAATCTGATCTATTTTTAATCATATTTTGCTTTAATCTGACCTTTAATTTGGATTGAAAAGATCGTATGTGCACTGCTAATGACATTTTTTTCTTTAGATGTACAGTATATTTAGCTTTACCATTTTCAAATTGTTGTTATAATTACTTGCTCATACTTGTAAAGAGCATTGGTTGATACTCTAAAATCTACATAATGTCCACATAATTATCTGTTCTACATAACGAGACTGAACGAAACAGGCCAAAAGCATGGTAGCTTGGATGGCCAGAGTTGGTCACTGCTCTCAGGATGTTTGCTGCATAACACCCCTGATGTACTTTAATCCGTTACTGATCTGCCCAGTCTTTCCATTTGCCATGGTTGCTACAGAAAAGTGTCAAAATCTTGCACTAGTGGTTGCAGACACTCTGCGCCAATTCAACTCAATCTGCTCCAGTTTAACTGAAGCATCCACAATTTAGGTTTAAATTTAGGCAAACAATTTCAATTTAGGAGGTAAAAAATAAAATAACTGGTTGAGACAGAAATGTAGGAAATTAAACATGTCTCTGTAAACATGTCTCAAATGGAACCAAATCCTGTTTTATTTTATTTTACTTTGACACATTTTACAAGTAAAGACAGTGAAGTTAACATGTTAGGAGATCATTTAAAAAGCTACCTTTACTGTTACAATACTAAAGATTTGTTATTAGATAGTACCCTTTCATATGATATCATAAATAGGTGCTGATCATTGACTGTATAAGAGAATTGGACAGAGCAAGTGTGATGTCACCCGTAGAAAATGGTATACATCCGGCTCCAACCAAATTAAGTCAGTTCAGTAGTCATTTTTTGCTATTCCCGCAATTTGGAGCCAGAATACGTCAGTAAGCAGTGATTGGTTCGAGTTGATCTAGGTCAACATTTCTACGGAAACCACTCACACTATTCTGGAGTGAGCTTGTTAGAAGTCCACAACCCTTCCACTGAAGCGGGCTCGGGACAAACTGTCAACCAAACACTTCAAACGTTCAGTGTGAGACCACATACTTTTGTTGAAGCATCTGATTGGTCAGTTTATAGCTTGAATAACTTGAACTATAGAAAAAAAATATCAAGAAAACAATAGAATTGGCACGAAAATGTTGAAATGATGTTGCAGAGCAAGAATGGTTATTCTGACAAATAGAATGACTGAGTAACAGCTATTTATTTCTCTATCTAAATGGGGTTTTGGCCTCTTGGAGCCAGCAGGTACTTCGCATTTAGAACGCAAAGGGGGAGGAGTCACTCAGTCCAGTTCTCATTTACAGCCAATGACAGCAGCTGAGGAAAGACAAAAAAGTAGCAACAGTGGATCTGTTTGAAACCTCTGCTGTTAATTGACAAGAACTTCAGTGCAGTTGTATTAAAGATACTACTGAACAAACAGAAAAGCCTTTACTCCAATAATTAGCCAGCATCTGATGTGGTTGTGAAGCTGGCTCTATTTTTCACACACATTTGCAGAATAATATTTGTGGTACTTAATGAGTCATGCACAACCTTTTCAGTGAAAGTTGGGCACATTGAACCCCATTAGAAACAGAGGATAATGAAAGAGTGATATCCTTTCAAGAAATGGAATTGCACAACAAAACATTGATTTGAGAGTTGGGTGATTGAGCACATGACTGAAAATAAAAGGATCCCGACTTTATAATCTATAGATCTTTATTTTCAGATACCATATATAGCAATCATGCTTTTTCATATAACACCATCTAGAGACATTTAATACATTTTTAAATAGAATATATATATTTTTTTACATTAGGCCCATATAACAGCTAAAAATATACAAAACAATATTCTCTGACTAAACTTTTCTATTACATTATATTTATTAGCATCTTTGTTGTTACTCCATTCTGTTATAGAGATATATGTGCCATGGGTTCTGGGACAGTATTATTGCAGAAAACAGCACATTTTATATCTTTTATTCAACATTTAAACAAAAATAATGAAAAGAAAGTCTCAGGTTGTACGGACATTCACAGATACATAATGTATTACACGTCTGAGTTTACAACATCATTCAAAAGAGAAATTGCTGCATGGTAACTTTGTACAAAATGAATGGACCCATTTTGTCATTGCACATTTTAACTGGCACATCTTTGAAAACGAGGAAATGAAACAGATTCAAGCTGATTCCTGTCGCTTGTAGCTGCCACAAAAAATTTTCACGGTCCCTCCTCATGGTGATATTAACTGTCTGCCCAAAGGTTAGCATCAATACATTAGTTTATGCATCACTGAGAAACCTTCATATACTTTAACGTAGAGATTTTCATTTATCTTAGCAGTGCTTACGGAGGTTTGGACCTGTGTAGCATTTGGATATGTTACACTGTTCTATCAGTCGTGCTTTCTGAAGGTTTTCTTTCTGAAGCTGTGCTTTCTATGAAGAAGGGATGCACCATGGCTTTATCAAAAACAATATTAATAAAAGGCCACAACAGATGACTAGTCAGGAATGCAAACAGGCAACATTTTGGATCATCTTTTGAACATGCCCAAGTGCAAAATAACGATACTTAATTTACTTAAGTTGGGGAAGCTTTCATGTTTTCCTTGTGCTTTAGATAGCATGCTGAAAAGAATATATATTTTTAATTTCTTTATTTTTATTAACCCTAGAATTTTTTCTTCTGTGTGGTAATGTCTACCTTTTTTTTCCTGAGGATTGGGTTTCAAACTATGTATATAGTTATGTATATACAAGTAAACATCACCAGTCAAAGTAGTGGAAGCTATCATAGAAATCAAATTTTCTGTCTTTGAAATTGTACAGCAGCCGTGGCATGTTGTTCCCTTAAAAACCAAACATTAAAATGGCAAACTTTCCTTCCACTGAAGTCACACAAACTAAACATTTCCCAGATGACTGCTCTCAGACAGAATTGTTGAGGGCATTGTGCAAAAGTGGGCTATACCTTTGTTATTAAAAGTGGCCGTCCTCAGAACCGACTTGTGCTTGTAGACCGATGCAATTTACTCTACAATATTGCTCTGTTGTTCTTTAATAAATTCACACGTGGTTAACATCTCATTGCACTAACTGTTGAAAGAGTGTCATTTTGGTCCTTCTTACTCTCACATATAGAAAATCATCTACAAATGATTCTACAAAAACGAGTTAGACAACATACAAAGTTGTTCTTTAGAAAACAAAGGAACATTTATAACAGTCTCTTGCTATTTGTCCTATATAAGATGTTTTGCTCATCATAGGTTTCAGTCATGCCTAAAAAAAGGTTGTTTTTTTCAAAATTCAGAGTTGTGCTTTTCTAAAGTTGCCTAAGAGCCTTGGGAATGTCACGGGATTCTGCGAAGATGTGATAGTGTAGCTAAATTGTGAAGAATTCCTTTATTCATACATGTAGTTTTAGCTTTTTGTCTTACACATACCCATAGTGTCATTGCTTAAAGTGGATCATGTTTGACTGCTTTCTGTTCATTATCTAAATTTCATAGAGTTTAGTTTTTATATTTCATATAAAATAAAATATATTTATGGATATCATCTTTGTACAATAATTTGAGTTTAGTCAATGTATTTTTTATCGTAAGTAAAAGAATTACTCTACAGAATTAATGTGGGCCTCCAGATTTACACATATTCAAAATACAATAATATTCTAAGTTGCAAGTACTTTTTTTCAAATAAGTCTATTTTTTTCCCTCTTTGCATAATGAAGTTCATAGTATCACAACAACTTTGTAGGGTGGTTTCTTTTTTTTTTTTTTTTCCTCTTTACCTCTGTATTATACAAAGAAACAATGAGAAAACCAAAAAACAGAACAGAAAATAACAATGTAATCAGGTTGGTTTCACGTGTCCCCAGGAGGTAGGTGAATAAAAGCAGACGTAGAAGTCTAGTGGTTGTTCCCAACCTTGATTACGGTGGAGCGCCAATCCGGCCATTAGAGCAGAGTCGCAGGCAAAACCTTTCAGATGTAGGCTTCCTCATTGGCAGGGTTCTGGCTCTGGTTTTCTGTCTGCTGGTCCGGACCATTTTCCTGAGATTTTACGATTCCCAAAGGCTTGATCATCATTCGCAGACGCTGCGGAGACAATCAAAACGACTGATGAGAAATCTCGCAGTGCTGCTGATGAGGTGTCAGACAAATTTCTTTTACTTTTTCTTCTTCTTTTTTTTTTTTAACAAACCATAGTGCATAATGCCATCAGAGCAGAGCTTCAAAGCAAAGAGAAGATGTTTTTCAAAAATTAGAACCTCATTCGTAAGACTAAAGAATCCAGGCACTGGTAGCAATATTTTTGTAAAAAGTGTTGCCTGGGTGCAGAGCACTAATCAACTAGCTGATTGCTACAATTAGGACAATCAACCATCAGCTACTGCGGGATCTGACACCTGCATTTTGACCCTGATAGCCTCTGTCACACTGTCTGCAATTATGGTTCAATTATTCTGTCAGCGGTTGCTAAATCTGTCACTAGGGACTTCAGCTAGATGTGGGCTTCTTGTTCAGAGTGCTAAGGATGCCTGCAAATAAAACAGCTCTTCTGGAAAGGCGTTACCAGAACAGGTACTTTCTGCCTCTGATTTGGGTTATCAATGTAATCAAAATGCATTGCAATCCGGTGCTGCATACAAATGCATGTTGAGTCATTTATTGTGAGAACTTGGTGGCTGTAAAAGTAGAAAGTCATCAAAAATTGCTTCATAGAACTAATTAAAATTTTGCTTTCACTAATCCGTTTATCACTGTTCTACTCCCTTAATTTCTATTTATTGTCTTTATCCAGCATGCTTATGTGTTTGCTTATTACAGAACCACTGAATCGTGTTTCTTCAATACTCTTTAAGCTCAGAGGACAGAATCACAGCTAGCTAAGCTCTTTTTTCACTTTCTACAAATTAAATTAATGTTTTTAATGTTTCTTAATGAAACCAAGTAAATCTCTGCACAGAAGATACACTATATATTCTAAGTTATTGTACACTGCCTTGTGGTTAACAGTCTAGATTTCTTACTCTAAATATCTCATGACTGTTGAAGGTATATATAAACTTTGTTAAAAAATGTAATATTGAGGTTTTTGGAAAATAATTTGTTAAGTCTTGGTCTCGTATTTTTTTTTTTGTCAAAGCATTGCCTACCTTCCATTGGACAAAGGTTTTGGGAGATTGTCAGAGTGGTTCTCAACATTGTTTGCCTTGTAGGATCCTCATTGTTTTTGAACATGCATTTGAAGTACATTTTTTCTTTTTTACAATTGCATACATTTAGACTAAAAAACAGTTGTGTTAAGGCGCTGCATGAATGTTTGTTTGTGAGTGGAAATCTGCACGTTGTAATATGATCCTACCTCCTTGTATGTGCCTTTAAGTGTGAGGAACAGGTATCCCATGTAGCCTGGGATGAGAGTCATGGAGGAGAGTGCCATTAACCAGCCGACCCCCTGACCCCATCCAGGGAACACATAATCACCCATTGTGAGAGGAACCATCTGCACTGCACTGAACAGGAAAACTCCCTGAAAGGAAAAGAGGCGAGACGTTAGAAGATTCACAAATATGCTATTAACTATATATTACCATTTGTATCATGACTTTCTGAGACCTCCTATCTCATTAGCATGACCAAAACGTTCCTTGGGAAATTGTTTTTCTAGTTTTCAAAACAAAATGGTCAGAATAACACATCTATTGTTTTTTATTTTTTAAAATGACTACTGTATTGAAAGAATTCAAAATTTATTGATAGTCAGTTGTTTATAAAACAGTGGCAGCATGTTAAAAATGTGTGGATTAAATTTGAGACAGTGGGGAACTGAGGTGCTATTTTTCTTTACATTCGTGGCAATATTTTTGCATTTAAACTAACATTGTTGTGAGCAATGACCTACTAAATCACCCAATGTATCATAATTGATTCTATTTACAGTATATCTCATAAAAAAATGAAACTACATTTTTTTGTAGATTTCATCAAAAAAAACACATTAATCACAAAAAGACTTTTCTTTCAATTATTTGATGCAGCGGAATTTACAGGGTAAAGAAGCAGAACTGGAGCAACTTCCGAATTAAAGGTATCTGGGACATTAATAAACATAAATCTGCATTAAAAATCATTCTGTTGGACTGGTACTGCACACTTACAGCAACAATCAGAGGAGTAAAAACAACCCAGCAGGCCTTCCACCACAGACATGGCTTGTATCCAATCATTTCCTCAATGTTCTCATAGAATTTATTCACACCTGTAACCAAAAAAAAAAAAATCCTGATGAACAGCAAACATTGATTGTGTTATCCATGCATGTTTGTGACCACAGTTTCAAAGGTTTAACCACACACTTAGAATCTTAATTAATTTGATAGGTTTTAGAGTCAGTCGTTTTGCTTCTTGTACTGCAGCAGCAAAGGCAAAAATATGCACACTCAATGTTATACCTGTTGCTTTAATTTAAAAAAAAAGTTAGATACAGACAATAGTGTTGCTCACCATAAAACCATGAAATTGAGATACACTCAAAGAAGACCAAGAAAAGCAGGGACATTCCACTGGCTGAGTAATAGTCAAATAACTTAAACACGTACAGCCCGCCCTGCAAACAGGGAGAGGAAAGACGATCAGGAAAGTAAGACAAAAAGAAAGAGGAGAAAATCACAATTAAATTTGATTTGCTGAAAGAGCAAAGCATTGAAAGCTTCAAGGTAAATAATGTACAGTATACTTTCAAGTTCAAGTCAAACATGTTTTTGTTGCAACCCACCCCTATACTGCAGCCTCTGAGCCTGAGATGTAAACACAGCAAAAATAGATAAGGCACCTTTAATATTAAAATATCCACTTGATGTCAGCATATTGACTTCATTATCAGGATTTTAAATCTTTTTTAAACCAGCATTGCATAACAATATTACCATGGTTAAGACTGTTATCTCAGTGTACAGATAGACAAATAGAAAATGTCAACTTTTTTTTAAAGTGTATTTAAATGTGGGGTTCAAACCTACAAAAATACAGTTTTTTTCTAAACTGACTTGAACTTTTTTGGCAAGTTCCACTCAAGTGTTGGAACTACCAATATGATTAGGGGAAAAAAAAAGCATGAATTTGGGGGGGAAAAAAATGCATCATCCTGAATCAGAGTTGGCTTCAACAAAGGCGAGACTGTTAGTGACAAATTCCAAATGGCCTTCCTGATGAAGCTTCCAAAATATCAAGATATGTTTGCCAGGACTCAATTTTTCTGGGATGATTTGCAGTGCTTTGCCCTCATGTTTACAGAATTTGGGACATGATCAGAAAGTCTTCTGTCAGATAAGGTCACAGGGCTGTTACACGTCTCTTTAAATCCTCAAAGACTCGGCTTTACTTAAGAGTTCATAACTGATGGAAAAAATAATCTGACACTTGAGCCATGCAAACGTATTGCAACACTCTGGCAAAATTCAATAAGAGTTTAGTTGGATTTAAATTAAACCATTTATTTTTGATCATCAGACGAGAAGACTTCCGGTCCACTTTAAAAGCCAACCTAAAGACTTGCCTTTATTCTACAGCTTTTTTTAATCAACTTGTTTTTGTTTTTTATGCTGCTTTTTTTTTTTCATTTTATTTATATTAATCTCTATTTTACTGTTTTTATACTATATTTGATTTTGGCTTTTTATAAATTGCATGATTTCTGAAACTGTCTTTCCTAAAATTATTTTATATAGCGATTGTTTTTTGCCACCAGTACACTTGTACTTCACAAAACAAAAAGTTTTAAGAAAAATGTGTAATCAAGTTGCTAATCTTTTGTGTCCCAAAGTCTCAACCTTACCGAGTCCAGCCCAATTTAGTAAGTGAAAATATTGCTTGTTTGATGCAATTTTTTTTTATTCAGCCTGGCAGCTTCTAGTCAGTAATGATTCAGAGGGGTTGGTGAATTAGTTGGCTGGTGTTTAACTTTTTTTACCTGCGTGATGTTTGACAGGCCAATAGCATAAGAGATGACGCAGACAACGGCAATGAAGATCTCCCTTCGCTTTCTGAGGACTTGGGGAAATTCATCTACCAGAGCTGTGATGAAGCCTTCCACAGTGCAGAACTGTAGAGCCATTTAAAAACAGTGTTACTCTGCTGTCACAACAAAACCACTGAAAAAGTTTAGAACATGACTAAAAGAAATGAGACAAGAAAATGCTGAGTTCAGCTGGTGGCTTTCTTTGTTAGTTGGATATGGAGATATGAGAACCAGTTTATTCTGAAGTTTTGATGTTGTCTAAAAAAATACACAATTTCTAAATCGTCTTCACCTGGCTGTCGATTCCCAACATCAGCAGCATGGAGAAAAAAAGGATCGCCCAGAGAGGAGAAATGGGCAGCTGGGTGACGGCCTCAGGATATGCCAAAAACGCCAGGCCTGGCCCTGGTGCGGGAAATTTTACAATTATTTCCAATGTTAAACCTGAAAAACTGTAAATTATTATCAACTTTGTGGGTATTAGTCAAAATGAGCATTGTTTAAAATGTAAAATTCTTCTATTTTTCAGAAAATTCAAGGAAACCATCAAAATGTAAAGGCAGAGCCAATAAAGTAAAATAGAAGTGAGAGGTAGAAGAAAATGGAAACACTTTTTTCTCTTTTTGCAACTTTTTTACACCAAAATTAGACTGCAACAAAGAAAAAGCAATTTTCTTATCTTAATTGTAAACACAACGCTTCACCTTCCCCATTTTTTTCTATTTTTGCACCCTTGATGTGTTTGCGATATGTTCTACTTGTGTGTGTTGTTTCCATCGAGTTTCAGTATTGATTGTAATTACCTGAGGCTGCCACATCGGCGATGGGTCTCTTTGTTACGTTAGCCATGAATCCCACAATTGAGAAGATGACAAAGCCAGCAAACATACTGGTGAAAGAGTTGATGCAGCAGACAATGATAGAATCTCTGAAGGGGAGAGACAAAGCGCAAGGCAGTCATTTTCACGCCTGTATCAATTCCTTATCAGCCCGTCACACATTGTAGTGAGGCACGGGGGGAAGGGGGAGATTTGGAAAGCCATTTTACATCCTGCAAAAGAGCAGCGGCTGAATGCTTCTTCACTGACCTAGCCTTCTAAAATGGCGAGGGAAGGGTCCTGGAAATTTCACTATTGTTAGGGAAGCATGCCCACATAATTGTGCTGCTGACCAGCGAGTGACCTTCACTGACTGTAAGGTATGGACTCTACAGAAACACAAAGAGTACAGCCAAAATTCTGGAGCACCAGACAGGAGTGGGAGATTTGAACGGTCCCAAAATATTGAGTAAACCAGCTGTAATGTTGTCACTGAAACCAACATAATCCGCATCTGCACAGTCTCCTCAAAATAAATAAATAAAATAAAAAATGCAAGCAACTAAAACCTGAATGAACCTGAAAATACGACATATTTTCTTCACCTACCTGTAGACGTTATTATTGAAGGGATTATAGCTGCCAAGCGCAATCAGGGAACCTAATCCCAGCCCGTAGGAAAAGAAAATCTGCGTGGCAGCATCAAGCCACACCTGACAAACAAAGATTAGAAAACACAGCTAAGAAATCAATTAGAAAAGTGTAGCTTGTAGATATCTGAGGCTAATTTAAGATATCTAACAAGACAAGGTGAATTTTACATTCATTCCACTGCTGACATGATGCCTTCTTGTGAAACTGGAACGGATGGAAGTGTGAGGGTACATGTATTGTCATTGTATAAAGACTAAATAAAACCCTAGGAACCAAAAAAAAGTCTAAACTACATTAATAATGGTGCTTTTTATGGAGGCAAAATGACAGCCTGCACAGTTCCTCTCTTTTCTTTACCCAACCACTTCACTGACTGTGGTTTTATCTGAAAAAAGCTGCTGTAAAAACCCTGATTGCACATGACGAAACATCAAAACAACCGGATGCCTCTACAGTGATATCATTACATCCATGCCTTAAGCTGAAACTCATTCCCGTTTTGGCTCTACTCAGACTCTGCAGACACCAACAATGCAGAACTCGAGAGGCATCTGTATGTGCCTCCCTCTGAATGCAAGACAAAAGAGAGCTTACCTCAGACTCCTTCAGTTTGTCAAAGTCTGGAGTGATGTAGAAGAGAATTCCATCAAAGGCACCAGGTAGAGAGATGCCACGACAGAACAGTATGAACAGCATAAAGTAAGGGTATGTAGCTGAGAAATACACCACCTGTGATGGACAAAAATGTGTGTTATGTAAGTTGCCAACAGTTTAATTGGAAAACATTTTGTTGAAACAGTTTTTTTTCTGTGACACTGGGTTACCATTTCTAAAGCACTGTCACGCCCCCATTGACTTATGCATGCCTTAGAAGCAAGATGACCCCACAACTGTACTTGGTGGGGGTTAATCATGTAGACAAATGTATCCTTATCTGAACCAGTTTGACACCTATGCTAACAGGATTTACACTTTTCACACTTAAGTCAAGAGATAAGTCTCTGGTTAAGGAAAAAGGTTGGCTCACCCACTAAAAAACATCAGCTACTTAGTAATACAGGAAGGAGAGGCATGCGAAAGTGCAATTTTCACTCATCTTTATCCAGAAAACAGCACCCTAAATGCTGCAGCACCCTAAATTTGGTAAATATGGGGGTGACAGAAAGCATACAATCTCAAGAAAAGTATATTTATATATTTTTTTAAAAATACAATCCAGTGTCAGCTATCAAGAATGTTTTTGTCATGTTTGCCCACTCACTTTGCCAGTCCAGCTGACCCCCTTCCAGATGCAAAAATAGACGAGCACCCATGCAATAGCAAGGGTGATAGCCAGTGGGATTCTAACCTCCCCAGGCTTTTCCAGACCATCGGTCAGCTGGTGCATGTTACGCCTGCAAGAAGGGAGTGAAGCCGTGTTACAACAATGCACTAGAACTGATTCACCATCTCACTTCATTTCATATTTGTGTCAAAAATAAATGCACATATGAAAACATTTAGTTTTTAATAGAAGTCCCTCTTTGGATCAATGTGTGCCATTTACATTCAACTTTTGAAAAATGGTTCTCTGTGTTCTGCAATTTATTTTGCACATTTTTGGAATAGATACACATTAATTAAATACTTTATCTCATGAGATACTAATTGTTGTAACAAACTGGGTCACCTGATTTGACCCTCCTACATTCACACAGCAGTAAATGACCTTGTCAGCTTTAATGTGTTCACATTACAGCAGTATCACTGTGATTTAAAGAGACTCAGAGGACCAGCTTACTCCCAGAACTCCACCACAGCACTGGTGAGGTTTGCAGTGTCTGCAATGCTGTAGTTGGTGTAGCAGCGATCTGTGTTCCAGGAATTGCCACAAGTTTTCCACGGCAGCTCCTAAAATTGAAAGAAAAACACAGACTCACACACAGAGACAGTCCTTTTTGCTTGGACCACTCTCCCACTGCCGGGGTCCCATTCTCTCCGGTTGTCAAGCAGCCAAGACCACAATGCTAATTCGGGACAGTGGATTTCATGCTTTTCTCAGAAGACTGAATGCTTTATTAGAGAATACATTTATCAATACCTTCTATAAGGTTCTAATTATGTGGGAAAGGAAGTAATAAAAGCCATACTCTATTAGGAATTGTGTGGCCTGAAGCAAAGTAAGCTGGCAAAGTGCCTCACATACAACCACTGAAAATTACTAAGTAAAGATGCACAATAGGACATTCTTTTCCATTGCTATTTTTGCTTTCTTAAGAAAAAAAAATGTTTGTATGTGCTTAAATACTCACAGTAGTGAAGGAGTTGTACAGATAGTATATTGCCCAGGCAATGATCACAATATAATAGATATTTAGCCAAAAAGACAAGACAGCAGCAGCCAGACCCACACCTGAAACAACCACATAATACAAATGTGATATTTAATCTTTAAATAAGCAAAAATATGACTATTTTTGTTCCTATATCTTTGAGTTCCTATATCTTTGAGTACCAGCTTGCCATGAAACAACCTACTTTTCCACTATCGCCTGTACCTTCCTATACAAACTAGCTTGTTACATCACAAGAAATGAAGGCTGGGGATATAAAATTCACTCAAAAAATAATAATAATAAAATTTGTATATATTTACCTTTGAACAACGGTGCCAACTTCCACACTCCAAGACCTCCAATAGAGGTGTACTGACCAAGAGCCGTCTCGAGAAAGAACAGGGGCATGCCAGCAAATATGAGCGTCAAAAAGTATGGAATCAAGAATGCCCCTAAATGAGAAGTGAAAAGCAAAGGTATGTAAAAGTAAATAACATTATTATTCAGTATATTCCAGTGTTATTTGGTAGATTTCAGACTGCGCCTCAGACCAGGGCACGGTTATTTTCTTGTGCGCAATTACGCACGGATGTGGTGTGGGGGAGATGCCTACATAAATCGATTTAAATTCAAACCCTCCGGGGAAGAAATGTCATCTTTAGATGTTAAGAGCTCCCATTCCATTTCGTGTGCAGATAACCCTAAAAATTGCCCCCCCAAAAAAAATCCTGATTACCTCCGCCGTTTTTTCCACATAAGTAAGGAAATCTCCAGACATTTCCCAGTCCGATTGCGTATCCGACACAAGAGAGTAGAAAGTCAAATTTTCCAACCCATGTTTCTCTCTCAGGTATTTCCTTTTTCGTCTTCTGCACTTTCACCACCAAGGTTTTGGGTTTGTCATTTGGCGTGGTGCTGGGCGCGTCAGTCACTGTCTCCGTTAAGACGTGCCCATCCGAGGCTTTGGTCCCGTTGGTAGCCATGCTCACGGTGTTTTTCGGTTAGTCCTGACCAGCAGAGAGATGAGAGTTTCAGAACCGGTCCTGACAGGCAGCGGCTTCTCCGTCCTGTGCCGAAGGTCCTCAAAAATTGTCGAGAGGAAAAGGATGGTTGGAGTTATGCAATGAATCAGGAACTGTAGTCGGAGCTCCAAAGCGACGAGCCAGAGAGCCTGTAAGAGTAATTGTACAAATATTTTAAACACATTTCAGAAAACAACAGGTTCATCCCCCCCCCATCTGATTTGTTTAATTCCTAAACAGGACAATTTGCCTTCATTCCTTATTATTTTACTTTAATAATTGTAGTTTCCACACATAAGTTTAAATATCAAAATACGACATCTGAACATAAAATTAACACACTGGCGTTGTGTGATTCGAAAAAGAAACATCTAAATGGTGATCATTTCCCTTCACAGGATTAAATACAGACTAGTCGTGCACCAAGAGCCACTTTTAACGGCCTGAAGTGAATCCACGCTTGCGGGAATTTAAAGCCTCCTCTTGTCCTTGATTCATCGTGTTCTAAATTCAGTGGCCCACTTCCCACTGCTTCGATACAAGAGCCGAGCAATTAAACACATTTAGGAGTCAGGCGCAGAACTTAACGCCTAATGAATCACCTGAAGAGGCTAATAACCCTCTGGATTTACAGTTTTAACCATTATTTTCATGTTCTATTTCACGGAGATGTTTTATCTTTTTAATCTACATTTTTAGATAAACTGCATTGATTTTATAAATATTTTTTAAAAATACGGGTGAAACGTGCATTTTTTCATTGCTTTTTTTACCATGTGATTTTTAAAAATGTATTTTGAATATGCAAAAAACGCCTTTTCATATAATGTTTGGTAAAACCCTGTGCGCGCACTGTGCGCCCTTGGTTTACTGGCGCGTAAAGGCGCGATCTGAGGCGACGCGGGAGCACAAACGTCTCTCCAAGACTAAAATTGGTAAAAAAAAAAAAAAAAAGCTAAAATTTTTCATTCCATAAATAAAACAGACATTGGCTTATTGCACATTGCGTCTTCAACGATCAGTTACTCCGTTTGAAACAAGTGACCGGAGAAGCGACGGATCGTTCATCATCCTCAAATGTCTCTGAGATCTGTCTTTGTCGACCTCAAATCAAATAGGGTGACGCACGCGACCCCTTCGCCAAAACTACTATCTATAGAAATAGCACTTTTTGAGTTAGTCCTTATTTATTACGATATTTTAAAATCTAAAATCTTCTAGTATAAAACAAATAATTTACCAAATACTTACAACAAATTCGGCGTCTTGGACAGATTGTTTCCCAGATTTAAATATCCAATTTGTAAAAAGTTACGTCCTTTTAGTTGCCGCAGAGTAGAATTAAAACCAGGAAAACTTTGCACCCGATTGCACTTAAGCAGTTGTGAAGTCCAGAGGAGGAGAGAAAGGTGGTCAAATGCGTCTTTGAGAGCGAGGTGCTGTCCTTCAAGGAGTGGTGCTGAAAGAAAGGAGGGGAGAGAAGACCGGGGAAGGAGCTGCTGCCTTCTGATTTAGAGTGAGCAGGGACGTATCATGGAGCACAGGCTCCTCACTCTCATCTACATAGCCCCAATGTCACCTCAAAGTCGACCCTCCCCAACTCCAGCATTTCCACCACTGAGATGGCAGTGGATTTGAGAGAAGTTCATCCTCTTGTCTTAAGGTTTTATAGCCTTACTCACATCACTTTTTTTTCCAAATCAGCAACTTTTCTCTCTGTCCCACCCTCTTCCTTCTGTCATGACTCACTCAGTGGCCAGTTGATGCATTGTATGTTCTGTCACAGTTTGTTACACAATTCCTTTTTTCTCCTGAAGTTATCTCCAATGTAAATTTTACTCTATTTAGCTATTAATAACCCAGACACATGCTTAAGTGACAGTGTAAACTCCCTTTGCAATTACATTTTTGATTATTTACACTTTTCTGCAAAAGGGTGACCCTTTGATCAAAATAATGCTGAATCAGTTGCAGGCCTTCCAAAGCAGTGGATGCAGCATAAAGATGCCCCAAGCTGCTGTTGCTGCTGGCAAAACAAGATAAGAGGTTTCCAGCCAATAAAAGGAGCCAGGGTGTTTGAGATAAATTGAAAACTGTGCTTATAATCTTCTTAGGCTGCTGTCTTCCAAAATGAAATACCCTTGTGGAACATCCCAAATGAGCAGTCTTTATGCCGACTTGAACTCCCACACTGAGATAAAGTGTTAAGGTCTTGTGGGAGATTAAACTTTGTCATGGTTCAAAGTTAGTAGGAGTTAAAGTTTGAGGCAAGGAGTTAACTAAAGTTTAGGTGCTTTAAAATTGAGGCACAAAAGAAAAAAAATAATGTGATTCTTTATTAATTTCCAATTTTTTTACTCTCATTTAAGTCCAACTAAGTGACCTCTGTAATCGATTTTGGGACTGAACTTTTTAAAATTATATTGTTACACTTGCATTATGATGAAAAAAAAAGTATGTTTCCCAAAAGGAATTATTTTGAATGGGCTTTAGGTTGCAATTTTGTCTTTACAATTTCCAATGCTTTGCATTTTGAGTTGCTTTAAAGTTTCACTCCAGAAGATTTTTACAAAAAAACCCCATCTTTGATCTTTTGTTAAACCGTTGCCAGTCTTTAATTATGATTATGCCATTTTTAGCCAAAACCAAACAACCTGTGTCATTTTCTGGGGAATATTTTTTGCAGAGCGGCAGAAAATAATCGGAAATTCACCTTTGAGTTGTATGTGGAACCATTGGCATGGAGTTAGTGTTTCCCCATTTCCTATCATGCCTTTGTTTACACTCTCTTCTGCTAGCTTACAGCCTTTCACAACTTCAATCTAACATTACTAGCGCAACAAAAATGGCGGGTAAACAAAGAAAACATGGATCTAGCGTCTAAAAGCGACTGGATTGGAATGGAGAGGAGCAGGGAGTTTGTGGCTTGTCATCATAGGTCCCGCATCGCATCTACAAGTTTTTCCAACTACATCTTTTCGTCTGCTCCTGTTTCACAACAATTTGATTAAAATAATACGCAGAATGCTTTTTTTTTAAGATTAATTTTCTTTATATATGTCCTCCATCATGAAAAAATGCCTCAAGAACATGATTTTCATCCTAGTGGGTCTTTATAAATGCTCCTTAGTTTGCATTATAAAAACATTAAGTTTTGTCCCAAACCTTATATCCTACTTCTAGTGAGTTTTCAGTTTCTACTCTGACTTGCACACCAATAGAACAAAGAAGGATATTTATTTGGGGGTTTTGTCTTTTCATAAGCCTAAATATGTCTGCTGGTGTTCATAATTCACTTCAAAACCAGTGTTTCAGCCCCTACCTTTTTCCTGTGCCCCTGAACACATCTGGTACATTTTTATATGATATCTCCTTCTGTGGCTTGGGTTTTTTTTTTTTTTATTCACCATGCTGTAGGCTGCGCAGCACTCAGTAAAAACAAAAGAATGCCCAGATGGTGAACCAATGAGGGGTAAGATAACCTTCTAATGATATGAAACAAAATTTAGAGTTTCTAATCCCAACTGGCTGGTTGGCCCGCAGGCTGTGGCACCTCTTATGTGCAAAAAAGCTTCCCATTAGCCTGCAGCTTTCAAGCAAAGGGGATTCAAAACGCCACGCTGAAGAGGGACCTGGTGTTGTGTTTGCGGTGCTGGCCCCACCTGACGGTGAGCTTGTGTGCACTGAAGCTTGTAATTACAGAAGGAGGTGGTAGTAATAGAGAGGAGCGTACAGGCAAACGCACAGGCAGACAGCTGGCCTCATGTCGTGTTAACTGCAAGCGCACGAGGGACAAAAGAGATACTCTGAAGCTGCTCAGCAGCTTATCGTTCACGGGGGGAAAATATAAAAGGGAAATGCATATGATGGCACTAAAATTGTGTAGTAAAGTTCAAGCACATTGCACGTTGAGATAATTGCAATCTTTCTAGCATTTCCAAGATTATGTAGAAATAATTGCTCTCATACATTCATATCAAAACTGCACTTAGGCTATTGGTAAACAATACTGCCCAAAAAGTTAAAAATCGAGAACATTTATAGTTTGAAAACCAGGGAGTTTCCATGAGGCAGAAGTTATATTGGAGCTGTTACATATGCCTTTGTTTAAGTTTATCTACTATTTTTTTTGTTTGTTCAAATAGGACCAATTAAATTGCTCACATAGAGCTGAGGATAGTGAGAGAAAAAAATCTTGAGTACGAAGAATTTTGCCCAAAATAGTAAAGCGAGCTGCACAAAGAAAAGCTAAGTGCACACGCAGGTGCCAGCAATAGTGTTATAATGGTTACTTAGTACATTAACATTTCAGTTTTGACAAAAGATTTCTAAGAAATCGGAAATGTTATTTCTGAGTGATGTACTCAACACTATGAAATTATGGCTGTCAAAACTAGCATAGGTTGTGAAATTGTAAACCTCAAGCAGAATCAAGCATTTGCAAAATAAAGTGGGATAAAACTTGGTCATGCCGACTCACTCAAACTTCACTTTAATGTGTTATGTAGATGACCTACAGTGTAATTTTTTAGCTTCTATAATTAGCATTATATCCAAGCTTTTAGTGTCTTTGGTTTATGCTAATTCAATAATGATGCTAATTGAAAGCAATGGGGAGCAATTCAGGGGCTTTCATTTTATGCTTTCCATTTTTAAATGAGCTAAATGGTGTCCTTTACAGATCTATTTAAAAAAAAAAAAAGAAAAAGATAAAACACATTTTAATCATTTTTTCAGGTACTACTACGGTGGCCCTGAAGGACAAATTACATCATCAAATCAATCAACGCAAAAACATAATAAAGATCACAACAACAATTGAAAAAGGGAAAAAAACAATTACAAAAAGGTAGGTACAATGGGACAATGTTGATTGGATAATGATTGTCCACCATTTCAACTGAAATTTTTTGACATGAAGTGATACTGGATGAGTTCCATACTAATCATAAAACTTAGACATAAAACATAGAAAGTTAAAAGCCAAATTAGCAAATCACATAGTCAGCTCAGTGGCCTTTACATGTCTTTTAATACTCTCATCTCTTTTTTCCCCACATTTTTCAGGTGGTCTAGAGGGAAGGACCCCTTGTCAGGACCTGTTATGCACACCACTGCGAGCCGTTAGGACGCTTTTTGCCTCTTAATTGGTAAGACAGTCAGGTAGGGTGCTTCTGGGCCTCTCCAGAAGAGCCTCGACGCGACATTTCCGCTTTCACTGAAAAGATGGAGACAAAGTGATGTTTCTGTTGCTCGGTGATGCACAAAAGAAACCCCGGGTGCATTTCTAAAAAAGAGAGGGTGAAAACACAGCAACAAAGTAAAACAAATATTGGCCTCCTTCCCGGCCTCCCTCACTTCTCTCATACCTAGTGAAGAATTTAGAAGTAGCTGAGGGAGTTTGCATGGGGAATGCAAAGAAAATGTGTTTTAGCCAAGAGTGTAAATCTGTCTGTGTGGTAACATATTCAGAAACTTTGTTGGACAAAATTAAAAGGGAAGAAAATGATTAATCAATAAAGTAAATAAGGCTTTTCATTTGACTTCTTATCTAGTACTATATAATATTCCTTTTTTTACATTTGCTAATCTTATTTATGTGGGTGTTTAGACAAATTGCTGAACTTTTTACTGTCTGAATATGAGCCTTCTCAAATACACATGACCTCAGTGATCTATCATTCAACCTGAACTCCCTGTTGTTTGGGCCAGGACATGCATTTAGTTTTTAAATGAAACTCAGTTTTATAAACGTTTAAAGGTGATTGTTTGAGTTGTGTTTGATCATGTCTTATGAAACCTCTACAAAGTCCTCCAATCTGACCTGACATCAGTTCTAGAAGGCTTTGTGCCCATTCATTTTTCCTGTTAAAAGGCATCATTCAGGCATATTTTTTAGAACCAGATATGGACACAAACCTGTCACAGTACAACCACATACAGAGGTATTAAGCTAGTAAAGCCATGTGGAGATGTGCAAGGAGTGATGCATTTTCTGTCAGTTTTCCATTACATAGTTGTGATACTGGATTAAAAATACATGTGACTTTAAAAGTTGAGAAAGCTGCCACTGCCCTGCAGATATAGATGTAAGATTCTCAATGATCTATTAGTCACTTCCAATGAGAGCTATGTCTTCTAACAGACAAACGCTGACATATAAAGCATAACTCAGTAGAGCACAAAAAAAAAAAACACAAAAAATTAGAAAAATGCCAAAAGTTTCTAAAGTATATTCAACAGAAGCCTATGGCCTGATGATCGACTTTATGTGAGTCCTGTAGCACCATACGGTATGCCGTGGTGGATTTCTAGTTGCTAAGCGGTTCTTCTTGCTGCAAGATACCAAACATTAGGCAAAATAATACCAGAACTCATTCATTCATTCATTCATCTTCCAATCCGCTTTATCCCTTTCGGGGTCACGGGGTTGCCGGAGCCTAACCCGGCTATTCATGGGCGAAGGCAGGGTACACCCCTGGACTGGTCGCTAGTCTGTCGCAGGGGCAATGCCAGAACTATCTGAAAAAAAAAAAAAGACTGTAAATGTTAAAAGCATGATATGATTAGCCCTATCTAAAGATTCCATCATCAACAATTTTACAGATAGTTTTGAAATTTAATATAAAATGACTGCATAACCCCAATATTTCTTTGTGCTCATGTATCCACGCTTTGCATGAAGGTTTTTGTTACACTTCAGATCAGAAAGCAATGAAAACTATTAAAATTAATCAAACTCTCTTTGATAATCATTGTGTTTAAAGTCCCACTCCAAAAACATTTTTTTCTTTTGTAAATTCCTTCCCAGTAGTCTTTTTATTATGATTTTGCCGTTATTAGCCAGTCATTTTTAACAAACATTTTATGCCCAGTGGCAATAGCTCATTAGATATACAATTCTGTATTGTGGGCAGGACTGTTGGCTCACAGCAACCCCGCCCTCTTCCCCTCCCTGCTCTTTGGTGAACTGTCTACGCGCTCCTGCTAGATCAAATAGCCCCAAGCTAGCATTAGTGGCACAAAAAATAATGGCGAGGAATATTGCATCAGTCCAGCTGTTATGAGGCCAGAAGGCCAGCTCAGACGTGGAAAATGAACGCACACAAGGGGGCAGAAAAGCGAAGTGGTGAGAGACTTTGGCATGCCCAGTGAGTAGCTTCATCATCAACCCCAGCTTTTTCTAACATCTGGTTTTCTGATCCAACGGGATTTGAATTAAGAAATATTCCGAAATGCAATTCTAATTATTCATTATTTTATAAAGTCCTCTTTTATGAGAAAAAGACTACAAGAGCATGTTAAAAACACAAAAAAGACCATTTTCATTGGAGTGGGTCTTTAGAGGATCCAAAGTGTCACTTATGTTTACTAAATGTATAAGTGCAAATATGTCCATTTATGCTTCTGAGTAATTATAATGTCAAGAGGACAGCATCATCTTCTTGTATTTTCTTCATTTCCAATCATTTAATGACAACATATTTGAAAGGGTTTAATATATCTATGAAGTTTTATTTATTTATTCAGTTTTCCATTGTACTTATTGCTTTAATTAAATCAATAAAAACATTTTATTGTGACTAGGTTGATTGCTCTTTAAACTAGTTGTCTTTTCTACCAAGGCAAGCAGCTAGGGATCAAAGTACAGTCTGTGGTGAGCTTTTAAGTATTAAGAAAATAAAATAGAATATTTTTGAAAATAATTAACAAGTAATTAGAACATATTATATGATGCAGATGAGCCTCCAAGCCAGTATACAATTGTTTATGATTATCTGTGCAGTGCAACTGTAAAGAGTGTAAAGGATTGCAGTCCTCATCCATACTCAATTAGTCTTTAATGATATCATCCAATGTTATATTCACTTTGACTGCCAGAAAAAAAAAAAAAAAAAGGTTTTTCTCAATTTTACTGGAGTAGCAGGTTTTCAGTGCTGTTCCCCAATCTCTCTTTGATGCTCCTAGTCAAGGTAATTGAGGCAGACAGAATGCCATCCGGGAGTCGGGGCCGATATTTAGACTTAATGGCTTTTTGAGAATCTGCATCTGCTGCCACCTGCACCCTCGACACAAGGCTAGCTGATGTTACTCCACCCTAAAAAAGCAGCACTCCGCTGGTACGGATTAATGTCGCTGAGGCATTGTTGAAATCTTTGGCGATTTTTCTTTTCTCTCCTGTAAACACCAGAAGATGGCATTAGCTGAAAACTTAACCAGAGTGTATCAAAAATAAAACTGATCACTTTTAGATGATTCAAGCTGGTTCCAAGGACAATATATTTAGAAGATAACAAAAGTTAAATTTATCAGAAATGTTTAAGTCTTTGACTCAACAAAGAAACTATTTAATGATGCAACATTCAACACTGTGAGCTTGGTAGGTTGGTAGGTCCTCACAAAGATGAAGGAAGTGGTTAAATGGAGGACAGAGGTTCAATTGTTTACTTAGATTATAGAGAAAGGCAGCACATTTCTTAATCTCGTATGGCTGTAGCAAAAAGCACCCAAACAAAAGGGAAATATGAAAGACGTATATCACTGAGGAAGCCAATTAAACTTCCTGCATGGAATGAGTCAAGAATGTAGTCACATATTGAGTTTCAGGGCTAAGATTGAAGCCAAGTCGTACAGCAGCTGTGATAACTACAGTAGGTGTGGGCTGAGACTGAAGACCAGAGGCAAAACTTGCAATCAATCGCTTTTAGCACTCCTCCAACTCAACTGTCAACTGCTACTTTAACAGCCTCATTAGGTTTTATGGGATCAATATTATGAGGTTCTAAGGGTTTCGTTTGAATTTGGTTTGCTCTGTCAAGTGCCTTATAGCGTTTGGCAGCTATAAAGCCATAAAGCCTTAGGCTTTTATGGGTCGCAATTACCGCTAACAACCAACTGTAATGTGTGCAATCCATACAGTTTGACACTTATTTACAAACATTCATAATTTGCGCAGTGGCTTCTTACAACTCTCGGACAACAAAATGAAGACCAGAAAAAGCTGAGCAAAAAGATTTATGTTAATGAATAAACCACAAAGTATGTAAATGTTTATAATCTGCAGGTGAATGTATGACGATTGAAAAATAAAAGTGCTGAGAGTGGAAATAAAAGTAGTGAGGGCAGGACATTTGGCTAAGATGGCATCAGTCAGTTAAAGAGGGAGCCCTAAATGCCTTTTACACCTTCTGGAGGGGACGTGACAAAAGCTAGAAATAATAATTCTTAATTCAATAATTCATTCAAATAATAATTCAATAATATTTCAACCCTCAGAGGTGGTACATGTAGTTTTTGCCAAGTGGCAGGAGTTCATCAGAAACTTGCCTCTGACTTGTGGGCAGATCTGTTGGCATGGAGTAAGCCTGTGTTACTAAAATTAGCGGGACAACTAAAATAGCGAGCAATAGCTGAGCTATCTAGCTGTACAGTTTTGAGCCAGATGCCAGCTCAGACGAGGACAATGAAGACGTACATGGATCTATTCGTCTACAAGTGGATGCATCAGAATGGAGTGGAGCAGGGAGCTTATGGCCCTGTCTTGTGTTGTTTGTATTTAACAACTACTAGGTTTTTGTGTCTGCTAATGATTCACAACGATTAAATAAAGAAACAATCAGATACTGAGGTTTTAATCTTAGTTTTTTTATATATGACCCTCATCATCCAAAAAAAAAAAAAATACTACAACATGTTAAAAACATCAAAAACACAATTTTCATCAGAGTGGCTCTTTAAACTAGTGATGTCTTGATATGTTAATATCCTAAATTAATAATGCAAAATTGTGTGGCAATTAAAAGGACTGGTCATGCTAGTTGATTTGCTTTTGACTGACTTAGATTGATAGAGAGAATTAAGAAGTAAACAACAGTATTTAAATTAACATTTTGTGTCTGCTGTGAAATGTGCACCTTAACTCAACACAATGGAGAGTAGAGCATTAGTATAAAGAATGGAGTGGTGCTGTAAAAAATGAAACAGTCTGTAGCCCCTAACTCTTTATCACTGGAGCTTTAGCTTCATGCTTTCAACAATCATAACATTTTAACCGTTTATGTAATTAACATAATTCCAGAGGATTCTGAAGCAGGTAAAAAGAAGCCTTGCACTGATATCCAACTTTTACGGTGCTGGTGCTCACGCAATCAGCATAAATCAGATGATCCTGTCACAGAGAAAAGAAAAATCAATGAAAAGCCGATACTCTGCATCAGAATCAGCTGATTCACGGTGATCGCGTACATGGTCAAAGATTTACGGTACGTCAAAGAGCGTGTGCTATTTAGATGCCGCCGGTGACAGCTCTGTTGTTAAAGGAATAAAGAAGGTCTGACCAGTGATCTTTATAAGTTGTTTACTGCAAACATTGCAACTTTAAATATTTTATAGCTTTTGTCTCAAGAAACCTTGCTTCTTGTATTTACTTGAGCTAAAACAACAAACTGTCTTTTTTTTTGTTTATCAAGGTGTTTTCCTTTTGAAACAATGACTGCAGATACTTGTGTGTAAAGTTACATCAATTGGCACCTGCTTTTCAGAGATGGAAAATATGAACCCAGGAAAAAGCAAGTTTATAAAGTACATTTTATACACAATTATTTCAAAATGATTTACAGAAAAAGAGAAAGAATTGGGGTAGCTCATTGCAAAAGTTTTTTTTTTTAATTACCTTTTTATTAATTCGGGAATTATGTGGGACCCAAAGTGCAGGAGAGCATGCTTGTTAGCGGAATCCAAACTAAAGGGCCCAATGTGCACAAATACAAATTTTTGTAGAAAAAAAAGGAATCTAAAGCACTACTAATAATTTTGCATTGATATTTAACTCAATACATATTTACTTACTCAACTGTTAGAGCAACCTTACAGCCTAAAAATGAAAGATTAGAGTAGGGAGACCATAAGGTATGAAAAGATAAAAAGAAAAATAGAATACAAGTTAAACCCTTTTCAGCTCATTGTCAGCGACTTAGAGCTTTGTTACACTTCATTTTAATTGAATTACTGTCAGGCTTTAAGGACCCTATTTAATTTGATGCTTTGGTTTTTAAAATAAGTTTGTTTTTAAAATCCTGTAGAATAACTTTAACCTGGTTTTATATTAGGTGGTTTCTTTTTATTTTAGTCTTTTCAGGTTGCACCAGCCTCTGGTTTATGCTCTGTCTTTGTTTTCTTTTTTTAAAGCTAAAAAAACCAGAGAATTCCACTAAATACTGTAGTTGTTTTTCTTGATCACTGATTTCACTACTTTTGTGAGTCACTGTTTTAGGTTTAAGGATTTTAGATTTTTTTGTTTTTTTTACAAACATCATGTTTTCATTGTTTTAGTGCTTTTTTATTCTGTTTTAAACTGACCGTGGCTGCATCTTTGCAGGACTCCCTTGCAAAAGAGGTTTTTAATCTCAATGGGAATACCCTGGTTAAAGGTGAAGGTTAACAATAATAATACATTAATGAATCATTATAAACTATCCATGGTGTACCTCACATTTGCCCAACAGTTGCAGGGATAGGCTCCAGCATCCTCAATACCCCAAAAGTAATTTAGTGGATTTGAAAAATGGAAGGATGGATAAACTAAATAAAATAGTAAAAGCATGTTTAAAACTTTTTACTGCTACAGTCCTTTTCACCCTTGCATACTCACATAGGTGCAAGGCAGGTAAGCAGGAGCAGTGTAGGGTTCAGCATCTTGCCCAATAGACACATGGGCAGACAGAGCTGGAACCAAATCTACAACCTTTCAATCAGACTCACCCTCATAAAAATACACTTTTAAACAGTGTTAAAATAATGGAGATGTTCTTTTATAATAGAGGGTCACTGGAGTAAATGAGTAAAAAACATTAAGTTTGAACACAGGCTCCAGTCTCTATAATCAGTTCATGAAAATACTTCATTAAACTTGTAGGACCTTGAGATTTGACCTCCTGTTACCCTGAGAAATGTATTAATTCCATGCGCTTGTCTTTAGGAGTATTTAACTTGTCATACTTTATGTTCTCTTTTTGAGGGATGTATGTGTTTATGTATATTTATGTGTGTGCATTTTTATGAAATACTCCCAAATATGTGGGTAACTTTTCTGTATGTGCATGACTAATGATAGGAAAAGAAGGAGAGCAGGTGTCAGCAATCTTTCCATGTCCCCCCACTTATCCCCTATTCATTCAGACTGTTACTATGGTAACCAATGAATGGCTTATCCCATGAATGACTGGTGCCAATCCACCAGTCATTGGTCTCATAATGGACACCCACTAGGAAAAATAATAGTGAATTACCACAGAGCAAAGCCTTTTTTCTGAAGTGATAGCTTTTAAAGTTGCTCTGAATGTCCAACACTTTTAAAACTGTTATGCAAATCATAACATGTCCCACACTGCATAAAACTATAACTGTAAGGCACTTCCTACACGATGAAGTTCATTTTCTCTGTAAAATGCATGTCATTAAGCATTTTGCATTTAAAATGCACACAAGCAACAGTTTGTCCAAGTTATACGACTAGGTTAGTTAGTTTATGCAGCAATATTAGGTAAAACTGTATCTTAAAAACAATTCTCAACTTTATTTGATACAGACTGCTTAGCATATTTTTTTTTTAGTTGTTTTCTTTTATTCATATCTGATACATCTATAAATATTTTCAAATAAGATTTGAAATGTTTACCTGACTTTGCATCTGTTTCCATGGGAACGGGACTAAAACATGGGTTGCCATCTTGTCATATGTTAAAGCATCCTTTAATTTTAGTTTTGAACACCGATCAACAACCCTCTAAAAGTGGGGTTTTGAAGAATCACCCACTGAGGCATTTTGGTTTGTTATACTTGCAGATCTCACAGAAGGGGCCACTTAATGTCCAATGGGAGAAAAAGAAAAATCTGACATTATTTGTAATACAAATAAAGGGATCAAGCTTTTTACAGTTTTCTTTTAAAATTCCATGATGCTCTTCAAGCTATACTCAAGGTATCTTAGTGAGGTCAAACTGCTTACACTCGTGCTGTATGAATGTTTTTCTTTCCAATTAGTCTGTTTTTTGTGTAATTTTCAAACAAATCATGTTTGCTGTGCATGTAATGAAAACTTACAATGCAAGAAATAAATGGTGGTTTAAAACTTCCATTGGATTAAAAAAGTCGACTTTAAATATGTGTTTTTTTTTTTCTTTTAGAAGGTGATTGAAATAGTTGTTGAACAAAATTAAGGAAAAACTGACTGGTTTTTGCTGTGCTGAAGCACACAGTCTTGTGTAAGCCCCTATCTTGATTGCTGTTTTTGCCCTTCAGACATGCTTGCACTTCACATGAAAACTTTCATTAGGTTAATCTTTCCTAGTGAAAATGCTTTATAGCACAAGGGTCAATATTAAAAGCATTAGAATTGTTTTTTTTTCCCACAATAAACTAATTGTCATGTTCCACTAATTTAAATGGTATAAAATTGTTTTCTACAATGAGACAGCCTTCCTTTGTTTTTGGTTCTTAGCTCATTATTTTAACTCTCCAGGAGATGTTAAAGTAAAACAGTAGTTAAGAAGTGTTCTCCAGTGTTACAGTAAAATGTTTTTTTAAAAGGAAAAAATAATTTGTGGGTTCATATAAATCAGAAACCAGGTTTGATAAATTCCATCCAAATGCCCTAAAACAATGTGCCTGAAAGTCTGTTTTCCGTTGGTTTAGTGCATACTTGAGTTTTGATTCTTCTTTTTTAAAGATTTCTTTTTCTGGTTAGTGTTTTGTTCACTTTCCTGTTTATTCTTTCTGAGTTTTAACACCTGATTTCAATATCAATCCCCACAGCTGCTTCCTGTCTTCTGATTATCTCTCTTT
This sequence comes from Adrianichthys oophorus, assembly GCA_036245035.1. Lineage (NCBI taxonomy): Eukaryota > Metazoa > Chordata > Actinopteri > Beloniformes > Adrianichthyidae > Adrianichthys > Adrianichthys oophorus. The sequence goes on along the minus strand of BSAI01000073.1, from coordinate 20,982,547 downwards.
GTACATCTTTAGCCAGCTTCCAGTAAAATGACTTCATAGGTGAAAGGAAGTGGATTTCAGGAAATCTTGCGGTTTTTCTATAGATGCCTGACGGCTGTTTTACATGAGAAATTGTGAAAGATCACAGGCAGATAAAGCCTAATTGCCATAAAAAGTCTGTCTTTGAAGTTCATGTTTGTCCTGTTTAACATTCAGTCTTTAGGAAATGTAAAATGTATAAACTCCCTACCACATTTCATAAAAAACGTTTCAAAATAGTTTGCTGTTTTTCTTTTTACCTGTGTATCCTCTTATAAGGCTAGATAAAGCCTTTACGTATTACTCATTTTTTTCTGTCATCATCAGAGGGCATAAAACAAAACTTTTTTCAGTATTTACATCTTTAGAGATAAAAAATACTATGGTGTTGTACCTTGTAAATAGTTTAATGTTTCAAAAATGGGCTTTATTTGAATCAAATGCTGAAATGTGTATGTCCTTTAAAAAGGACATAGTTTTTTCTCAAACAAGTTGATGCCTTAACATAGTCCTTATGTTTTAAAAAGGGCTATCACTGATAGTTTATTTATGACTGTGCGATACCGTACAAGAACTTCAGGAGGCAGCATATCCTTACCTCAACCAAAGAAGAAAAAGACGACAAATTTTATAAACATGGGGAAACAAGAAGCAGAGGGAGGAGTTAGGCTTAAACACTTAAAAGTTTGGGAGCACGTCAGTGTTATTAAAACAAAAAGGTCCGTAAGATGCACAACTTGCAAAACCAAACTTGTGTTTCATGGTTGCACAACAGCAATGAACGAACACCTGAAAATTTAAACTTGTATTTTGATTTGTAAACAATCAAAGAGAGGAAAAAAAATACAGCTAGGTAGGACATTTTTAAAATAAATACTGTACAAATTGTATGTTACAATTAGTAAGGTTACTTTTTTTTATTTCTGCAAAATCGTTTTAAACTGCGTTTAGTTGTCAGCTTTGCCAGTCTAAACCCGTAAACAGGAAGTAACTTTTCACAGTAGCGGCGATATTGCCATTTTGTCTGACGTCATTGTGAAATGTAACAGAGTCTGTCACTGTCAGATAGTTGTTTTAGATAATTTGTTCTGGTAATGCTCTGAGAATTACAATTTTTTTCAGTGTTTCAGAGTTCCTGGAAATGTCCTGCTGCAAATCCTATAATAAAAAGGTTCAGTTCTTTTGAAGTAAATAACTCTTTTGCACTGTTTTCCTAAGATTACAAACAGCTGTCAATACTCTGAATGATGAGCGTTTTGAGGCTTCTTCATCTTTTAAACCTATACTGAACTTTAATTTTTTTAACTAGTCCAGCTCAGGAGAAACATATTTCTCACTTTTTTAGCTGGCGTATTGGGCTAAAATGTAAGATGTGCTGTGATATGGCTCTTAGAAATGACTGTCTGACTAACTATTGATGAACAATGACAGCAAAATGACAGAATCTTCCAGAGGCTGTTTTTTTTTCTAAACTAAAAATCACACAAAGCATGCCAAAGCATTAGTGAAATCATTTAATAAAGTATGTTAAAAGTAACCTCTGCTGTATAAACCAGTGCTGTGTCATGTTTGTGTAGATTGACTAAATAGCTACAAATGCTGTTTTTTTTTTTGTGAAGCCTGTGACTTTGCAACAAATAAAGGAGGTCAAAAGTGAATCTTCATTATCAGAAGTTAGTCTCTGCAAATCATGCAGATCTAATTATGAAATCCCTCTCTTTCTACTAGACTGAAGCTATTTGATGAAAGAAGCAGGAAATGAGCAACACACATCTGCAGATCAGGCTCTGGGAGAAATTTCTCTGTTTTTGTCATCAATGTTCAGTTCACTGAATGTAGATCAGAGTTGATTGAACTATAAGATGCTTCAAAAAAAATACACTATCTTGACTTTAAAAAAATGAAGTAATCTGTAAAACCTATATTTTTGCATGTACTCAATTAAAATAAATTATTCATCACTTTGGTGCCTTGCTCTCATTTACATAATAGTAAAGTAGAAACACCAAAGACGCATTACATAGTTTATTAAGATTAAGTCTGAAGGAGCAAATTAAAATTTTTTGATTATTGCAATGAGAAAACACATTAAATTGGTGACAGCAATGGTAGTCTAAAAACAACTACTTGTGTAAGATGCAATGGTAGATAAACACATCCCTTTATCTTCAGTGTTCTCACATAGAGTTCAGGAAAAAGCTTTATCGATGACGACCTTTTCCAGCTTTCCTTTTTATGGATTCAAGTTGATCCAGAAATTAAATGAATCCAATTTTGAGTTGCTTTTTGCATAATATTTGACAATCACAATGTCTGTGGTTCATGAAGATTTAGTATGAAAAAAATATATATTCTGTCTGTACACAAAGACTTCATATTTAAAAACAACCCATGTTGGATTGTTTTTAACCCAACTCAGTTAAAAAGAGAATACCTTTTTGCAGGGTTATTTTAATTAACATGTCCCTCAAGATTGACTAGTTATTTTCTGGTATTTGAAGACTGAAGTTTCTTTTTATAATCCCTGAATAAGTGTTTGTCATTAAAACAATGCAAGTTTCAAAAATGTTTTGACACCAAATCATTTTGAACCCTCTTGTCCTGGCTAGTTTTATCATTTTAGTCATTATCAAATGAGATGAGATGTCTGTTGTAATTTTTTGTGATATATTGTGTGAAACATACAGTGTGATCTCTGTCTATTCTTTAACTTTAACCTTGTTTGATAATAGATGTGAAGGGTATTTACATAAGAGTGGAGTGTTTCAAGGAAAAAAAAAATTACATAAGTAGCTGTTCAGTAAAGTAGAAGGAGAAAAAAAGAGAATTCAGGCAAAGAAATCAAACATACGTTTTAGGAGAAAGCAAAGGCAAAATGAACAGAATAAAACAAAGACAAGAAGTAAGTGTTTCAGGGAAAAAGGCGATTGAAAATAATCACTCTCCAGGCACCGCTGAGGGCTTAACTATCGCATGTCTTCATCACTGAAAGGTTACCATGAACAATCCTGACAGATCTGCCTGGCAGGCTCCAAATGGCATGCCTTACTCACAGCACAGTGAGGAGGAAGAAAAAGGAAGCAGGAATTTAGAACAAGTGTAATAAATGAGGATGGGAAAGAAAAAAAATACAATGAAGCAACATATTTGGATAGAAAACAAAATGTTCAAAAATGAAGAGAAATTAAGGGAGAAACGCAACAAAAAAAAAAAAAAAAAAAACAACACTGAAAAAGACCGAGTGTAGGTTAACATGAGTAAATAAACAAATGTGGTTGAGTCATTACTCCAAGAGTTAGAGTCTAATCAAAGGGAAAGGCGAGTACAGCTTGCCTTAAAGATAACTGTTCCAACATACAGATAGATGTTGTTGTTGATTTTTCTTTTTTTATACTAAAAGCATTTTGTTGAATGTACCATTTGGAGTTGCAATTGTTAGGAGCACAAAGTCATAAATAGAGTTTCAGCATTTCCATAAGATGCAAAATGATGCAAAAAAGGCCCAAAATGAAGAAATAAATACATACATCCTGCTTGTTTCCCACAAGTCTTTGAATCTAAAATAAACAATTTTTGTGATAATTGTGGGTTTTTACTGCATGACTATGAAGACATAACAAGATAGATGTAATCATGCAGTCATGTTTACAAGACAAAAGTAAAAAATAATTAAAAGACACACATATAAATATAAAGTCAAGAATCTGTTGTGTAACAAAGAGGCAGATGTAGCAGAATCTTATACAGTTTTGCTCAAATGTTTACATACCCTGGAGGTAATTATGATTTCTTAGTCATTTTTCATAGAATATTATTGATAACACAAAAACCTTTTTTCCACTCATAGTAAATGGTTGGTTGAAGCCATTTATTGCCAAAACATTCTGTTTAACCTTTTTAAATCACAATGACAGCAAAAACTTCCCAAATTACCCTACTAAAACATTTGAATACCCTGATGACTTTGTTCTTAAAAACATGCTCACAAGCTGATATAAAAGGGTTTGAATAACAGCTAAAGGTAACCATCCTCACCTGTGACTTGTTTACCTGTAATCAATGTGTGTGCACAAACAATTTTAGAGTTTCTGAGCTTCTGACAGAGCCTTGCATCCTTCATCCAGTGCTGCACTGACCTTTCTGGATCCTGAGTCATATGGGGAAAGCTAAAGAGCTATCAAAATATCTACGGGAAAAGGTAACTGACCTGTACAAAACAAGAAAGGGGTATAAGATGGTAGGAACTGAGAATGCCAGTCACCAGTGTTCAAACTTGGATCAAAAAGTGGAAAGTTAAGGGTTTTGTTGAAACCAAACCATGGTCACAAAAATTTCTAGGAGTGATAAATACAGCTATTTGAACCATTCAGGGTCATGCAGAATTAAAGTTCACGTAGATCTGAGAGTTTTAGGAACTTGGCTGGTGAAGGATTTAATAGAAAGAACTAAAGCTGAAGTTCATGATTTGTATAACAATGTGTATTGTTCCTGCATAAGAAAATTCTACACTGAAAAGCAAACTAACTTTAATTAGTTGAACAATTAAGCAAAAATAAAATCTGTCCACTGATGCTGTAAAATAAAGTAAAATATATTTTTCTTGCCATTCAGTTTATTGTAAGGTTTAAAATGAAATGTTTTTTTTTTTTTTTTTTTTTGGAAATAGCCTTTACCATAGTAACCTTACAAAAACAATAAAAACATATTTTAGTTTTTTTTTTGTTCCTTTTTCTAATACATCATTGTATAATAATTGCCCACGCTTACCAACATGCCATTAGGCTTAGGTAATATGGGTAATGTACTAGAACATGTTTTGCGGATACAAAAACCTTTTTTTCTATCTCATAGGATGGACTGTACATGCAAAATAAAATGTGTTCGAAAGAGATTAACTGTACACATGATGTTCTGTTTAATGAAAGCTTGTTGTTGAGGCATTCCTAAAATGACTAATATGCTGTGTCGTTGTGGTTTGATGACAAAGGTTGAGTTCTAACATGACAGGAATCCACTAATGAGGCACAGCAGCACAAAGTGATTCACTGACCAATATACAGTATATATATATAAAGCCAAACAAGAGGAGAAAACAAAAAGAGAGATGGTTCAGACCAGGTGAAAAAAAAAAAGAATAATGAGACAAAACCAGTGAAGAGAAAAGTGAACAAAAATAACAGCCATGTCAGAAAGAGGTAGAAAAGGGAAGGAATGAGTCAGTCTGCAATTAACCTGTGGAGATGCTGTCTGTTGTAGACATGTAAGGTATTCATTTTTTTAAAGATAATTTATTGTCATTTTTAGATGGTTGTTCATTTCACTTATCATTATCAACAAAAATAACTTTTTTTTGTAAAATTAAAAACTGCAAAAACCTTTTTTCTTACAGATGTAAAAACCAAAGATGTAATGTGAGATTTGTTCAAAAAAGGACATGTGAATTCATAGAAATTACCATAAAAACAAAGTAACACTCCACTATAGCGTTAATGCATACATCACAGTCACCTGTCTGCTGAACTCAAGAGTGGGAGGCACTCCACTTCTACCTCCATCCATTTTTCCTGCTCAGATAATGGTTGGACAGAAAGCCTTTATCTCAGACTGACTCATTTCATTTAACGTTTAATCCCCCAAAAGACGGGCTTAATGCCCCTTCAAAATCACTCTGATTTTTTTTTTATTCACACCAAGAAGACTTCAATTTCCCAAGCATAATTAACATAAGTTAATTTACCAGACATGTGTTAGTGTGTTGTGCAAATCCCAAAATTGTATCCAGCGAAGCTTGTCCTTTAACAAGTGCTTGGCCTTAAAAAAAAAAAAAAAAAAGATTTCAGAGGATGTGTTACAGAAAATAAAGTTTCAGTTTTCATCTTTGATGAGGTTTCCTTTAATAAAATGTTTACTTCAAGTCAAACCAATTTTTATCAAAAACAAATCTATTTGTTAATAGAGATGATTGTTTGGATAACAATGGAGTCAGCACCATTAGAGATTTGTAAAAAAATAACAATGAAACATTTTACACTACAGTTTTCATTTATTTTGGCGTCAACAACATGAAAGCGTGGATCCATTTTGCCATGCATCAATGGTCCAGGCTGGCGGTGGTGGTGTACCGATGTGGTGGATATTTTCTTGGGGTCCTTAGTACCAACTTAGTCCTTAGTACCAACTGATCATGGTTGCAACGCCACAGCCTACCTGAGTATTGTTGTTGACCATTTCCATCCCTTTATGACCACAGTGTACCATCTTCTGATGAGTACTGGATAAGGCACCATGTCATAAAGCTGGAATAATCTCAGACTGGTTTCTTGAACATGACAATGAGTTCACTGAACTCAAATGACCTCCACAGTCACCAGATCTCAATAGAGCACCTTTGAGACGTGGTGGAATGGGAAATTGGCATCATGGATGTGCAGCCAACAAATCTGCATGCTTTCATGTCAATATGGACCAAACTCTGAAGAATGTTTCCAGTACCTTGTTGGATCTATGTCACTAAGGATTAAGGCAGTTCTGAAGGAAAAAACATCTAGCTGATAAAGTGGTCGGTGAGAGTATTTTACAAAAAGAAAATACATTCTCAGCCAGAAAGCTCGATTTATTCCTATATCTGAAAATATGAAGAGATGAAGCTTGAACCAGCATATTTTGAGTCATCTGAGGGACCTGTGTAACTGTAAGCCTGGTGTCAGCAAGCTCGCACTACAGATAGGCTCTGCAAATCCAAATATTCTGCAGATTTTTTTTTTTTTGCTGAAAAAAAGACTATCATAACTTCAGGTGGTTCAGCATAAAGGCAAATTGTTGGCAACTAGTTGGGTATGAAATAATCTCATCGAGAATAAAATGAGTCAGAGTTCTAAAGATGCACTTGGATCTAAATGGTACATTGCATAAAAAAAAAACTGTTTTCTAGGAAAATGTCACCATGCAGCACTTCCACGGAAAACATCTGATCATTTTAGACAAACAAGAAGAATTAGACAAACAAATGCATAAAGTGGAAAGTTAAAAAATATCATTCTTAAAGAGGAAATTTTTTTTTAATGTATTATAAAATTGAACTCTTACGTGCATAAATTAATAGTTCTCTAAATATACCAATCATATCTCAACATGGATTTTTCCACATGATTTTTTTTTTTTACCTCTTACATTTTTTTTCCTTTTTCAAAGGTATTTGTTTAACATATAGTATGCAGTTGGGATATTTGCAGGTTGGGGCACACAGTGCGTATGGGCTCTTTTGTATATATATATATATATATATATATATGTGTGTGTGTGTTTATATATATAACTTTGGTCATTTCCTGGAGGAGGGAAACGTGCCTCTGTGTGCCCTAACACTTCTGTGTAGTGTTGCTGTTACACTCAGGAGCTTTAGGCTCTAGCTCTAGTGTCCTCTGTGAGTGGCTAATTTTTTCTTCCTGAGAAGGAGGCACAAGGAGGAAGGCATTCAAGTGTGAATGGAAGCAGAAGAAGTGCATATGTACGTGATAGAGATCTAAACATGAAAACCACTATGTGTGCAATTATTTTAGCAGATAGTCTCTTCCTTAGTCTTTCATATATTCACTTTTGATGCACAATTGGACAATCTAGCGTTGTTTGCTTTGTGGATTATATTTAATTCAATCTATCTGGAGTTTTGGATAAGCGAATTCAAAAGGCAACAGTTCCATTAATTTCAGTTGATGGAAGATAATTAACCACAAGTTGCAACAACATTCAACAGCAATAATTCAATTTTGTTTAAATTAGACAATTTCCAGTAACTTGTCATCTATTGGAAAAGCGTTCAGTAATCTTTTCATCACAGTCATGACATTTTTATTCAAAATTTAAAAAAAAAACGTGTTGTTTTTGAGGACATAATTTCTACGGAGCAGCAGTAATTCCTTAGAAATTCACCTCAGAGTTGTGGGCAAGACTGTTGTTGCGAAGTAAGCCTGCTCCCCTTCCCATTATCCATCTGTTTATGTGCTCTCTCGCTCTCAACCCCAACATATTAACAGTACAACAAAAATGGCAAGCAATATTGGATCTCTCCAGCTGTATAGTTTTGAGCCAGGTGCCAGTTTAAGCGACTAAAACAAAAATGTACATGAATCTGTCTGCTATTGGATGCATCAGAATAGAGCAGAGCAGAGAGCTTGTGGCCTGCCAACTGTATCACCTAAATTACTCCTACGGGCTTTCTCAAACTGCATTTTTTGTTTGCTCCAGATCGAACATATGCATATAAGTAAATATAATATAACATATACATCACACATACATATACATAAATGAATAAAAAATAATCGGAAACTCAGTTTTAATCCTAACTTTCTTCATGTCTTCCATCATCAGAAAAATGCTACAAGTTAAAAACACCAAAAGCACAATATTCATTGGAGTGGGTCTTTAAACAATTCTTGACAAGAATACCCAAACGCTTTATGCTAAAAAAGCTTTTTGTTACTTGTACTTGTTGTTATAACTTGCAATAATAATTCACATTTACAACTGTTGTGACAATGCTTCATATTTATTTTTTAGCACAATCCCTGATCCTTATTTTACAGATACTAAACAAATATTTTATACATTATTTCTACAATAACCTGAAACTATTTATATATATATATAAACTGAATTCCAAATAGTCAAAGTAATCTTTTTATTGCAAAGTCACAAAAAAGTCACAAAAATTGAGCTCAAACTGTTTTTAGATTTTTATAACAAAGATTAAAAGTGTAAAGACATAATACAAAAGTCTAAAATAAAAATGTCAAAGCTCAAGTTTTCAGCTTGCTGTCCTGACATTTGAAATTTAACTTTTTAATGTGCCCGGATGACTCCCTCAGCTTTGCTGATTGTGGCCTTTTGGTTAAAAAAAACGACAAGTAAAGCCCACAAGAAAAAAATCAACAATTCAACGAAGCTGGCTTCAGCAAATGAATATAATTCAAATGTTTTCTTGCTTCATCAGAAAATAAAGTGTATGCGTGAGCAAGTGCTTGGTAGTGTGTGTTTAAGAGGTGTTGGAGTATTATGACCTCTCACCAGGACTCATCCATCCTAACCAGTCAGCAATAGGAATACAGTTGAATTTATCACCAACTGCAACAGCTTCAACTTCTTATGGTCCACCTGAAACCTTGGTGTTAGTCTGCACTTTGCATTTTATGTTTGCAAAAACTAGATCCACATCTAAAATTTAATGCAAACTTCAAACATGTTCAAAATGAAGATTTTTTTTTGTCAAATGAGGTATTTTTAATGTAAGATATTTTGATGCTCCCGTGTAATTCTTTAAAAAAGAAGCTACATTTAGCCATTAGGATTAATGTTAAATACATTGTAAAAATAGAGTGGAGTTAAATCTGGAGTACTTGACATAGATTTTTAAGTTAACATTTAATAATAATAATGAAAAATACACTGATTTAAAAGCATCTTTCAGGGCCCCTCAAGGACACTACAAAAGACAAGTTAAAAACACAATTAAAAGCAATAAGCAAGGTAAAAAGGAAGTGGTGGTGGCAACAACCAGGAATATAAATATGAACAGATGGGTTTTGAGTTTTTTTTTAAGTGGAAAGGCAGTCTGTATTTCTAATGTCAGGTGGAAGTAAACCCCATGATGCTGAGACGGGCAGAGGGAACAGTCAGGTGCAGATAGGTTGCTGTTGTTTGGGAGCGAGATGGTTTTGCAATGTGGATCAAACTGGAGAGGTACAGAGGGTTGTGGATGGCTTTGAAAGCATAGAGGATTGTAAATTGTATTCGGAATTGAACTTTAAGCCAGTGCAGCTGCAGGAATATTGGTGTGATGACACTGTTGAATACAATGTTGCTTTTGGATCGATCATGTAAACATTTAAGTTGCACATTCCCAACTGCTTATTTAAATATCATTTACGTTCAGACATAAGGATCAATTAAAGATACCACCATTGACCTGTACATGTTAACCAATATACAGATCTCGGGGATTCTGCAAAAAAGAAAAGCAGCCTAAGGATAGAATAATTCACAGCACATAGAGCATTTTGTGAAAATGGGATTTGTTTTAACTGTAGAAAAATGCTATAAAATGAGTGTTGGTGGGAAGCATCATTAACTCACAGGGCAGAAGTCTTCAAGCACACAGTTTGAGACCACCCATGCTCCTCATGGGGTTAAAAGCTTTGACGAGATCATAAAAAGAGCATTACAGCAGCAAAGGGTAGTGAGATTGGAAGCTGTTGCAAGTGCAAATTATTGACTGACAGGTTCTAAACATGAAAAAAAGCATGCCAGCGTGGTGCAAAGTTACAAACTGACATGTGAGGCTAAATGCTTGCAAGGACATTTGACAATATAAAGCATTCAGGTATACTGAATAAAAGACTGATTAATAAACTACTAAGGCAAATATGAAAGTCGTCTTTTGTTATAATATCATGTAACAAACATCTACTTCAACTTAATTTGCCTAAAGTGGATTTCAAGCTTCACCCCACACTAATAGACTTACAAATGACAGAAATGTTTCCTTTTCTTGTAGAAAGTCATGTCTTTGTTTTGGTTTTATAATATTTGTTAATGTGTGCACGTTTAAGTTGAAAATCTCTTGTTTGGTTGTGTAGGTTGTACTTCCCTCACAGCATGGGATCACAGCATGCTTCAGTTTCCAATCATCTCTTTAGTGTATTCATAAATACCTATGATCTTTGAGGAACATTTTGTTTCCGTGTTAATGATTCTGTTCTTGATCATGATTGGGTGCATTAAAAAAAAAACCTGACACCTGCATTGCACAGAAGGACACTTTTCCAAGGTCGGTGTGAAATAAGCAGAAATTACACAGCTGCCAGAACCTATTACAGCAAAGTCACACAGCACAGGACTGCCCAGTGGGCAAAGAGCATTCATTGAATCAAGTAAACAAACATGAAGTAAGGCTCACACATCCACATTTGTGGGTGGATCTACTCCACAAAACACACATGATAATATAATAATAAATACAACAAATAAATAACCATAATAATCAGTGACAAAAGACACATAGTATTTCTGTGTTAGTGTTTGCTCTCTTGACACATGCCTGTGTGATTTAGTGAAAATTCAAGCATTTAATCAGCAAACTGGTTGTTAAAAAAATAAAGAAATTCAAGATTTTCTAAAAGTAAAAAAAATGGACATTCTTGAATTTTACATTTGATTCGTTTAATTAAAACATAATTCAATGTAAAGTTAGTGCTCAAATACCCATCTGGAAACGCCTTTCAGTCATTTCCCCTGATTCAGCTTTTTTGATCAGTTTATTTTTTGTTGTTTTTTTACAATATTGTATAGAAGTTAACGTTGCACTTTTTGAGTATGGGTTATGTAACATTGATTAAATCACACAAAAATACTGAAAACTGTATCCCACCTTTTGCAGGATTGACTTGAGGGTGGTTGTAAACACACAAACTACTGTCAAAAGGCAGAAGTAAGTCTTGCCTGTTTGCTATGCATTGCAGTACATCAATCTCATGCTTGACTGCTTGACCTTGATGTTGACTCGGAGCAAAAGTTTGGCCTACATCTACTGAACTGTGACATCTCAGAACCATCAACCATGATGCTTGATTGTTGGATCACATTGGACAACACCCTCACATCAAACTCACAGCCTCAGAATTTTCATTTATGTCTCCAATTAGTCTCAGAGTGATGTCACATTTATCATATATAATGACTAACTGTAATCAAGAGATCAACCAGGGATCATTTAGAATGAGTTTAAGAGTGTGTGACAGTTTTAACAAAGTTGTACACATGAATCTTTTTTTTTATATTAGAACATTGAGCACAGAACTCACATGAAGCAACTCTGGGTCCAAATGAAGCCTTTAAGATTTTTGAGCTGCTTAAACCCGGTGAGACACAATCCAAACTACTGCCACCGCAGTCAAAAGGGCATCCCCAAAACAAACTGACACAATTAATTTAGTTTGAAATTAAGATTAAGACATTAATAGAAAGAAACAATTCATAGTAGGTCAAGCTTTATCCCTCCCGTGCAACATGTAAAAGAGTAAGAATTGTGTAACCTGTGATCCCCTTTTCATTTAAAACAAACCTGAAAGTTTCACTTGTAAGAAACCTCAAAATGAAAGACAATAAGTACCACGACACGCTTTGATTATTTGCTTAATCCTATGATGTGACACTTGTAATACATGTAATACTTGATAAAAGATGCTGTGAGTTGAGACATGCCGTCTCATGAGCTGCATGAACACATGCTTTGAGAAGAGAACAGAATGTATTCCTTTCTTTCTCACTGACCTGATGCTTGAGCTTCTTCAGTCACGGTTGTTTAGAATTTGCTGCCCCCTGTTGAAACAATGAAGATAACTTTCCTCTAATGTCATGCAGAAGCTAAGAGAAAAAAAAGAGCAGAACAGTAAAAGAACAGTCTTTTTCTTCTGAAATGAAACCCTCTGACAGCAGAGAAATAATATCTCCAAGTCTCTGGCTGACCTTTAGCTGATGAAGGCAAAAAAATCTGATAAGTCAGAATAGATCAACTCCTTGTATTACATTTTAAGCCTTTTGTGATGCATTTTTGTGGTTAACATAAAACTAAAATTGGCTCAGTGTGCTTTCAATTGTTCAATGACTACGTTTAGAACTTAATAGTAAGATAACGCTAAATTAAACACATTATTCATCCATATTTATATCTGTGATTTAGTTGGATCTACAATTGAAATATGATCCTTGGCATATTCTCACAATGTGAGAGATTCAAACCCAAAGACAAAAATACGCTTTTCGTCTCTTAAATAATCCTCTTCGTTTAATTCTCCATTATATCTGTGTCTGTCTGCTGTCTCCTCATTTTTGTTTTCTTTTGTACTCTTTGGGGCTCATCCACTGACTGGTGCTATTATGATGATCTCTGAGCCTTGGAAACCAAAACAAGATTATGACAAACTATGTTTAAGTTGCAAGAACACCACAGATGTACTAACTGAGAGCTTTGGGTATTAAACTGCTAAATGAAACAATAGATTACAAAACAATCATCCATTCGATCAGGTTGTTTTCAACAAGACAAGCAAAATCAAACATGAAAAATAAAAATGATAGGAGACAAAAATGTGTGCAAAGAATCTTCCTTTTTTCTACAACTGATTTGTCTTTTGACTTCTCCATTGTGAGATCAAGATAAACATCAATGCTCATAAAAAAAAAAAAAACAACTTTTGGATGTAATGTTCTGGGGTTTTTTTTTAACTTTTGACCTAAATTCTGCCTCACATAACTTTCTAGCTGTTTCAAGACAAGGCGAGAAAGACCACTGGTATCGTTCTTGTAATCCCTCCAGTGTTTTTTTTTTCAGCTAAAACGCCATGAACCTCCATCATCCCAGTACATGTGGGTTTTTTTTTTGTTTCTCCAATGTTGTTGCTGCATTAATGGCATGGGATCTGTTTTGCTTGTCTCTCCACACAGTGGATCAAGTCTCCAGCTTCCACAGCCACTGTTTTGCGCAGTTTTTTTTTTTCCTTTTTGACGTCACATGCTGAGTAACTGTTCATGTGTCAGCCTGCCAGAGTTTATCTGTGTGCTCTTAAAGGTCATGAGTAACTCTGCATACATCATCAACATCATACTCGTCATACTCATACTGCGTATCGCATCTACTAACAAAGGATGTGAAAACATTCGACTAAGTCCCTCTAGTCAAAGCTGATTGCTGTTTGTCAGTTTGCTTGTTGGTCTTTGAATCTATATTTAGCTTCTGTTAAACTATTCTTATCTTTGTGATAGTTTGGCAAACACCTAGTAAATGAAGAAATCCAAGCAACACTTATTGATATACACGTGTGTGTATTTAAGAAAAACATGACTCACTTTGCAGTTACCCAGCAGATGCAGTCTGTTGTAGGAACCCTGGGTTCTTACCAATCACTGTATATAAGAACTGGACTGAGTGACCTCTCCCCTGCTTTGTTCCACATAAGGAGTGCCCAAAAAGCTGAAATCCTTTGGACTTCTATCGAGATATAAAAATGTTTCATTATATTTGTCAGAATACGTTTTTTCATTATACTTTTTCCTGTAGTGCAAGTTATTCAAGTTATTCAAGTTACAAACTGACCAATCAGAGGCCTCAACAAAAGTATGTGGTCTCACATCGAACGTTCCATTGATTGACTGATTCTCCCAAGCGTGCTTTCAAGTGGTAGGAGTGTGGACTTCCAGCAAGCTCACTCCTAATAAGTAAAAGTGGTTACCATAGAAATGTTGACTCAGACCGACCCAGACCAATAACTGCTTATCGATCATGTCTGGTTCCAACATGGCGAGGTCCTTTTCTCAAATGAAGGGCGACTGAATTGACTTCATTTTTTTAAACTGGAAGTCGGTCATTTTCTATGGCTGAAGTTCAGTCTTGAGTAAATTACTGTTAAAGAGTAATTAATTACTTCACTTCAGTCACTGAATGAAATTGTAATGAAATGACTTTTCTAATTACCTATTTTAAAAAGCAACTACTTGTTACTTTACTGTTTTCTACTCACAAACAAATTTTCAAGGGAAAACCAGCCTGCACAATCAAGTTGTCCTTGTCCATTTGACTTTATTTTTAAAGCAATGGCATTATGCAAAGTATGAACATGGTTCAAGAACCAATCTGGCTTCATTAGAATTCAGAAAGCAGAGTGAAAACTGACTAAAATATTGGACATCTTTTGCTGTAAGCTTGGTGTGGTGGTACCATCTTGCTAAATGCTTGGACAGGTTGCTCTTGCTCATTGACACTGTAGGGAGCAGTTCATCTCCAGAACATCACTTGCACTGAAATGCTTATGCATTTGTTTCAACAAAACAGAAATAATGTGAATATCTCCAGTTGCTGAATGGCCCAACAAAGTTGTCCATGTCCATGTTTCTGCTTTCTTCCTCCATCTTACTCTGATCGGCCTCCATCCCTTTATTATCAAATCAAATCAAATCAAATCAAATCAAATCAAATCAAATCAATCTTTTCTTATAAAGCACTTTTCATATAAAAACACAAAGTGCTTTAAACTAAAATAAAGCAAAAAAAAGAAATATAAACCAAGAACAAAATTAAAATAGAGTCCCCTCCCCCAGACCCTCACACAACCCACCACCCCTTTTACACCTCCCACCCCATAAGTGAAGGGGATAGATAATGGAAAGTAGGCTGAGCACGTAAATTGGTTGTTTTAAATGCTAATAGTGGGCCCTCACTCTGTGTGAATAGCTGCATAGCCAGTCAAATGCAGCATGATAGGTGGGGACCCACCTCACCACAGCTAGGCGGCAATGCAGGCCCCCATCCAGAGCTGCAGCGGCTGAACAGCAGCCGACCCAGAGGGGAAAGACCCAAATGCAGTTCTGGAAGTAGTGGAAAATAAAGTACTGGAATATAGTACTGAAAAATAAATAAAAATAAATGGGAATAAGAAGTAAACATAGCAATAAACAGTAAAACGTTGAAATAAGGTATGTTAAAGTAACTTATTAATTACCCAGTGTAAATTCATAAAAACATGATAAAATAGATGAAGATAAAGAAATTCAAGAATAAATACATAAATAATAAAAGTAGTAAAATTAGCCATAAACCAGGTTAAAATGTGGGTATTTAGCCTTTTGTTAAAAGCATCTATGTTCTCTGTGGCTCTGATGTCCTCCAGCAGACTGTTCCACAAACGAGGACCATAGTCCGAAAAGATGCCTTTCCATTTGTTTGGGTTTTCACAGTTGGAATGATTAGAAGACAAGTGCCAGAGGATCTAAGGGTCAGCTAAAGTTCAAACTTAACTAAAAGATATGTCAGATAAGAAGGCGCAAGACCTTTAAGACATTTAAAAACCATTAAAAGTATGAATCCTGAAGCAGATGGGGAGCCAATGCAGGGATTTTAAAATTGGGGTGATGTGAGCCTGTCGCCTGGCCTTGGTGACAACTCTTGCTGGAGAATTCTGGGGAAACTGAAAGTTCTTAATGTTAGTTTTTGGAAGACCATTTTGAAGGGCATTTCAATAACCGATTTTGTAATAAAAGTATGCATGCAGATATCTTGTCACTTGAAGTGACTGCTTTTTTTTAAATAAGCTTTTTTTTTTAGCTTTAACTCATTATTTTTCAGCCAAGTGGAGAATTAGTAGAAACAGGAAACAAAACAAACAAAAAAAACCCTATACATTTTTGATCTGTAATTCCTTACTCATGTTAAGCAGGTAAAAACACTGCCAAACTGGTTGATATTTAGTAAACTGCTGTAAAGCTTAGAAACCGTTCAAAGAAATCCTCCATGATTTGAGGCAACTTATTAGCTTTGCATGTTTTGTTTTTGAAGCAAAAGTTAAAATGCACTCGAAAGTCTTTCCTTTTAGAAATATCAATGTTCCACACTAGCACTAGCTTTTTTATTTTAACCTAGACTGTCATCATAACCCTGCAACTCTACTTCTGTTTATAACATATGCCAGGCTCTGTCTTGCAGTTCTTGTCTAAACGTTTTGGTACATTGGGCATTTATTGTAAAAAAGCTGTGCAATATATACGCTATGTTTAATTGAGGTAAATTACCAATGCTGGTCAAAAATGACAAAAATAAAAAGAGTTTTTTGTTTGTTCTCATGAGTTGGAAAAAAGAAAAAAATCTATTTTATTCATTCATTCATTCATTCATTTTCCAAGCCGCTGTATCCCTGTCGGGGTCACGGGGTTGCCGGAGCCTAACCCGGCTACTCATGGGCGAAGGCAGGGTACATCCCTGGACTGGTCGCCAGTCTGTCGCAGGGGCCTATTTTATTCATTTGGTAGCAAATAATATTTGGTAAAACAGACTAAATCCACTTCTCTGTTACATTCTAAGCCTATTTTGATGCAGTTTGTTTCAAATGTTCATGCTATTAGATTTAAAGAAGAAGATGAGATGAAATGTCACCTTAATGGTTAAACATGTCATTTATCTAGATTTGTTGGAGTTGGATCTCCAACTTAATTCGGATCCTCCAGAAATGCTTCCAGTCCAAGAGCTTCTAACTCAACGACGAAAAAATGCTTTTGGTATTTCTTTCAAATAAGCCTTATTCTTTAATTCTCCATTATGTCTGTCTCTGCTTTCTATCTCACATGTATTTGTTTCCTTTTTATGCTCTATGGGAGCTCATTCACAGATGATGTGATATAATTTTGATTAAATAAAAAAAAGTAGCTTTAATTGTCAGGCTGACTTGGACCTCATACCATTTGCAAACCAGCAAGACAATTCCTGTCCAAAAAAAACCCCAGATGTTTCCATGTAGCACTAATGTGTGGACGATGCTGTCCTTCAATCATGGCTGTGTCGAGCTTCAAAAGTTATGACTAAGAGATAGAGTGTTGGTTAGATTGTGGGACATTTTAGAGAGAAGATGATGCTGATCCTGACTGTTATGAGTAACAAGCCCAGAAGCTGGAGTCTGTCACAGGAGGCGGGGTCTGAATCGTTCCCATTGGCAAGGACTCTATGATGGCAGCATTGTTGCAGAAGAGCCCCCAGAAATTTTACACTGGCTTTTTTCCAGAAACATTGACGGCACTTTGCAAAGTCATGTTCTACTTACTTTATAAATTGACACTGATCAGCTGGTGAATTTTGATGAGAATACATGAAGATTATTTGGAAACTTCTGTATAATAGTTATATTCAAGGACAGAAAATCTCTTTTGCAATATTAAAAGTTAAACTAGTTAAGTTGGTTTGTTACAAATGGCTTTAAGTTAACTGATATGAAGATGGAAATCATATTTTTAAGGACCAACTCCAATCATCTTTTGAGCTATTTTAATACCCAGTGGTCTTTTAATTAAGATGAATCCGTTTTTATCCAAAATCAATAAACCTGTCTCATTTTCCAGGACAATGTTTCTCCAGAGTGCTCGTAGTTCAATAGAAATTTAGGATTATTAAAGTGGGAAAAATCCTGCCCTCCCTCCCATCATCTGTAACTGAGAGCTGTATCTGTTTACACTCTCTCTCATGAGCTTACAGCCCCAAACACCCCCAACCCAAATACTGGCGCAACAAAAATAACAAGCAACACTGGAGCAATCCAGCCGTTCAGTTCCGAGTCAGATGCCAGGTCAGACGAGGAAAACATCGACGTAAATGGATCTATATGTCTGAAAGTGGATGCATCAGAATGGAGCTTGTGGCCCCTTCGATAGTGCTTCATACCAAACAATTACGCTCTTTTTTAAACGTCCTCTTTTTGTCTGCTTCCGATTCACAACAATTTGAATATGGAACTATTCAGAAATGCAATTTTGAGCTTATTTGTCTAAATATGTCCTCCATCATCAGAAAAATGCCACAAGAACATGTTAAAACTACTATTGTAGTTTCTCACTACTATTGTTGAGTCTTTAAATCAGATGTTTGTCCTGTTTCTCAGATTTCTAATTTGCAAGATATTTGAATTTATCTCTTGTTAAAATAACTTTATGTACGCAAACTCATTCAAGAACCAAATAAAAACCCAGAGTCTCTGTTTTACTTTGTTTTATGTTTATTCTTAAAAATGAGAATGTTTACAGTTCAAGTGTCCTGTGATTACCAAAATGTGTGTAAAACAGTTCAGAACAATAAAACCCTTTCATTGTGTGTCTATAACCTGATCTTTTGAGCATATCGAGCGTTTCTAAGGACATGTATTTTTTTTATTACAGCAGTTCTGTTTTTCATCCCAGGAAATAGGCCACAGGTTTCTACCAAGATTTTAAAATATACATCAGTGTGATCAGTGTTAAAACAGTTTTCTATTGTTTCTGATCTATACGACTAAAAACCCAACAAACATCCACGAGAGGGGGTAATGTACCCAGCCTAGAGGGACCTTTGCGAGTATTGATGCCCCAAAAGAACTTCAGTAACATTTTCTAATGGACATACACTTCCACCAACCCGTTATTCTTCAGTTCCTCGTCTGTTTTCTGCCCCCTCAAAAACAAAGATACTTTTAATTCTTGCTGATACCCTCCCTTGATGGTTTTCTGTCAGGGGGAAAAAAAAAAAAGATTCTTGCTGATACCCTCCCTTGATGGTTTTCTGTCAGGGGGAAAAAAAAAAAAGAAAAGGAAATGAGACAGTTGGACAAACCAAGGAAGCGTGCAGTCATTTGAGAGCTGAAGAGATCTGAACAACGAGACCAGCTCACTGTCCCCCATCACAGTGATGCTGCTGACAGAAACCGTGCTTTCACCCTTGCAGTGGCTCAGCAAAATTAAAACTGGAAGCTTCTCAGCCTCAGAATAAAGGTCACAGTCTTGCAGATTCGTGGCGAGAACGTCGCTGAGACATTAACACGTGATGAAAAGCAAAATACGAGTTTCATTTTGGACTTGTGCGACCATTCAAGCCACGGGTGCATTGAAAAGAAGCCAAATAGATAGAAGAGACACATAGGGAAGGAGGATGAAGATAAAAGAGAGTGGCAGTGAAGAAAAAAGATTGGAAAAAGCATGAAAGGAATAAGGATGAGAAGACAGATGAGGTTTGAAAATTGCCTCCATATGCAGGGCAGGTCATAAAAATGCAGGGTTGCAGGCACACCCCTCTGCCAGTCTGTGTTAGGCTCAACGTAATTACTGTGAATGGCAGATATCCATGACTTATACGAGAGGACTAGAGGAGAAAGAAGAGCGGTTTAGACTCAACCTGCGAGTCACACATTTATATTTGTAGCCACAAGAAAACCAAACTCAAACTATAACAGATTTGAGCTTTTAATCCGTCAGCCTCTCTTTTGTGCTGTCTGTTTGGAATCGATGTGTTCATGTGATGATATAAAATCTAATCAATTTCTTCATTAACAGCATAAATGCTGTGTGTGTTTTTTTTCTTTTTGCTTGTTTAGAAAAAGGTTAAATTGTTAAAAAGGACTGATCAGATAGCGTCTGAAATGCAAACTTTTTTACAAAACTAAAACAGAGGGGACTTCAGTAATCACTGCAATATCAAGAATTACTGTAGCTTTTCTTACTTACATAGTTGTGTTAACATACTTTATATAGAAGCTGAGCACTTTGCCATCAAATGCAGTGTAAGCCTTGTCGTAAAGGCACTAAGAAGCCTGGAAACATTATAGACAATGTACACCAAGACGTTTTAGCCACTGAACGCATACCAACACACATCTTTGACGGTTAAAAAAAAAAAAAAAGAAAAAAAAACAGGGAAAAAGCTGCTTTAGTTACAACGTTAATCAAAACTGTTATTTAAAATTTGTGCAAAACAGAGGCAAACATCATTATGGAGTTTTCCCATTTTTTTCTTTCCGCATTTACAGTTTTTTTACAAAAGAAAAATAGCACTCCAAGTCATTTGTTTCATGTTGCTGTTCTGTGTAGTGGTTGATAACACTGCCGTGGGTTCACTTTGTTGAACCTCTCATACAAACAACAGGCAGCTGGCTGATCAGTCAGGCAGTCTGTTAAAAATGTGTCTCCTTCTCCGAAATGGTAGATATTTTTCCGTCAGATTTTGCATCGTTGGCGGCGTAAGGACTCAGAGCGCCGAGTTTCCCTCTCATTTTTAGGTCGGGACTGGGAGTGGTCAGCTTCTTCATTCTCTGCAGAAAGCCAAGGGGGACAGAAAAGAGTATTAATGTCTTAGAAAGGTTCAGTTGCTAGCTAATCTAATATAAACCAGGTTTTGTTCTGTGTTTTCTTGTTATATTTGCACTAGTTCTGTAAGCCAACCACACAAAACATAAAACATTGTTACAACAACTAAGAAAGTTATACTAATATTGCATATAATATCAGTTTAAAATATTGCATACGACATCACATAACATTATGTTATAAAAAAGGCACATGAAATAAATCAAATTGGTTGTGATTTTAATAAAAAACAACCTTGATTAACATGTAGCATTTTTTAGATTCAAAAAAGGACATCTCTTTTTGACACTTTGTTGTGATGATTAAAAAAACAAGCAAATGTACACTCTCATACTTTTATGTCTTTTATGCTTTTCCTTTTAGTCATGCAGGTTAAATCCCAGAGTGTGAAACAAGACGTACAAGACGTACGTGGATCTATTCGTCTACAAATCAATCCATCAGAATGGAGCAAAGCAGGGAGCTTGTGGATTGCCGTAGTGGCTCCTGATTCACAACGATTTGAAATTGTTGCTTCTTCTACAGAAATTTGGCCCAAATATGTTTTTTAAAGATCCTAAAATTAATCTTTTGTGGTGACACAAGCGGGTGAGCTCAGTCTTTTTGAAGATCGAGGAGAAACAACACTCCTGGAATTGCAACATTGTGTGATGAAGCATTCCAAACCATAAAAGTATTAATAAGCTTTATTGCTGAAGTCCCAGCAAATAAAAACAAAAGAAGGTTGGAAACACCAACACAAATTATATATTAGTATCTGTATTTTCTTACAACATAAGTCTTCATGTGTGTTTTACCTCAGAAAAGGTGCCTGGAGTCTTCCAGATCATCCAGATAATCCCCAGTGGGATGCAAACCATTGAAGACATAGCCATGAACCAGCCAATGCCATAACCCCAGTCAGGGTAAGTGTAGATGTTGTTGTACTTCAGAGGTTTGTACTTAATCAAGAAGAATAGAAAAATTCCCTGCAAAAAAAAAAAAAAAAAAAAAAAAAACAGAAAAAAGAATAAAAAGAATATCAAACAAAACTGTAGGTCAGACTGTCAGTTTAAATAATGCTAAAAACACTAATGAGTTCATTGTAAAAGTTGGTAAACTGTCTATGTTTTAGAGCAAAGGTTACCTGAACAAGCTGCTTCTCTGTGGTTTAATAAAGTTTTTTTTAAAGGCAGTAACAAAGCATGTGACCGTTTCTCTCACTTTTTTTTATATTCCTGGTTGTACTCAGTTATATCAGCAAAAAGAATGTGGACATACAAACAAAAGCATCATGACTTACAAATGCACTTTGATTTATGTTATTATATTGACCATGATCTGCCAAAATCAAAAAAAGTTTGTTCTGCTATTCTATGGTCACAAATACAACTGCCACCACCTGATCGGGAGGCATCGGCAGAATTTTTCACAATTTCGTGCCACTGCCCGATTTTTTTTTAAATTGTTGGCATTGGTCATGAATGGCGGCAGTCAGGTGGCGTCAGACGTGCAAAATGGCTTGTTTTTTTGATATTCCCGGGTTACTGGGGGGGCACATTGTCCAGTCAGAGCTGCTGTCAGCCGGTGATCGGGCTGAAAAATGTTTTTACGTTAAAAGAATTTGGCCTATTTCCATGAGGTGTAGTTGCTTGCTATCAGTTTAAATTGAAAACAAGTTGTTATAACAAATAGTGAAAATGTCCCAAAAAAAAAAAAAGCACAGTCTGTCATTTGATTTTAATGATTGCTCCTTCTTTAGTTCTTATTGCATCAACTAACATCTGTGTTTCTGTTGGATCAAGAGACGCAAGAATAAACATCAATTTATAACCTAAAAGCCTAACCTTTTTAACTGCTCTACTCTCTAAAATACTGCCCTCGGTTCAGAACACAAAATTCATGTCAATGCATCTATTCAATAAATACATTAAGATCTTTTGCACGGCTCTGTCTGTCATCCGTGGTGTGCTCATCTGTGTCATTGGTTTGTGTTGATGTTTTTGTGTCAGCTCTGGACTCACGGCACAGATGCCCGGGGTCAGGATCATCCAGCACCATTTGATGAAGAAGACAGGTTTGTAGCCAATCATGTCCTCAATGTTAAGGTAGAATCTGTCACTACCTGAAAGCAGATAGACCTCGTGAAGTTTGTCAGCAGGTAACATTTTAAGGTAATCAGTTCCTTTTGATTGTGTAAGTAATGCTGAATGAATGAAATGTTGTAGGCAACAGAATGTCACGAGAGTTCAATGTGTTCTCTAATGTTTAACCTCACAGCAGTCAGTGTAAATGTAGTTTTGACAACCTTTAAACTTAAACTAGTTGTAATATTTTTCTGTTATAATAAATCGGTGAATAGGAGAGAGAAGGAGAACTGAAAAAAAATCATTATTGTAATGTTAAAATACTAAAACCCAATACGTGCTTTGTAAATATTTTTAATGCATTTATTACAATTCTCCAGCAGAGGGCAGAGAAGAATTATCATTCCATTCCACAAAGCTTTGTGCACCTGCCTCCTTTTCTAGATATGTCTGACAGACATATCTACTACACACCAGAATAGATAGTTAAACACAGTTTTAATCTGTTCTTCTATTTCTTACCATAAACCCAGCCGATACATATGGACTCAAATATGGCCACGAATAGCAAGCACATCCCACTTGCAGCGTACGCATCAAAAAGCTGAAAGACGTACATCCCTCCCTGATGAAACAAGACAGGTGTCAGTTGTTAGTCACAGTCACCGTTCAAACATCTGCTTGGGTGCAAATATGAAGTGAATCAGGCATGCCTGACTTTGCTTATCAGAGTCTGGATGACAAACTCGTTCAGTAAACAAACACACAGCAAATATTAGAGCCCATTTATTCCCTTTCAAATTAGAATTTGATCAAGCTGCAGCAGTTCATTGATTCAGGTCACTGAATGCCTTAATAGAATATCAATACCTTCTGCTGTGCAGTTTAGTCTGTAATGGTTTCTTTTGAAAATGCAATTCAACCACAACATGAAATAATTATCAAGCGCGTAGTTATAGAATGGATTAATTCAAATTCAAGATTCAAATTGATTTAGGATAAACCTCAAACAAAACATTACAAATATTAAGCCCACAATTCAAAAATACTCCAATAAGCTTTCTCTAAAAGGTATTATACCCAACTCCCCTTGCAGATAAAGCTCTTTTAAGAGTTTACCTCTCTTGAAATTCACATTTCATCATTCTAGCCCCCTCATAAATCTATCATGGATCCAACAGGGAAACTGCATTACAGTTTTAAACCACTTAGGATCCTGAAAATCCACTAAACTATATTTGATTCCTCTTCAAGCTGTTGTGTTACTCTTTACTGGCCTTGAATTCTTGGAAGCTGAAGGGACTAAAACATGAAGAGTGCAGGCAGTTGTGGGAGTAAAAGCCAAAGGCAGACTACTGAATATTTCAACTCTCAGACTGAAAGTGCCGCACTTCAATTTTGTGTTGAACCCTTTTCATGGGCTTCATGGCTGTTATGAACACATGAAAACTGTGCAGTCTGCCTATACTGGGGTTATACAGTGCAGTACACGTAGACACATGAAAAACCTCTGAGTGGCTGAAAAATGTCAGTGTGAGAAAACCAGGCCTTCAATAAGAGCATCATGAGGATGCACAAATGATCCACAAAGGTTGCTCCTGAGAACAGACTTTAAGGCAGGGAAAGGGGCATGTTTCATTTACAAGTGATTTTTGTTTTAAGGCATTCATGTAGGTCACAACCTCAAATGCAATTTTTATGGGAAGAGAAATCTGGCTATTCTCTGCGACAGACTGGCGACCTGTCCAGGGGTGTCCCCTGCCTTCGCCCATGAGTAGTCGAGTTGGCTCCGGCAACCCCGTGACCCCGAAAGGGATAAACCGGTTTGGAAAATGAATGAATGAATGAATGAATGAATGAATGAATGAATGAAATCTGGCTACGGTGTGTTTCTGTCATAAAGAGCAGTGGGTTTTTTTCAGCCTACATATCTAGATCTTACGTATGTACACAGGGGCGGACTTACCATTAGGCAAAGATATGCATTCGCCTCGGGAGCCCTGAGCCGAACACTTAATAAAAGTGTCTAAAATAAATTAAATCATAATTTAACTCTGTCATAAAAAGACATATCACAAATTATTGAAATGGCTTAGAACTGATCATGTGAAAGTGTTTTGTCCTCTCCATCCCTCTCCTGCAATTGAATATTTCAGTCCAGACAAGTCGAAAGACTCGCAAGTTAGCGAGCAGAAGCAGTGTTGCCAGATTGGCAATAGGGGGATTTTTATTCTGACTTTGCAAGCAAAAATTGCTTTAGGCGAGTGGACATAATTTGGGCGGGTTTGGCAGCTTTTAATCCCTTTTTGAAAAAAATTTCAACCAGAGACAGTTTCAACCAGGTTGAAAATACTTCTTTTTTAAAATGTATTTTGATGGCCACTTCATATGGGTAGGCTACTGTTTTCTCCTTCTTACAAGTATTCTTGTTTCTTTTGCCTTCTTTAGTAAAATCTGACATAGTAAAGGACAGAAAACTTAATTTGTTCCTACTAGAAAATGAGTGATTTATAAACTTACGCAATTAATAAATTAAATGTTCTTTTCAAAGTAGAAATAATGGATATGAAACTCATTTCTTTAATAATTATATGTGATTTCAATTTTTAAATGCATATTAAAGCATTTGAAATCTTGACATTGATGTTGATTGATTGATTGATATTCTACAGAGGGCCCCGTGTTGCTCGCCTGGGCCCCCAAAACTGCTAAGTCTGCCACTGTATGAACACAAGATTAGTTAAATGGGACCCAAAAACAACTAAAGTCAAAAAAGGTGCTGGTATTTCAACATTTAAAAATGGGTATTATGGCTACAACATAAAAGTGAAAAAACAATTAAAAAAGTTAATTTAACAATCAAAAATTGTAAGATTTTTGTGCCAACACAGTTTGAACAGCCTTACTTTTGTGCTAACTATTGAAAGACTCAATACATGCAACTCAGCCTTACCTCCATACACATAATCAGTCCAATGAGGAAGGAGACAATAGACATGCCGAGGATCAGCAGCTCCCTGCGGTAGCCTCTTCTGAACGTCTCTGGGTACATGTCCACCACAGCTGTTACCAAACTCTCCACGCACACAAACTGAACACAGAAATAAAAGAATGTTGTTTCATAAGATAGCCATGTTTTGTTTAGATGTTTACACTGTTTTAATTTGTGGAAAACCTTCTCCATTATTTTGGTAAATTATAAACCATGACACTGCACAATACAGTATGTTATGGTTGTAGTTTTCAGCAGGTTCAATGGGGTTTGAGTCTTATCAAGTACAGCAGCTGCTCAGTTAATGCAGTAACAGTGTTAAAGCAAAATAGTATTTTCTGTCAAAAGAACTGCAAAGTTGTGAGCACTTATATAACTTGAGGTTCAGGTAGGTTTTGTTTTAGACCAGGGGCCTCAAACTGGCGGCCCGCAGGCCATTTGCGGCCCCCAAAGCAGTAATTTGCGGCTCTCATCTTAATATGAAAGCTTCATGTTCATGCGGCGTGCAAGCTTTGTATGAATGGCGCTTTTACAATGTTGTGCGCAGAGCTGATAAACCAACCAACAGAGTTGTAAAGTACTTGAGTAAATGGACTCTGTTACTTTACTTCAGTATGCTTTTCGGCCACTTTGTACTTGTACTTTCAAAGTAAATTACTAAAGTAAATGTAACAAGTAAATGTGAGTGTCCATTCAAATGTAGTGGAGTAAAGAGCACAAATATTCAATCAAAACATGTAGCCGAGGTGAGAGTAAAGGTATTTTATATTTTTGATACTCAGTACAAAGTACAAAGTTGCCAAAAAAAACCATACTTGAGTAAAGAAACGAAGTCCATTTACTCGAGTACTTTACAACTCTGCCAACCAATCACGGTGTGGTGTATGGCTCTTGGAGGCGTGACATTGAGCAGGTGTTGTCGCACTCCAATTTTTGCTCATTAATGGGGACACTGCCCCCTTCCCCCTTGCCCAGACCCATATCCAGTCTTGTCATTTTCAGTTTTTAGGATACTTTGTCTAAAATTATGTGGTTTTCCAGCAGCACATTTTCACATTCACTTCAACAAACCTTTATAAATAAATGCAGCTTTGTATATAGATAGTATCTTTCATGTAATCTAGTTAGTTTTAGGCCGAATCCGAATTCTTACCCTACCCCTATGGCTTCTCCCTACCCCTACATTTAGCCCTCCAAACGGAGAGTTATGGAAAAATTGTGTCTTTAAACCGGACATCGCTCCCACTCCATAACATCATCAATAATTGCCGGTCATCTTAGCTCGTAGCTGCCAGCACTGAAAAATACAGAACAACACCAGTTTTATAACTTTGAAAAGTCATGCTCAAACAAAAAGTCATTGCTAACATTTAAATGTAAACTGATGGGCTTCAGAGCACACTTGCATGAAGAAATGCTTTTCTTCCCTGCGGCACAGTCTGATGCAGAACATCCTCACAGTGGAGGGATACAGAGCCCTCCTACTACTGCTACCTCATAAAAAACGATTTAGGACAGCAGTACCCCTCCAAATGCCCCATACAATTGGAGGGGTAGGGAGAAGCTGTAGGGGTATAGGGGAAGCATTCGGATTCTGCCTTATTTTACCGACAGAAATCCTTAAAATTAAGTGTACATACCGTCAAAAGTAAAAAGAAATAAAAGTTTGATTAAAGCCTTATGATGATCCATACTCACCTGACTGTCAAGGCCCAAGAAAATCAGCATCATGAAGAAAAGACAAGCCCAAAGTGGAGACAGAGGCATCATTGTTACAGCTTTGGGGTACGCAATAAATGCTAGTCCTGGACCTACATTACAACAAACAGAAAAGACAATAAAACAGATGCAGTTTAACAATACCAAACTTGTGAGTTTTTTTTATTGCTACGGGTTGCTGAACTTAAATTACAAAAAAAACAAAAAAAGACAACATTTTTTTTATGATTCTTTAGTTAACACTTTTGTCAAATCTGTAAAAAGTAAACAGTTTCTGATTTGAATACTAAGGCATTGAAAAATAAGTCACAGTCTCAAAGCAGGGAAACATCCTTCTTTTCCATTATTTAAGACCCACAATAAGAAGAAGTTCCATGAACGCACATGATGTGTGAAGCATTAAGGACCCAGGGACAAACATTTCAAATCTCTTGCATTGTGAATTCCCTAAATCTTTCATACTGACTTTAATAAATCATAGTGCAGTGGTCTAAGAGCCTGTGTGGGTTTAGTTATAAAAATGGCACATCTGTTTTACTACAGTTTGATGGATGATGCATGCTGCTAAACCCAGGTTAAATCCCCTTTTATGATCACAGAAGAGTTTAAAGTTAAAAGTTGATTTTTATTTTGATTGTGAGTCACAATATTATCTATTCTCTCACCTGATTCTGCAACAGCTTCAATCGGAACATTTTGTTCATAAGCCATGAAGCCCAGAACGGAAAAGATGGCAAAACCTGCCACAAAGCTGGTGCCGCTGTTCAAGCAGCACAGCATGATGCAGTCCCTGAAGACGAAGACAAAGAGCTTAGACATTCTGTTACAGTAGCCACTTTCCAGACTGCATGAAAAACAGTAATGTACAGAGAGACAGGTAAATGACGGACTCTCTTTTTAAAATATATACAGCAGTAACGTCACTTAGGGTTGGGAAATAAAACTACCACAAGTACAGAGAAATATGGAAAATAAATCAATCGTTCCAGATCTTGAATTTAACCCTTTCAGTAATTTGTCTGAAATATGCTGTAAATCTAAATATACATTTATCTCGTTTAAGAGCATGGAAAAGTGACTTACGCTCTTTTTCCAATCCTGTTTGTGCTTACCTGTAGCAGTTGTTGTGGTAAGAATTGTAACTTCCAAGAGCAGTCAAACAACCCAAACAAATGGCATAGGAGAAGAAGATCTGAGTTCCTGCATCCACCCACACCTGGTAAAGAAGTTAGAGTGCACAGGACATCAGAATGTTAAAACATACTCAGCACTCAGTCTTTAAGTTCCTTCAAAACTGTGCAGAAGCTTTTTGTTTCTTCCAAACAACACAAAACCTGTTGGATTAATTTAGGTGTCATCAGGTTCACACTAATGCTGACTCTTTTAGATACCCAAAATACGGTTTGTTTGCACAGAGAAAAAACAAAATAGCAACTAGGAACTCTTAGGCCAAATTCCATTATAGCTAACAAAAAAACAAATAAATAAAGATTCCTTTTGATGTACTTTTATTGTCTTCTCCAATAAAGTCCCCTTTCTGTTTTCTACTACTTCCTCCCAATGACGAAATCAAGTAAGGTCACAGATAATGCCTTTTTTGCTTCTGCGATGCTCAGAGTGCATCTGCATGAATTTTGAATTACATTCTAAAAACAGCTTCACATCCTTTAGTTCTTTTCTGACTTCTTGTATTTAGTGGGTTTAAAGGAGAGGGTTAGTGAAGCTTTAACAAATCCTCAGTAATATCCATCTGCTTCAATTCATTCTCATTTTTACGGAAGCAGTGTGGGTAGTATGGGACATATTTCACAACTTATTTTCTAAACAATGGGCTCTTCTAAAAACGTATGTCTATCAGATGAAGACTTATTTTTAGCTCCAAGATCAAAGGTGTAATCATTGGAAGTGGCAAAAGGATTTGTAAAATCCTTAATATGAATAAATAAGACAAACACATGGCTAAAATTATAGAATCAGTCAAATAATGAAAAAGGTCAAATATTGTGATGGGAAATGTGCACAATGGCTTGATAACTCATGAACCCCAGCACTTGGTTGTCAGTAGTTTTAATTTCTTTCTTTTTTTAAAGACCCATTGATGAAAACTGTGTATTCGGTGTTTTTACCAAGTTCTTTGGCATTTTTCTGATGATGGAGTGTATATTTATATGGATACCGACGCAGAAACGGGGCCACCATCAGTCACCTCCTCTACATGGATGATATCAGGCTGAGAGCGAGCACGACATTGACTCCCTGATCCACACGACCAGTACTCATAATTGGATGTCATTCGAGCTCGAGAAATGCAGTGGGATGGTGACAAAGAGAGGCAAGGTAGTCCACACAGAAGGGTCTCACTCCCAGAAGGAACTACGTTTATCCTGCCAGCACAAGAACAAGTCCTGAGCACCAGAGTGCTAGAGGCTTAGATCTATCACACGAGACAAGACCCAAGGTATAGATATCGAGAAAATTAGGCTTTCTGAGTATTTCTGTTTTCAAATCACTGTGAATCAGGAGCAGACAAAAAATGCCTTGGAAAAATCTTGTAGTTGTGATGTAGAACATACAATAAGCAAGCCACAAGCTCCCTGCTCTGCCCCATTCTGATGCATTTGTAGATGACCGTATATGTATATAGATAAAAACAGATAAACAGATATGTATATATATATATATATATATATATATATATCTGTTTACACTCTCTCTCTAATGAACTACTGCCTCTCTGCAGAAACTATGTCCTGACAAGGACACAGATTTTTTTCATTTTGGATCTAATGGCAAAATCATAAAAAAAATATCCAATGGAAATGCGGTTGGATCAAAAGATGATCAGAGTGGGTCTTTGAGTAGACAAAATTTAATAAAGTAATAGTTATAACAAGTTCAGGAATTGTGGGCATATCCACAAGTCTCGTTATAAGTGGCAAGTTTACCAGGGTGGACATGCAATGTGGTAGATCTTGAGGAACAGGGTAGGGCAGCTCTGGTCTAAGTCAAGGTCGTGGAATTAACTTACACCTATTGAATCTTCCACACCATTCATTTTCTATATCCAATTGTATCTATTGCTTAATCAGTTCAATATCTTTAAAAGGGGTGGAGCTAATTGTGGTTGTTGTTGGCTAAAGGAGAAATGTTGTGCAGACGGGTTGTTGTGAGTTCATCACAGGAAAATACAGAAACAAACACGGCATTGAAAACCACCCCATTTACTGCTGCAGTCAGTTTGAGGCAGCAAATGCACTGGAGGTTGGCAACATAGCCAAATTCTTGAATACATTTGATTTTCCTTCACAGAGTCAGAAATTCACAGAATTGGGATTCCATCTCATTTGATTCTGTATCAGTAGCTTTTTCTACTTTTTTCAATAATATACAAACATGTTATACTTGTTTTTTTTTAAACATATTTTTACATGGCTGGTATTTGATGAAATATGTCAAAACTTGAATTTAAGAAAGCAAATGAAGTTACAAATACTAAGTATATAATTTGGTTATTTGTACAGCATGATGACAGGGATTAATGCATGTAAGATTCCACCCTGAGGTCCTAAATCTGTCTTAGAAAAGTATTTTACTGAACAACAGTGGACCCCAGGGCCCACAGGACAGCATGTGGTGCTAGCGAATTCAGCTTAATGCAGCACGGCTCTTTGAAAACTCTCTCACATTACCATTCAGCCACTAATCTCATTTCCCCACTGAAAAACAATTAACAAACGAAAGGTCTTTGCTCCCTCTTGGGAGTAACCACGGAAACCTCTGTGACCTCACAAACACAGGACTGTTCCTGAGGAAGAACAGGCTTTTCTCTCCTAATGTTCATCAACGTTCGCTGTAGTTCAGCCGCGGATGATGGCTGCACAGCGGAGGGAAACCTTAAGGGCCCAGCCTGTTGTGCCTAATTTGGCCGGCTTGTCTTTAGTTACGTTGAAACTGTGGCTTCTGAAAAGATATTTGCTGCTGGATGGCTGCATGCTAGTTTTCTTGTCACTGGAATGTACCACGCCCAGTATTTTTCTCAGTACCTTCACATATCAATGAGTGAATACGTTCTTTGAATTTTGGATTGGCTTCTGTTACCTACAACATTTGGACTTTTGTCTTGTCGGTGATGCCAAATGTTGAAAACATCTTCCTCTGATTTAATTGAAAAAAATATGATCTTGTATTATTTCAATTGATGTCTTGAGCAATCACAAATGTCAAAGTAAACAATGTCATTCCCTCACCTATCCAAGCCACTGCAAGCTAAACAGGGTGCCTGTAACTTTTATAACAAAGTAAGGTACCGATAAGAGCAGTTATGCATCTTTTTTTATTTTTAAATTAAGCAAATTAAATGGATTGGATTTTTGAACATAGATAACCACTGTAGTTTTTGTTTTTTTAAATAAATCTATTGATCAATTGAAAAGAAAAAGGTGTTTACATCTCCCTGTTCATCACTGAACAAAAATGAAACTGACAGTTCGGCTTCAGGATCAACCCTGTGACATACTGGCGACCTGTTCAGGGTACACTGTCTCAGCCCAACATAAGATCAAACAACCTTGTGACCCCATCCTCTGAACCCACTGATCAGATACCTTTAGGACCACATACTTTAATTTGATGGAATTGTGATTTCTGTAATCTATCCGCTCCTTTCATCAATAATCAGTACTTGTGGTCACTAAAATCTGTCCCAGTTATCAAAGCACAAATGCAGGATTCACCCTGGACAGATCACCAGTCCAGCACAGGGAGATTTCTGCACTCTCACTTGAAAAGGTTTAGCTGTTGGTTTGTGGCCTCAAGTACACTTGGATCATACAGTAGAAATCATTCTGTTATGTTTTTCAGTGGCCTAGACAGAGTTTGGAACTAAATTTCAATAAAACAGTTGCATAACACAGAGCAGGAAGCTAATGAGGAAAAACATCTCCGTTGTAGTTTTAAATGTCTCCAACAACTATCAATAGTTACATTTAAAATACAAAAATGAATATGTACAATTCTACAAAAGCAGTATTTTAGATTTGGATTACATAAATTACGTTATTTTAATATAAAACTATTTTAAATTATATTAACCATTGTGTGTTACAAAAATGTAATAAAAAGTGTGAAGATATTATTGTCTGTCTGAGAAATGTGTATAGTGTGTAGTGAGGAGTTTGACAGTCTTAAAACATCTATAATCCAACTTTGCAGATTTCACCTACCGCAGGTTATTTTAACGTAACCCCGCAATAAACGAGGGAACATTACGAATGTAAAAGTGACCTTAAAGACCCACTCCAATAAAAATCCTGTTTTTGGTGGGTTATTTTTTTACATGTTCTAGTAGCTTTTTTTCATAATGGAGGACATATATAAAAACAAATTCTAATTAAAATTTTGTTTCAGAGTATTTGCTTATACAAATTGCGTTGTATCAGGAGCAGATGAAAACAGGATGTTTGAAAAGCTCAGGTTTATGACACAGTCCTGCCATAGGCAGGCCAAGCTCTCCCCTTCTCAGTTTAAATTCTAAAGCATCCACTTGCAAACAAGTAGATCCATTAATGTCTGAGCTGCCATCTGGGTCAAAGGTGTGTTGCTGGATGTTTCTTTTTTTTTTCTTTTTTTCGCTACGCTAATGTTAGCTTGGGCTTGTGAGGTGCTTGTCGCTAGTGGGAGGGATTGCAAACAAAAACATGCTGAGATAGCTAACTTCCGAGCCAACGGCTCAAAAGCCAATTTCTAATGAGCTCCTGCAGCTTTGCAAATAAAAAGTCATAAAAACAACACAGGCTTTTTGATTTTACTAAAAAATGCATAATCATAATTAAAAGAACACTTTACTACGTGGCCCCTGTGACCTTTATTTGGTGGCTTTCTGTCCTGCAATTGTATACCTGGATCCTACAGGGCCAACAGACGACATGTGAAAAGAATGCCCAATAGACTTAAGGGTAGTTTATTTAGTCATATGCTGTTGCACAAGGTCTGGGTTCCAGGGAAATTATCTAATTTTTTCTTGATTATATTTTTTACAGAAAACACATTTCTTTGGTTTTGGATTTATCACATTGGTGAGAAAAGGGACATTTGTGTTGTCAAAAAAATTCTGGTTTAATCTGAGGTAAATGAACAAAGTAAGAGAAATGGAGGTCAGTTAGTGTGAAGGAGGGAGTTCTTTAAAATAACAGTGTGTGCTGGATGATAAAAAGAAGGGGACAGCCTAAAAAAAAAGAATTAAACAAAGGTAAACAGATGAAGCATGAACTTAAGAGCAACAGCCAGCAGAACCATTATTCACACAGTTTAGTGAACAGAGCCACAATTGTCCCAAAAGACTTCACATTTACACAGTTTTCTCAAGGAATGGACTTTTCCAAGCAACAGCTGCTCTTCATCATTCCTCCTCTGTTGCTCTGCTATGATGTTTATCTATTTTAAAGTCACATCCTTTCTTTTTTCCAGTTATCAAAATTATTCAACAATTAGTCAACAATCTTAAACATAGGAAAAGTCTGACGAACAAATGCAAGCAAAAGGTTACATTTTGTTACAATGTAGTTTGTAGCAAACTGGTTTTTGGTTTTTGCTTTCCAAACACCAAAGCTGATATTTTCAAATATTTTTTTTATTTGAAACAAATTTACTACACAAAAATATCTAATCTAGGTTAGCAACAAGGAGTCAAACCATATGTTATCAACACCTCTTTTGTCAACACCTTCTGTGAAACAGACTGTCTCCTCCATGTGTTTACCCAACAGATCTGGAGAAGTGATTATGAGACGGAAAGTTTCCTTGTTATCACATTTATTCCACCATGAAGAGTGTAAAACGCGTGTTTACATGAGACACAAGTCTGGAAAGGAGAAAGTTCATTAAAGAGAGTCAAGGGTTGCCCAAAATACTCTGGCATGTTAACATGTTTTCTCCCCATGGACTTTTGGTCAAGTTTGCCACATGCCCATTTTTATGCATTCTGCATAAATATTTGCATCCTTTATAACATCCATAAACCTTTAACCAACTGTACTCTTTGGATGCATTCATTTATTAAGTTTCTACTGCTTTTAAAGTGAACAACTCCTGGGCGGAAAATGGTTTCCCTTTTTAAAATATATTGCTCATGTTAATAAAAAAAAACCACAACTGTCCAATAAAGTTAAGGTGCTGTTAGTTGCCATACGCCCAAGGGTGCTAAATTTGTTTCTTACATGACCCATCCTTTGAACAAATCAAATTTTATCCAGGAAGAATTTTTGTGCCCCATTTATAGACTTTGGTATAACCCAAGCATGAACTCAAATCCATAATATTCTCCTATTGTCAGGACAACTTCTCAACCACTAGGCCACTTTGGTGGTGTACTTCATAAGTTTAACTGGACACCCAAATGTTCATTACAAAGTGTAAACTGGCTGACTTTGTTTGTAAGCATTTAAAGTTTAGAAAAAAAGTGGCAACATATCTTAGCAGAGTATCTTGAAGACGTATTTCTCATTTTATGTGTTAAATGTAAAATAATTCAAACTTTTTGATATTTAGCCAGAAGCCATTGCATGATATTTGTGTTCACAAGCAGATCCAATAAGAAAATGTAAATGTATGTACAAACAGCATACATCTGTTCAGATCTCCTCTCTCTCACTGACTGACATTTGCTCTGTAGCCAACCAACCCAAAATGTTTGTTACTGATAACACAGTCATGACATCTCAGATTGTGTTTCTGTATCTACATGACCTACATGATGGTGTGCCAACACTTTTCATAATCTTTCAAACCAGCAGGTTCTCAGAGCCCGCTCTACATCGAAACCGTTCATCACCAGCTGCACATGTCAGTGCTATGATCCAAAAATTTTGATAAATCTAGTTCTGTTTCAAGCATGCAATGAGAATATTTGAAACAGAAGTGTAGTGTATTCCATGTGCCATCTCATATGCAGTAGGTTGTAGGTATTATCACGTTTGGTACACTGGGGAAGAGGCCAAACTTTTTCTCATTTATTCTAAAAACCACCACTACCTGTACCCCTGGAGGCTAGCAAGGACGTTCTGATGTAAGGTTGGTCTAATTCATTCTCATAGGTTTATTAATTTGACTGGATTTAGCTTTTTACTTTTAGAAACAAATGAGCCCTTAAATACACAAAACAAAAGACCGAAACAGCAGCTAATTACTGTGTGTTACCAAATACACTACTTGGCGATTTTTCCAAAAATCAGCAGTAGAGGAAAAAATCAAGCCTACCTGAGGGTCGGAGAGCCTGGAGATGTCTGGGTAGAGGTAGAACTTGATGCCATCGTAAGCTCCAGGCAACGTTACTCCTCTGATGAGCAGGATTAACAGCATGAAATATGGAAAGGTAGCTGTCACATATACAACCTGTAGATGAAAACATGTAAACATGTTCATAAAAACCCTGCATTTTCACTTTTAACTTTTCAATAAAATCTTATCTAAAAAGTAAAACTGAATTCCAATGTATTTAATAATATGGGCATATGGGTAAACATGATTCCTGCAATATTTTTGATATCCAGAGTACTTCTCTGGAGACAAAAACAACTCAACCACTCCTCTGTTGTTCACAAGAAAGTCAAGTTTCAACACTTGCACTTTCGGTTTGAGGCTGCTTTGTAAGCAGAAGTTACTTGAGCCAAAAGTTCAATAAGTAAAGCTTTGATGCTTACAAACAAATAAATCTCAAGAATTTCCAAAAAGCCAGCTACATTTGCAACAGAATTACATATTAAAAGTCTGCTTGCAAAACTTTTTTTCTTCTCTTCGGATTATAAATCAATCTGATTTTATTAAAAATCATAATCTTATTGTACATTTGAGACTGAAATTGTACTTTAAGGGGGAATGCTGTGTTGACGAATCAACGTAATCCAAACACAGGCCACCTATGTTTTCTCAAACATAAAGAAAAGCCCTCCCACAAAATCTGACTTCTAGTGAGCTAAAGCAAATTTTTGACATTTTACAAAACAAATAATTAAGATTGTTTTGACTATTTCCTTCAAAGCCATAGTATTTTTTTTTAACTAGTAAACTTGTTCTGATCTAATCATAGCCATAAAAACATCTACTGATAAAATTTTTCAATATCAGTGACAACCAATCTTGGTGTTGCCCAAACAGTAACCAGGAATCGTTTGACTTTGCAACAGTATGAACCACATGGATGTATTTATCAGTGGCACTATGTTAAGAAGCAGTCCTGAGCCATCAAATGCATCCCCTTTTTACTGAACCACTTGCGGAATTGTGATCTACATCTCAAGATTCTTTACACAAAGACTCCGGACTCTTGGAAGGCAGAGGTGGGTAACATACATCCACTGGCTTCTGGCACACAGTCAACGTCCAATTGAGGACAGAGCAGGACAGCGCAGAGGCAGGCCAGGAGCCTGAAAAGAAAAGAGTGCTCCTTTGGCCCTCATCTTTTTTAACAGGAGAAGCCCAGAGGAGTGATGC
This sequence comes from Adrianichthys oophorus, assembly GCA_036245035.1. Classification (NCBI taxonomy): domain Eukaryota; kingdom Metazoa; phylum Chordata; class Actinopteri; order Beloniformes; family Adrianichthyidae; genus Adrianichthys; species Adrianichthys oophorus. The sequence continues at coordinate 20,945,566 of BSAI01000073.1, read as the reverse complement.
TGGCAGTGTGGGAAAATGTTCTTCTCTTTGAAGCACGCACAGGAGTGCATGAGTGCACACACAAGCAGAAACACACAGACCCATTCACAACTTCGAAATGGGACTGTACCTACTACAAACATCCACGAATGCACATATCAGCGCATGCTGGTTTCAGAACTGTACCGCATGAAGCCTTTTTCTGAATGGCTTCTTCGTTCACAGACTTTAAGAAGGAGGAAGTGGTGTTTTAGTGCAGTGAACTTCTTAATCCATGCTCACAAAAGTTCAGTTCACTTGAGAACCATGGGGCCGTGGTTTACTCAGTCATTCAAAGTCCAAAGAAACTGCTTCAGTGAATAACCTGAATATCTTTAAAACTTGTTTAAAAGTTTTGAAATAAATAAAATCCTAATTAGGACGTTGTCTGAACAGTTAGGATGTGGCTATCCACTGCTCTTTTAATCTGAAAGAGGCCCAGTAGGATAGTGTGGGAAAACTTGTTTCCTGCCCAGCTCATCCCTCCTTTTAATTTAATAAATAAATCAGCTACACATTCTAACTCCCTCCCCCTTCAATCACTTAATTTTCCCAGCGATGAAAAGGGATAGTATTCAATCCCTGCGTGAACGTTTGATGCTCGGCGTGCTCTTTTCCGCCTGCTTTCGGTAAACATTTAGCCACCTCATCGTAAATTTAACAGCAGGGCTTAAAAGTGAGAATAGCTGGCACAGCCAGCCAATAAAAGTAAACAGCCTAGCAAAGCTGGGACTGAATGAGCTGTAGGGTCTGCAGAAAAGAAAGCGCTTTTCTTACAACAAGCTTGCTGTAGTAAATTTATCATCGCCGAAGAGAAGTGGAGAGAAGCGGCAAAGGAGGAAGTTGCATGCTCTGCATGCTCCTCATGAACGCGCCACTTTCCTCCAGTGAATACAGAAATCAATCTTGGACCGACTGCTAAAGCTCAGCCGTGAAGAAGCATTCTACCCCTTTTTTCTTCACGGCCAAACAAAAGACACTTCATGGAGATATAGGCATTGCTGCCTAGCGTTTTTTTACCCATCACATAGAATGTGAACCCATTAATTTTTCCTCACCCAGTCTTCTACTTCCACTGTTTTTCCAGATTCCGTCTCTATTTTTGTACTCTTCCTTGTTCAGTACATCTATGAGCCATTTTCTGTAGGGCTTGTGAGAAATCAAAGAGACGTGTTGGGTCCATACTGTCCTTCACGGAACTTCCAGTGGAGAATAAAGCAAAGAACTAAACTGGGAAGGAAAAGAAGAAGTAGATGGCACAGACACCCCTTTTGTTCCGTGTTTGTACGAGGGAATTCACAGGCTTTCTGTGAGAGAGCTATTATCAGCACTGGAGGGGAAAGTGTTGTGGCATCCAGCCATTTCAGTCCACAAGACAACTCTTAAAACCGCTCCAATGAACAATCAGGATACAAACTCCTTTCACCCCCACTTTATTAAATATGATGTGAAAAATGTGTCGCTAGCATAGGTTTACCGTCATGAACCCACCCACCATTCCACTGAGGCACGTACAGCAGCAACATACATGTCATGTCAGGTCTTACCTTGCCAGTAGACTTGGGTCCCTTCCAGATGCAGAAGTAGCAGATGAACCAAGCCAGAGCCAGGCACATGGCCAGCTCCCAACGCATCCCACCCATGTGCTCGATGCCATCTGATATCTTCAGCACTCTGCGTCTGATTTGGCGCAGAGTTAGATATGATTAATGATTAACAATTTCAGGATCAAAATTTGTAAACAGCTAATACAGTGAATCAGAGCTGGGCTCAGAAAGCTTCCAGTGACTCTCTGGGATCAATCTCCAAGCAGTCACCTTTGCTGAATAAGTTATAACACTCAGGGAGGATGATAAAAAATTAATACATGTGCAGTTTCTCAGTATAAATAGTAATGTTATTACTTCTGCTGGTCAAACTGACTTCTATTTCCTTCCATTGTTTGCTTCTGCTCATTTTGCAACAAGGCATTGTTGTTGGGGTGGTGAACAGTGTGCAAAATGACACTACTTTAAATAGTATTTTCAGTCATGGGGTAAACTAACTCATTACAATTCACTTTTTTTTTTTTTTTTTACAAAGCCATAGTTTAATGTTGACCTGGTGCATCACTTTGAATTGATTTAAACTGTACAAACCAAATGCACCACTAACAGACTTTGTGCATTAAAGTGTTTTTTCTTCAAAAAGTGAAACTGCATAGGTTATAACGACAAGAAAGGCATTTATGATTGGTTAAGGCAGTGCCATCTTCCATGGTAGTCAATTAGAGTTGCTTTACACTAATCCCAGAACATTCATTCTACACTCGTGCACAAACACCAAACAGATAGAAAACGCAGCGAAAATGGCGAGTCTGGAACAACCCTATGAAAAGTTAGAACATTTTCCAGCCAAAGATAGAAGACCTACTTCCAGACTTTTTGTCTCAGGTTGTGAGAGTTTAAAGTATTAAATTAGCAACAGTAGCTGTGAGAACATTTCAAATGTGCAACAGTTTACTTTTAAAGGAAATAGGTACAGGCATTTGCCAGATCAGTTGTCTGAGATTGCACGTGTGATAACAGTATTTCAAATGGACTACAAAGTTAAAAACACACTTTATGTTATATAAACGTGTTCTTTTGATGTAAAAAAATACTTGAAAGCTCATGTTTACTTTTACATTTGCTAAATTTAGTAATACGGTTAATTGCACTTTAGACATTTTTATTGTTGATATTTAATAAATAATGAAAGTTATATGTCACTCATTTCTATCAGTTTGATGAAACTGGTTAAAAAAAATCTAAATGTTGACAAACAGCAACTTTCTTATGATAAGACAATTAGTTAGTTTTATTAAAAAGTAACTAAATTCCTAACTCTGTTACTTTTTGGATTAAGTATTGAGCAACTTTAATTTATTACTTTTTAAAAGAAGCGTTCCCAACACTGATGGTGAATCAAGAGTGCATTTCCTGTTTACTGAAGTGTAACCAGGCAGCCGCAATAATGGAGGCAGGGAATCAGAAATCTGTGCCACAGAGCCACATGGCACAGCCAAGTCTCTGACATGTAGTTCACCTCCAAGGCTCCTGACCAGCCATTGACCATTGTGACATGTATTTGGTAAGTTAGCTTTGTTAGCTAACAGGGTAAGATGTGTGTGCAATACATGCTTTTGTCTTTTTCTGGGTGAATAAATTTTTTTTTTTTTTTTTTTTGTAAAATTGACAGAAATTAGAATGTTGCCTAAAATCAAAGCATTTTAAGAATGCCAAGATTTTCAATAATTTTTGAAAGGATACACAAACATTTTTCATCTGACGAAACAGTGGTATATACAATTAATGCTTTAGTTTCTTGCATTTTTATATTCAATATGTGCATTGTTAAATGAAAATCACTAGCTTGTTCGTGATCTGACCAGATTGTGTCTGTACATAACATCTAAACATACTACAGTAAATTCGTAAAACCTCAAATATAAAACAAGCTTAACATTTCATAGCATACTTTCAAATGTTTTAAATAATCCAAAATTAAATTGCACAAATTAAAGATCTACAAATACAACAACAAAGTGGTTTTCTATAACTCTGAATACTCAGCGTACCCAAATGTACTCCATTTGTTCTCTGGCACAATTTTCACAAACGTAGGTCAGCTTCTATTTCTGCCACCAACATATGGTTGTTGGCATTTAGTCTTTATCTTCCAAAAGGGTTTAGAGTGTATCTTTGGTCCCAATCTGATTTGACATAAATATCACACAGCTAAACAAAGAATGAATATGAGTTATAGACTTGAATAATGTGTTTTTTAAGAGATAGTATTTAAACTAGATCTGAGCCAGTAATGTTAATGTGGCTGCTGGCAGTGGGACAGGAAGTGTAATCAGCATCTCGCACTGACTGGGCCTGATCCGCTGCCACATTCATGACCGTAGCTGGGAGAGTTGGCCTAACATGGCCTGCTGACACACAAATATGAAAGGGAATGACTAATTGTTGGGGCAAAGTCAGGGAGGGGGTATTAAGCTAACCAAGTGTGGCAAAAGGACACGATTATAGTTTATTCTGTCATTTGGCTCCAAAAAACTAGGAGGAAAAATAAGAAATATTAAAAAAATGCACTTACTCCCAGAACTCGATGACTGGTGACGTTGCATTGGGGTTTGTGATGTTGGTGGCATTTTCTCCATAATAATCAATACAGTTTTCTATAAATGCACAACAGATAGTTACTTACAGGATGTAGAGATTTTCCAGTCTGATGTCAAAATAAAAGTCCTATTTTCTAATCCTAGTTTGTCCTACCTGTGTTCCAGTAATGGCCACAGCCAGCCCAAGGCAGCTCAGTAGTGAAGCAGTTGAAGAGGTAAAAAATGGCCCAGGCTAAAATCACTATATAGTACACATTCAGATGAGCTTCAATCACCTGTGTTGCATAACCAATGCCTGAAAAGAACAAAAATGACGCTTTTAAATGGAAATCAAATTGGTACTTTGTGTGTGTTCAAAGGGACTACTTCTGCAACATTACTTTTTTTTTTCTTTTTGGGAACTACTAATTTGTTTTATTTTGACAACCCAAATCCAAAATGTAAGTCATAAAAATTGAAAAAAAATTGTTTAAAGTTCTGTCTCACCCTCAAAGAGCGGGCAGACTTTCCTCCAACAGGTGATGCCTCCCTCGGTGGTGAATTGACCCAGGGCCGTCTCCAGGAAAAACACGGGGATGCCGCAGCACACAAAGAAGATGACGTAAGGAACAAAGAAGGCACCTTTACAAAGACACACAGTACACAGTACACACAATATGTCAATTCATTAAAAAAATGATGGCCTTATGGCTGATTGCACTGTTAAATAACTGTTTGAGACAAAGTCAGCACCATACTTGAAACTTTAAGAGGCCTGATGAAATAAAAACTTGCCTAGTATGACCTTTTTTTAAATGTATTTTTCAGATATTTTACTTTGTCAACACCCCTAAACTGTAACTACAATTTGGATTGAAAAAAGAAAAAAAAAGACACTAGCTAATCTTTAACTAAAAGATGTGTTTTCAAATCTCCATATTTTCAGACATGAAGGAAAACTTGCCTCCTCCATTCTTGTAGCAGAGGTAAGGGAACCTCCAGACATTTCCCAACCCAATGATTTCTCCGGCAACTGAAAGGACAAACTCGATCTTGTTGTTCCACTGGCCCCTCTCATTGTACTGCCCGTTGTCCAGACTGGAGCTGGACCCTTCCGGGTCTCTGCCATCCTCTGGTTTTCCGTTTATAACGGGCCCACTCTTCTCAGCTGTCATGACGCTCAGGCAGCCTGCTGAGAGAAAGAAAAAGCAGCAGACAAAAGGTGAGCTGAAATCCTAAAGAGGATTCTACTCACTTCTTCTGGAGGGTATCTTGCCTGACACATTCAGATCTCAGACTGTCCAAAACACACACACAAAAAATGGCTAAACAATGTCTATTCAGTGTAATATAAATGCATGCCTACATAAAACCACCTAAAAACGGTCAAAAACTGGTTTTAATTTGAACTCCCACTTTAAACATCTTACCATTAAAATTACTTATCTAAGAATCAAATGTTCTAAATTCATATTGTACATAATTAGAAATGAAACCAAACATTTATTTGACATTAAAAATAAAATATTATGCACATTGTCGATTAGATAAAATTATTTTTTAAATGATAATCATACTTTATACACGTTCTGTTTTGTAAACAAAATAATGTTGTAAGAAAAACACTATAATCTCTTATTATTAGTATGGGTGATTAATCTTAGGGTGATAAAATAATGGGGCTTTGAATGAACAAAGTTGAACATGCAAAGTGGAAACAAACTCACCAGTCGTTTAAGGAACAATGGCAAACCTCGTCTTGCCTCCAGCGATGATCCGCCTGAACAATCACCTTTATTCACACAAACGCAGAGTGGTTATGGTCTTATCAGCAGAGAGCAGGGGACAAAAATCACTGAAGGAAACGCTGATCTGCACCTGCAGCTTCTGCTGCCCTGTTTATAAAGAAAGGTGGCAGAGGTGCGGTACTGAGCGTGCACGGTGCGAGGAATAACCTGCGACTGCGCCTCCACTCCGCGAGCGGTCTGCTGTCCAGCGCCTGTACTTGGATAAGAGCCACGCTCCACGCAGCGCTGCGTTACCACGGCGCGCAGAGCGCAGGGAAAGTTGATGCCCTCCGCCTCTGCAACAGGCTGTGGCAGGAATTAGCTGACAGTGAAATGTTAATCTACATTGAGGAGGTTATAAAATTCAAAAGAAGCAATTTATATGAAGAAACGCTAATTTCCTCCACTTTCAACAGGATAAAGTTTTGTCAAAAATATGTTTTGTTGTAAATATAAATGTACTTGTGCACATTCTACTTTAACAGTATTAACATTTCATGCTGAATTACTATCGATCACTCACTAAATAAAGGAGCCAAAAAGGTGCCTTTATTTTGAAGGGAAAGGGGTTGCGTGATCAGGTTTTTTTTTTATTTCATTTGCAAAATGTCTGCTGATGCCTTGCGTACTAAAAACGTGTGTTTGTTTTCATTGAATATGTGTTTTTCTAAGTTTTTTGTTTCATATTTTCTAAACTCAATGGTTTATTTTCACTATCAAACATTGACATATAAAAATTATTTTGGTTTTTCAGTTTTCACTTTTGATTCTATCTCATCTTTGTCCCTTGTGGTTGTAAAGCGTAGTTCTTAAATGTTTTGAATTTGTGTCTTATTTTGTAGTTTTGTCCTGTTTGTTTTGTGTTAAACCTTATTTCCTGTTGGTGTGCAACAGGGGAGTTCTGTTCTTAATTTTCAACAGTCTTTTTTCTAAACCATCACTCTCACAGCACAGGGGCACCCTGTGTTCCTTGACTCTGCGCCAGATCCATGTCAACTATTTGTCCCAAGTCCTTGTCAGTCACACTTTCCTTGTATTTACTAACATTTATTAGTTAGTTGTTTTATTTTTTTGGGGGGCTGTGTATTTTTCTGTTCTTTTGGCGCCTCAGGTTTTTGCCTTCTATATTATCTGTCAAAGCTGTTTGATCTTTTTAGATTCAACTGAAATAGTTGCCCTTAATTTAGCTTTTATCTGAGTCCCACACTTGACTCCTTTTAATAAAATAATCTTAATGCATGCTTTTACATGAAACAAAATCATTAATGCCATCCATCACTGGAATCCATCAGCATCCACAGTAGGCCTACATACAAAAACATAGGCAACTATTTACTGAATAGATTATCTTTGTTATCACCCATATGATTAAAGGTTAAAATGAAGCCTGAACTTATATATTGACTAGAGCTTACTTTAAAATGGGCAAAGAGTGAGAGTTTTGCCCACCCCCCATCAGAAATAAAGAAAAGCAGTATCAAATATATTCATTTATCCTTTAACACAGAAGCTTTAGCCCCATTGTTGACATTCTTGCGATTACCATAGCTCTTCAACTATTTACGCAATTAACCTAATTCCATTGGATTCTGAAGCAGAGAAAAGCAGCCTCGCAACACTGTTCAGTGGTCAGCCCTAACACTCTACGTTTGTAACTTGCTGCATATAGTGCAAAGTTGACATACAAAGCCGCTTTTCTTCACGTCAGAATTATTCATTTAATGTCGATTGTACAAATGGTCAAAGAATTACAGCATCACAAAGAGCATGTGGTATTTAGGTGTCAGTGGTAACACTCCGGTTTTGTATGGTTGAACCAGACGGTACATGACTTTATTTTTTGGTGCAAAGCTAGATCTCTTAATAATGGGAAACTGATCACCATTTAAGATCACTCTCCAGTGGCCATTTAGGGAACTACAACTTTTGGGCATTAGAACACAAAAGACAGTAAAGCCTACCATTGCGGGGTCTGGGGGGAGCGGGCCAGGGGAGGGGATGTCTGTGGGCAAGAGGGGGGGGGCCACTACCAGTACGGGACCCTAGGGGCTTCCTCGGGCCCGCTGGTACCTGACCAGGTAGCTACAGGGGCGGTGCTTGGGGGGGGGGCTTGCCCTGGGGGCTGGCCCCCTCTGGGCTCCTCTCTCTTTGTGTGGGGTGGGGGGTGTGGGGCCTGGGGGGTTGGCTTTCGGGCGGTGGGGCCTCTGCCCTGGGGAGACTTGGGCCCAATGCTGGGGGGGGCGGGGGGACGGTTGTTTCATCATCGGGGGTCAGTTTGGTAGCTGTCCCCGACCTTCCCTCCTTCCTCATACGACCACTTATTAGGTTGGAAGGAGGGGCGTGCTTGCGGAATACCTCGAGGGGCCGAGCCACTTGGCAGTGGTCCACCCCTCCCATGGTCTCCGCACAGTTTCGCCCCCTTCTCCTGGTTTTAAATGCACCTTAGACACGTAGGATCCTTGGTGGGGGGTGCTAGGACATCACTGCCAGCAAGCAGGAGATGTCCTCTCAGTGCTCTACCCTCCAATTTTAACTGCACCGTAGACATTTAGGGCTCCTTGGTGAGAGGGCGATTGGACATCCCTGTAAGCAATCAGGAGATGTCCTCAGTGCTGTGCTCGCCAATTTTAACTGCACCCTTTATTACACACACCCATCAATCACAAGAAACACACCTCAACACACACACAAATACATTACACAAGAAAGGTGGGACTACTGATCTTCTGTCCCTTACCCCATCCCTGGTGGAGGGAACAGGGCCTTCAGCGGCGGTGGCCTTGTCTCCTGGGGGTCGGCCTCCTGGGCCCGGCGGCCCCCTCCCCGCACAGGGAGAGGGATCCCTTTGTCCTCTGGCAAGTCCATGAGCGGGGGATCATATTCCATCTGAGCCTGGAGGGTGTCTGTGTCCTTGTGGTGCGGGTTCTGGCCCTTACCCTCGGGTGCCGAGCCCCTTCTGGGTCACAACATTAGGAGAGCCTGGTCAGGCAATGTACACCTTCGGGGACCCCCACTGCTCTTGGTCATCCCTTTTCTAGATGGGGGTAGCTGACCCCCATCGTGCTCTCTTCTGGATCTCCGCAGCTGCCTGGAGCTTTGGAGCGGGTCTCCCGTGGGGGGCCCGGGCTCGTACCCGGGGCTGGGGTGGGGGGATGCCCAGAACTCCTGGGTGGTGGTGGGCGGCTTGTCTGGGGTGGTGGGGCTCTCGGGGGTGGGGCCCCGCGCTGGGCCACCTGGCGCAGTGGGAGGGCTGCTCTCCTGACTGGGCTGGGCCTTGCGCTCTGCGCTTCCGTACCTCACTGCACTCGGGTGTTGGGGGCCCGTGTGGCTGTCCTGCGGGCCCTGGTCTGGGTGCTTGGCTGGGCTGCCTGGCGGGTGGATCTCCTCCATTGACCCCACAGTATGGGTGCGGGGGCGGGCCCTGGTCGGCGCGGGTGTCTTGGTGTGGGGATGGCTGGGGGTTCTCCCTCCTTTTTTGTGCATTCCATCATCCACTTCAGCTTAACATAACATTCACCTGAGTACAGGCGTCGGCTCACCTTTGCACCTTCAAATAGTGTGCATGACAGAATGTAATGCTTTACATGTGTTGGTTGGTATGCACAAGTGTGCGTGTGAACTGGATGTGGACAAGTTTGTGAACACTCTCGGAGCCGGCAGGTATGTAACAGCTGAGTGTGTGGACAGGCCCCGCCCATTTTAGACCAACATTCACTATTGCAATGGGTATAAGCTCCAGCATTTTGTTGCCTGTAGATTAACAACTCTACCTTCCCTTCCCTGTAGCCATTCTCTAACTGCTATAATGCACCATCTCTCTTTCCCCCCCTCCACCCCCCAACTCTCTCCTTTTTCCCCTTTCCTTTTCCGTCCGGTCCAACAAAAAAGACACAAATAAAAATATATATATATATATTAATAAAGTTTGGTTTAAATTACAAAAGGGGCTTATACCAACATACATTTTGTGTTCGCTATGATTTATAACCCCTGATTGTAAGATTAAAATCTGTCTAATACAAGAGGTTCTCAGCTCATATCTGTTTGCTCAGCTGTTGGACAGGACAAGTAAAAAAAAAAAAAAAAAAAAAAAAGAACACAAAAGACAGGAAAGCTGATGCTCTGTAAAAAAAAAAACAAAAAAAAAACATAGACTGTTTTGAAAACTGGACTGAGTGATCCCTCCCCCCTCACATTCAGAATTGGAAGTGCCCGCTGGCCTAAAGAAACCAAAGTCTCATAGACTCCCATTGAGAAATAAACATTAATTAGTCATTATATGTGAAAATAACCATTCTCACTCTGTTACCTTTTTTAACATGTTCTTGCTAATCCAACATTTTTATATTTTTTATTTATTGCAAGTTCTTGACGTTATAAACTGTCTAATCAGATGCTTTAATAAAAGCATGTGGTACCCAATGGCCCCCACCTCGAACGTATGAAATGTTTGATTGACAGATTATCCTGAGCCCGCTTTTAGTGGTAGGGGTGGGAACTACCAACAAGCTCACTCCTAATTGGTGAGAATGGTTGCCAAAGAAACAATGACTCCAACTGATTTGGACCAGTAACTTCTTACTGACCACTTGCTCCATCGTGGCAGCATCCAAATGAATGGTGACTGAGTTGACTTAATTTCGTTGGAGCTTTAATTAAGGCCTTTACTATGATGTCACACACTCTGTCCAGTTCTTCTAAACAGTCAATGGTAAATACATGCTTCTATAGACTCTTTACAAAAGATCAATCTCATACAATTTTGATTTTAAGATATCTCAAAGAAGCTTTTAGATTAATGCTCATTTAAAAAAATTGTAATCAAATCATTTAAGGTCTAAAAGACAGTGATCAACCTCTTTAATAGTTCTGAACAATATAATTAGAACAGGGTCTCCGTGTGCTGGTCCTCCAGCCCAGATATAAGACAAGGTTGAGTCAGGAAGGGCTGCTGCCCTTCATGTTTCTTGTCCTCGGGGAGAGTCAATGGGACTGCTTCTCTTCATGCCTGTTCCTGAGGAGGGGTTCTGTTATCCCTTTCATGGTCTAAATGGTAAGAGCATGAAAATGGCACATAGTGCGGACGGTATTAATAATAACAGAGAATCTGCAATTTAGTATGTCAATACAAATATATTGTTAATCTAAACTTGCATAAGCCCACTAAGCAGAGGGAATGGGCCACCATGGCCCAGTTTATCAAATCATCTTCCATTTGCTTAGCTCTGCGGAGAAGTATAATGAATGTAATGAAAATTATGATTAAGACCCCAAACTTCATTACAGTAGGTGAGGTAGGGGGAGCAGTAAGTTAGATATTCTCTGATTACTAGCTAGCCTGGCAATATGCCTATCCAAAGAGGAATGTTTCAAGTCCAACTTTGAATGTAGAAACTGTCTCAGCCTCTCTTACATGAGCTGGGAGCTTATTCCATAAGACAGGAGTTTGGTGGCTAAAGGCTCTACCACCAATTGTGCTTTCAGAAATTCTAGGAACCACAAGCAGTCCCTGCATTTTGTGAGTGAAGTGTTCTGTTTGGTTTGTAAGGCACTGAGATCTTTAATATAGGATGGGGCCATACCATTTATAGCCGTGTAAGTTAGCAGGAAGATTTTGAACTTGATTCTAGATTAAACTAGGAGCCAGTGAAGCTAATGCAGGAGTAATATGTTCTCTTCTGCTGGTTCCTGCTAACAGTCTAGCTGCTGCATTTTAAACAAGCTGACGACTTTTTAGAGAACCTTTAGGACACGCTCCTAGCAAAGAGTTACAGTAATCCAGCCTAGACGGAACATGCATGGATGAGTTTTCAGCATCGCTTCTAAATAATGTTTCTGATCCTAGATGTATTGTGTTGGTGAAAAAAATGCATTTTTACAAGCCAGTGGTATGTGAGCTTTAAATGATGAGGCCTGGTTAAAAAATATGACTCCTAAGTTTCTAATTGTGGAATTGGAGGCTATATTTACGTCATCCAGAGACTATCTGATCTGATAGAGCATCTCTCAGGTATTTAGGACCTAGTATAGTGACCTCAGTTTTTTCTGGGTTCAGGAGGAGGTAATTAAGTTTCTCTATGTGGTCATTCTGGTCAGGTTTAATGGATAAATACAACTGTGTATCATCCACATAGCAGTGAAAATTAATACTGTGTTTCCTGATTATGTTTGTTAAGGGCAGCATGTAAAGCATAAACAGGATGGGTCCTAGAACTGAGCCCTGTGGAACTCCGTAGCTAACTCAAGCGTAATAAGAGAAATGTCCATTTACATTCACAAACTGGTACCTATAAAAAGGACTCAAACCGCTGGAGGGCAAATCCTCTGATCCCTATGTCGTGTTCTAATCTCTAGAGTATGATGCTGTGGTCTATAATGTCAAAGGCTGCATTGAGGTCCAACAGAACTAGAACAGAGATTAGTCCTTTTTCTGAGGCCAATAAAAAGTCATTAGTAACTCTAACTAGCACAGTTTCAGTGCTATGGTGTGGTCTGAACCCTGACTGATGCTGGTCTATAGTTGGCCAGAATGCCAGGATCCAAACTGAGAGCTTTAACAACTGCATATTTAAAGGACTGTGGCTCATAACCTGTTTCAAAGAGGTATTTCTTATTTTTAAATTTGTTTTATTAACTAGGGGGAAGGTTTCTCTAAAAAGCTTGCTGGGGATTGGGTCTAAGAGATTATCTGGCTCAAAACTGTACAGCTGGATAGCTCTAAAATTGCTTGACATTTTTGTTGCACCGGTAATGTTAAATTGGGCAGAATTTGTGTCCCAGAAATCAACAGGTTTTTTTTTTTTTCACCTTAAAAAAATCTGTTTATATTGAAAAGACCACTAGGAACCCTTCCAAAATAGATGAAAAAATGATTGGAGCAGGACTTTAAAAGCTTTTTTATGTGTTGAGATTTATAAAGGAAGTACCTTCCTACACAGACAAAAATACAAACCATACCTTTGATACTTGACTTTTCATGTTGTAAATGCATAGTCTTCTTTTAGGAATGATAAAAACAAGAATTAGATTTTGTATTCCATTTTTGTGTCATTTCTGTAGTTGTTTTTTTTTTTTTTTTTTTGGTCCAAATCCTGTGGGAAGTCATCTCTTAAACTTCAAAGAGTATTGACCCCATTTGATTAATGGAAGGATGTCAGCAGCTTGGATTTCTTTTCTCAATTCAGTGGCTCCTGTGGTTTTGCTCTTAGCATACCAACTCCCACCTCTTTGTCGTCTTTATAGGTCATTACAAATCCAAACATATAACCCGAACATTTCTTTCAAGCTGCCAAAGAACTGCTTTTAGATACTTATGATGAAGGATCGGCCTGTCATGAAGTCTTAATAATCTAAAACATGGTTGTTTTCCTTTGAGCTTAAACAGTGAGGTTGTGGGGTTTGTTCATACAGAAATTAATTGCCTGGTTTCTAGGCGTGATAGACTGTTGTCCTCGGAACTCCGTGGACTGTAAAGGCCTGACCTAGTCTCTAAGAATCTCTTCACGTAAGGGTCACTCGTCATTAGAAGCTTAAAGGAAGTGCCCTGCATAAGAAGTGTGGCCACCCAAAAGGACTGGCAAGCACTCACTGCACTTTTCAGGCAAAGTCAAGTCCCTTTTTCTCGTCACCCAACACAACATTATGAGAAGTTGAGTTCTTAGGAATGAAACTGCGACATTGTGCAGGTACAAGGCTGAATCTGACACATACAGCCTTTTTTGTGAGAAATGTCAAATGCAGACCTCAGTGTAACTTAAGTCACTATGGTGGTGATGGCAAAGTCAGAAAGCGAGCTTCGGACTTCCTGGAAAAAAAAAAAAAAAAAAAAAGAACAACTTTGTAAAAGCACAGTTGTCAAAAACAGGGTTGTGATGCAGCAAGCAAATACCTTATGTAATATGTATGTGTGAAAGAGGATTAAACAAGTATAAAACAAACGTGCCCTGTCCTGAAAAATATATTTGAGATTTCAAGTGACTGATGTCTCTCAATGCAAGTTTCAAAGACATGTTTACATTAGAATTAGGATGCTTGATGAATAGCTATTTATGTATAACAAAAAAAAAAAACTATTATATTTATGCTTTACAAACTTTGGACACACAAATAAGTAGTTAAATATAATACTATTAATCTTGAAAGATTATCTAAAAGTAAAAAAATCACATCCCGCAATTCCCAGCTACAGTGGCCATTTTGGTCCAGTTTTTACGCTTTGAGAATGTAAGCTATTCAGACTAAGAAAACTCAGTGCAAACCAGAGCTCAGTCTGATTGGAAACGAACAGAGACCACTTCGAAAGATAGTTCTAAGTGTGTTTCCTTGTCCTGGAGCAGGGTCTGCTTAGGTGTATTCAGACCGACAATTCTTCCGTTGTGGTCTGACTACACCCTGAGAGTAATCAGATAAATCAACCATAGAAATGTTCATCAAATGTTCAATGATCATCCTATTTTATGTGAGTAAATTATCTGACTTTTTTTTTTTTTTTTTTTTGGCATGGGGGTAAAACATTTGTGACATAATTATCACAACTGTTCACCTTAATGCGGTTGACAAGTGTGGGAGCAATTGAGTGTTTGCATGAGATAAGCTGCAGGGTCTCCCATTGTTGTTGGACCTCTGTGCTCATCATAACCAGAAGAACATAACCATAATGAACACCATGCTCAAGCACATGGGTGTCCATCATTACACTAAGCATGATACCCTAACACCCTGACATCGGTTCTGTTCTAGGACACCCTAGGCAGGAGATCAATGATCAACTTTGCAGTTGTTTCAGGCAACCTTTGGCCATGTGTTTTGGACACACTGGTAAAAAGAGGGGTAGAGCTGTCCCCTGATCACTACCTGGTGGTGAATTGAATTTACTGAAGGGGAAGGAGGCCAGAAAGACTTGGCCACCGTAAGCATACAGTGAGGGTCTGCTGGGAACATCTGACTGAGCCCTCTGTCAGGGAGGTCTTTAACTCCCACATCTGGGAGAGCTTCAAACAGGCACAGAGGGACGCTGGTGACATTGAGTCTGAATGGACCATGTTCTCCACCTTCATTGTCTCTGCTGGTGTTCAGAGCTGTGGTCGAAATGTCTCTGGCGCCTGTCGCAGTGGTAATCCCTGAACCTGGTGGTGGACGTCGGAGTTGAGGGATGATTTCAAGCTGAAGAGAGTTCGATCAGGCCTGGTTGGCTTGTGGGACTCCAGAGGCAGATGGCAGGCACTGGGAGTCTAAGCAAGCTGCAACCCAGGCTGTTGTGGAGGTGAGGCCATGGAGAAGGGCTATCCATTGGGCTCTAAGAGATTCTGACATACCATCTGGTGCCTCAGGAGGGGAAAGCAGTTTTCTGCAGGCACCATTTTCAGTGCAGGTGGAGAGCTGTTGACTTTGATTTTAGGACATTGTCGATTGGTGCAAGGAATACTTCGAGCATCTCTTCAATCTTGCTGACGTGCTTCCTTTTGAAGAAGCAGAGGCTGAGGACTTTAGGGTGGTGCTGCCCATCACCCAAGCTGAAGTCACTGAGGTTATCGATG
Organism: Adrianichthys oophorus; assembly: GCA_036245035.1. NCBI lineage: Eukaryota > Metazoa > Chordata > Actinopteri > Beloniformes > Adrianichthyidae > Adrianichthys > Adrianichthys oophorus. The sequence continues at coordinate 20,930,099 of BSAI01000073.1, read as the reverse complement.
AGCTCCTTCGTGGCAAGGCACAGGGAGTGGATGAGGTCCGCTTTGAGTACCTCAAATACCTGAATGCTGTGAGAGTGTTTTGGCTGACATGTCTTTGCAGAATTGTATGGCAGACAGAAACTGTACCACTGAACTGGCAGACAGGGGCGGTGGTTCCCCTTTTCAAGAGGGGGACTGAAGGGTGTGGTCCAACTAGCAGGGAATCACACTCCTCCGATCCTCCTCAGATCCAGGAACAAAAGGTTTCCAGCTCTTTACCTTCTTTAGGGTGCTGGAGTGTTTATGGGAGTTTGCTCATCTAGCCTATTTGTGGATTTGTAGAAGGCGTTTCACCCCATCACCAGTGGTGTCTGAGAGTATGGGGTCCAAGAGAGCCTTATTGAGGGATGTCCATTCTCTGTATGCCTGGAGCAGGAGCTTGGTTCGCATGGCCACCTGTAAGTCGGGCCTTTTCCAGTGCATGTTGGACTCTGGCAGGACTGCCCTGGTTCTGTTCATAGTCTTTATGGACAGAATTTCTGGGTGCAGCCAGTGGCCAGAGGGGGTCTGGCTAAGGGACCACAGGATTTCCTGCCTGCTCTTTGCAAATGATGTTGTCCTGTTGGCTTCATTGAACCTGGACCTTCCAGCCTGCATTGAGGTGGTTTGTGGATGAGGGTCAGCAACTGCCAAGTCTGAGGCCATGGTTCTCGACCAGAGACGGGTAATTTGCTCTCTCTGGGTGGGGGAATTTAAGTATATTGGGGTCTTGTTTATGAGTGAGGGAAGATTGGAGCGTGAGATCGACAGGTGAGTGGGTGTGGGAGTGGGACCGTTATGCGGTCACTGTTCTGGTCTGTTATAGTGAAGAGAGAGCTGAGCCAAAAGCAAAACTCTCAATTCACTGGTTGATCTTTGTTCCAATACTCACCTATTGTCATGACCTCTGGGTTATGAAGGAGGTCACGAATCCAAGTGGCTGAAATGAGCTTCCTCTGTAGGGGGGCTGGGCGCTCCCATAGAGATAGGATGAGAAGCTCGGTCACCCAGAGAGAGCTTGAAGTAGAGCCGCTGCTTCTCCACTTTGAGATGGTCCGGATGCATCCTGGGGAGGTGTTCTTGGCATGTCCCACTGGGTGGAGGCCCCGGGGAAGACCCGGGACTACGTCTCTTGGCTGACCTGAGAACGTCCTGGGGTCCCCACAGAGGAGCTGAAGGAAGTTGCTGGGAAGTCTGAGAAATTTTGCTTTAGACTGCTGTCCTCGTGACCTGGATGAGCAGAAGAAGATGGATGGGCACTAAATGAATCCTAAATCTTCAGCATATAGAAAGGGGTAGATGATGACATATTTTGCAGAAAAGAGAAAGAACACAAACTTTAACTAGAATTGGGGAGAAGGATTTCCAGCTGTTTATTTTGGACAAAGAGAGAAGATGTGAACTTTCTTGAGATAAGTAGTACCTCGAAAGTAGCAAAGAGTTAGTCGACAAAGGAAGTATAAATTTAAGCCGCAAGCAGTGTTGTATGACTCACAGTTGCTACTCGCCCCTACCGCCACCTTTTACCCTGCCCTTACTGGCTGGTTGTTCACCATACCCAATATTCATTTTTACCAAAAGGTGAAGGACCAAAGGTGTGTGCAAATTTAGGTGAGGGATTGAGCAAATGGCTCAAATGTGGTGAATAGGAAGAATTGTAAAAACAGGTTGTAAAAAGGGTCCTTGCAGTCCAGGACAACTACAGGCCATAATAATCAAGTGGGGAAGGTACTGCAGATGTGGAAGTCATAGAAGGCATTTGTGCTGGTGAAATGGTAGAAAGTTCACAGGTTGTGTGATGTTGAACAGTGAGAATGTCTTGAGCAGATTATCAAAGAGCTGGGACTGACCACAATGAAGCTGAACTTAGTTAAAATTATTCAGAAAAAGGACACTAAATTTGACTCTACAATTAGTTTTGATCTGTCCACTCAAACCTGAGTTTAGTCCAATATTAATTACAAACTTACAACAGACAAAATGATCGCACCACCCAAATCAGGAAACCCTCCACCTCAGTAGGGACACCACTCCACATCTTCATATAAACAGTAATTTGTTTGAGCAATTCAGCAGGATGCCCCCAGAACATTTAAACACGGGTCACTTCACTGATGAAGCTTTAGACTGCATTAATGCAGAAATTTCACTAACAACAAAAAGGAACTTTGAGGGAGTGGGAACAGAAAAGAACCGAGGGGAAATCGACACAAAGAGAGCAATGCAGTCGATCTCCAACCCAGGTTCAACAAACTAGCTGCAGCCAATTCAACCCATCCCTTTCATCCTCTGACTGTTGCCTAACAAGAAACAAAATTTATACACAACTAAGGTGTGATGGAACAGGACAAGGTGCATCACAAAGGTATCAAACAATAAGCGATCCTTTAGTGCACCCAAATGCATCTGTCCTGTCCTTTCTGACTTGCTTTGAGGAGTCCAATTTTTTTTTCCATGCTTGGCAACACAGCAGTGTTGAGCAGTGACCAACTAGGCCACCAAGTAGTGAGAGAGATCAGCGAGAACAAGCAAGGACACATGCCAACAGAGCTGTGTGGACTGATAATGACATGCTGAATATTAAATCTGTTTGTGACCAATGTGTTTTATTTAGCAGCATGGAATCAAAAGTACTAACATTTTATTTTTATTTAAATCTAAACCAAACATTTCAACGGTCATTTGACTTTTTGTTGTGCATTCAATAAATGTTAAAGAATCTTAAAAAAAGGCTTTGTAATAATGTAACTTTTTTTGTTATTGTATCAAAAAAATTTGTCTTTATGTTTCCTAATGCTTTGTTTGCATCCCTGTTTTGTTGTTTTAGGTTTGGCAATGGCCACCTTTTAACTTTCAAAATGTTGTTTCTTGAACAACCAATTGTGGCATTAGGAAAACACATTGGTAGCGATTGTGTTAGAATTAGTCAATCGATTAAAAAAAATAATCAGATTAATTACACTTTTCAATTGTGATTAATCACGATTAATGTTTTACTAGGTAAATTTTATAATATTAATATTCAGTATGTCATTACAATATACAAAAAAAGGCCAGGGAGGCCATTTTTATTGTTTGGAATGTTTTAATTTGTAAATGTTAACTCATCTCAGAAATGTAATTTATGTTGACAAAACACACCAACAGTAATATAAGCAGAACTGTAAAAACTTTTATTTCTGCAGTGTTACTCCAAGAAAACAACGATGCTGATATACAACCAGAAGACGCAAACATTGATTTTTGCACTTTAAATGGTCTGGGTGAATATTCTGATCTGATTGGCTGCTGGGTGTTGATGTGCCCCTGAAAAATGAGGTCCGGTCACATAGCCCAAATGTTCTATATCACTATAAAGGCTTCTTTAAAACAAACTTCTGCTTCATCTTAAGGCCGAAAACAAGCAGTAAGAGGTCAACTTTCTCTCTGAACTGATGCCTTATTGAACCTATTGTGACGTCCTGCATATATATTGCTTTCAAGGGCTGCCAGTCCAGCTACCTGTTCTCGTGTTACCATTAAAACGAGCCGCGTTACGTATCAAATAGTTTGCCTTTTGTGAAAAGTGATTAAAATTCCAAAAATAAAGTGCTAAAAATCGATTTAATATTTATGTTTTTTATAAGTGGCCAAGATAAAAGTGGGATATAATACCCGACAAAGTGTGCATTTCAGAAATTAACTCATGTCGTGGAAGCCTGAACTGTCTGGCGAGAACCTGAAGACAGTTGCTTTTGAAGTGTAATTAATCAATATTAACACATTATTTTTTTTATTAATCTTGTGTGTTAACACTTTAACGTTCACAGCCCTAGTTAGTTATATTAGACCTGTTTGGTCCTCTTCAGTTTTTTTCCTTACATGGCCCACGTTGTTTGGGCAGATGTGAAAGCTTATCTTAGCTTTGGTGAACACTAACAAAATTACCTAAATGTTCCTAAAAACAAAGGACTCAGTTTACTTGGTGCATTTCACTGTTTCCAGTTGAGTGAAATGAAACCTAGACTGTCTTTCTAGTAAAACAAATGGTGTAAATAAAAAAATCAGGTGATGGCAGTACTGTAATAATGGTGCCTGCGCCTTCTCACAACAGCGCTTTCACATAATAGGATATTTACTAAATTTAACATAAACTTTTGAGCTCAAGATAATGTATCTTTTTTTTTATTACCCCTGTTAATCTTAGTTGGACCTTCTAACTTTCTCTTCTTTTTGTTCATTTCCACTTTGTACATTCAGACTAAATTGAACCGCACTGGAGTTCACTAGCAAAATAGTTAAGACCCACTTTCTTGGCAGAACCATCATCATGGACAGTCCATGACCATCAGCGATAACATTGATTTATTTCAGTTAAAGGATAATGCATTGTTCTTAAAGCACTATATTGCTGTAGCACTAAAGCTGAAGTGGACTGTCTGGACAGAACAAACAAGATGAGTTTCAACTTCAACTTTTTCTGCTCGTCATGTTGACTTGATGCCATATGAATCCACTGTTCTTTCAGAAAAAAAACCAGTCTTGATCTTTAACCTTAACTTTCCCCATTTTTAATACCAAGACAAATTAAGATTTTTGCTGCAAAAAGTTTTTATTTTTTTTAGAGAATTGCAACACAATAACATTCACACATGTTACAAGTGTCAGCTGTACACCAAAGTATGTTGATTATATGTCAATTTTATTTCATAGTATTAAGTCTTGAGTGTAGAAGCTGGGTTTACTCTTCTTCTCTGCATTTACTAACTTAAAGACCAACTCCAATGAGAAAAAAAATTGTTTTTTTTTTTTTTAAGAAGTATTTCCCTTTTGATGGAGGTCAAATGTAAAATAAATACAACTGCATTTCTGCCTCTTCAGGGCAAACCAGTCACAGCCAATGGTTGCCCGTACTAATTCTGGTTCCGCAGGAAATTTCTTTCTAAATCTTCCAATAGTGTGAGTTTTCCTAGCCACTGTTTTTTGCTTGCTAAGTAAAGACATTATCTAAAAAAATCCTTCAATGTAGTCTATCAATGTTCTGTTTTTTTGTGTTATGCTTTGAGAAACCTTTGTTCTGAACTAGTGCTTTATGAAAAAATTGAATTGACATAAATTTGAAGATGTATCAAGGCAAAAGTTTCACTAACATCAAACATCTCACAAATTATAGTGTAGAACTTGATGTGTAACCAGATACTCAGCTCTCCCTTGTTCTGTTTGTCTCCATGCTGACCTGACACAAAATGCTTTAATGCATGAAATGTTACCACATCCCAGAATGCAGTGGAGCACAGGTTTAGCTGACAAACCAGGGAAATGTGACAAAAACCGACAGCTGTTGCTCCCTTTCTCTGTCTACTCATTTAGGTTTCATCCTCCTGATGATGAGATACTGATCAGTCAGGGAAATGTGACACAACTGTATCTTACTCTGAATCTTTTATTTCACTTATCACTGCTTGACATCTTAATATTGATATGGGGTAATGGAGCAATCATACCTGTGAGGTTTAGTGAGGGAACAGTAATCACAAAACTGTCCATCTGTTGTCAAGGGAAATTGAAAGGAGATTCTGTGAGAAAAAAATAAATCAGTATTCTAGCTGTTATTTCTTTGTGCACTAATGTTCCAGGCAATGCATTTTTAGATCTGAAAAATTATTCCACTACGTTATTAGATTAATTTATTTTGCACCACTGCTCACCTGCTATCCAAGCCCTTGAGGTTTCGTTTTCAATCAGACATTTCTCTATCTCTCTATGAACTCTCTCTGTCTGAAAAGAAGTGTCTTTTAGTCAGATGATGGATGGTCCAAAATTATGTGAAAATTGACATTGCACTAATAAAGAAAAAAAAAAACTACTGCACACGCTGGACCTGTGATGAAGTTGAGTCCAGAGTCTTTGAAGAAATAACTGGATGTATCGTGCTCCGGAGTACAAGTTGCAGATGCAAAATAATAAAGAAGAAAAAAAATTATATATCAGTATATCAGTCGCACTGTAGTATAAGTCGTACTTTTGTAAGAAATTTATTTAAGAATATACAGGAACGAGAACATCAATTTCATCTTGAAAAGCAAATCATATTAACGGGAACAAGAACAACAATAGACTGAATATATGCAAGCTGGACCGCCATAACCCTATTTAGCTGTATGAATATAGGAGAAATACAACAAGTGTCTAGTATATTAGCACAACATATGAGCAAGTATTTAGATAAACGTATAGTGTAAAGAACATGCTAACAAGTCAACCAAACTCTTCGCTTTTGAACAACTCTGCTGCGGCTGGTACTTCTTGCTTTCTTGTCAGTAGCAAATACTGATACACACCCCTACAGTTCCCTCTAGTGGTTGTTATTGGGAAAATTATGAACACGTGAGCCTGTTCATTTTTTTTTTTTAAATCACGTGTCACACCAAAGTATAAGTCGCACCCCAAACTATGCAAAATATCTCTCTCTCTCTCTCTCTCTCTCATATATTTATATATTAAATGTCCCATTAATACAGTATACACTGCAACAGTTAGAATTATTACTTTTACACATTTAAGGATGAACTTGTAGTTTTATTTACATGATAGCACTTATTAGTATTGTGCAGAAATGTATTGTGTCATTTAAGGCTTCTTGGGTAATGGTAGATGCACCATTGGAGATTGGTCATCAAAAATTCCACTAACATTACTATTTTTAAACACATCAGTTGATCTCATCATGGTTTTAATCTTGCTCTTTGCCCTACAATTGACAGCTCTGAAGAAAATGTTCTTTGGGAGAGGAGTGGTAGAGTTGAGCAACAACTACAGGTACATTACAGGTTCTGTTTCATCACAGAAAAGGTAGACACAACTGAAGATGCAGGCTTAGCACCATGCCAAAGATGACCCCTACTGATCAGACCACACCAGTGCATCTCAGTGTATAGTCTTTGCAAAAAAAATAAATCAATAAATAAATTTAAAAAATTTTACAAAAACCTGACTTTGCCTTTCTGCTCCAATTTTTGTTTCTGTTACTATTGTGATTGTGTGTTTTTACCTGGTGAAGGTTAGATTGTTTAAGGATTTTTTTTCCCGTTGACTCCTAAAATGCAAATAAAAAATGTAAAACATCATATATTCCCTTTCTCTCTGTATCACCCAACAAGATAGCTGCGATGAATGTAGCATGTTCTTTCCCATGTCAATCCCAGAGTTCCATCGCCACAACAGAAACCACAGTCTCTCTTTATCCCTTTAGGACAATTACAAACGTTGGCATTAGAACATGTACACGTGTGTGTGCGTGCGTGCTCTTGCATTTGTGCATGTGTGTTCGTGTGTAGATGCAAGCACATATTTAATGACCCATGTGGGTAAAATGCACTCTGACATCCTGAATTACAGTCAGCATCAAAGAAGGAATTTCAAAATCAATCCTTTTTGAGGAAAAGATTGATAAAAGAGAAAAAGAGAGCCCCACCACAAACCTTCATCAGTGCTGGCGGATTGTAAAGGACTGTCAGTTTGTGCAGACCTCTATTGGGCCAAAGGGAAGCAGCAGGATTCAACTTGGGGCCCAATAAAAGGCCATTCTTCCTGGAAATCAGCCCTTGTACATGGACTTGAATGCACTGGGTTGCTAATCTTCTGTGCTGTGGGAGCCCAATCTATATTCACAGGCTATTCCACCCCAGCAGGAGCAGCAGGCATGCTGATACTACTGCTTACACTTTTAGACCGATGCTGAAGTGAGTAGGATAACGCACCAGATGTCATGATCTGTCCTAAATCTCACATAACTCATCTAAAGAGTCAGTTCGACAACAAAGACACTAATAATAAATATTGTAATGCGCTACAATTATTTGTTTTTTATTTCACTTAGGGAATTGTTGGCAGATTAAAATCCACTTTTTAAAAAATAGCCCAATAAAACTTAGGTTGAGGACTCAAACTTTCATAGATCCGTGACCTGGCACATGGCAACATGGATTTTATTTATTTAGAGTCACTGATGAAAAAGTACTGTTGCAAAGCAAAACATATTTAATGTTTGATGCATATTTGTGTGGAGTCCCTATAGTCAAAAAAGAGGTCAAATATATTTGTTTTCATATAAAAAGTTTTCACAAATAAAGTACACTTACTTGAAAAATAAAGAACTGCTTTCCAGGGCTGAAGAGACAGATTACTTGTGTCAGAAGTGATTGTATGGACGAGTATAAAAAGTAATTCCATGTCCAGTTACAGTTGGGGCAGCAGTGGCTCAGGTGCTTGAGCAGCCAATGATTGAAGGGTCAGCGGTTCAAACCCTGCTTCCCCCCAGTCATCTGTTGTTGTGTCCTTGAGCAAGACACTTCACCTTCCCGGCCTCCAATGTGGCTCCACTGGTATGTGAATGCATTTGAATGTCCCAGTGATGGTCAGAGTGGCTGTAGGAGAGCACTGGCAGCCATGACACTGTCAGTCTGCCCAAGGGTATGAGTAGCTTACCATCACCAGGTATTACAGAGGAGTGATTTTATAATGGATGTACATTGTAAGCCCTTTGAGCGTTTGGAAAAGTCCAGAAAAATCCAGTCCACTATAATTATTAAAGACATTTTTACAAATCATCCTTTTTGTCAAAGTGGACAACAAGGAAACCCAATGATTTAGCATAGCTAATTATAGCTTTCAAAAGCAATGGATTGGCACAAATTTGGGGAGTGAATGTGTCTAGTATAACCAATGATTCCAAGTGGATTTGTGGAATTCTGTCTGCCATCATTCTTATATAGTTGCAACTGCAACAGAAGACCAAAATCAAAATGACATAGGCTGTAACTGTTGGACTGAATCTATTACACTGGAGGGTAGTATATCACAAAGATAACAACTAAATTGAACTAGAGAAGAAGGGATTTAAAAAGATGTGGATTTTTAAATTAAGAGGTGACATCGGGCTGGCACAGAACAAAGAGAAACTAGTTGAGGATGTCAGTGCATTTTGAAGCTCATTTTAAACATAAGAACTCTTGATGGTGCAAAATCATCTCAGTGCAGGAAATCACAAAGGATCAAGAGGAATGTCCTCCTTAATTTGATTGGTAGAATGTGTTTAGAATTAGACTGAGAATTCCAGTGTCTTCCGGATATTTGTCTAAAATCTCAACTTGTTGTGTTGTCCGAAGAAAAAAGTCTTACAGTGATTGAAGCAGAATAGACATAATTACAGCCGTCCTGCAATCCAGGGTCATTCTGTTGGTGTCTCCATTAGCAAGATGTAGGCTATTTAGGTATAATTAATCTACACTAACAGTAAATCAGTATACTCAAAGCTTACTTTATATACACTGTATTATAGATGTAAAATGTTCCAATTTAATCTGAATAAGTATTCAACTATACTTCCTACACAACACATACATGACCTTTAGTACACCTGCTTTACTGATACTTATGCTTACGTTTATTCTTAATGAAATAAATGTTTTGCTAAAGGACCAAAATAATACCACCTCTTACCAAGGGCCTAGTGATGCAAAAAGTACTTTCCCTTGCACAGAAATCTGACATTTAGGGTAAAAAAATAAGTAAATAAATAAAAAAACAAAAAACACCACTGGCAAAAAAAACAAAAAAAACAAACCCTATTAGCTATCTAGAATTCAATAAGAAGACTGCATGCAAGAAACATCTCTAAAACACTTCTTCAGATAAAACGAAGTACCCTCAAACACAACATGTCTATAGGCCATCACAGCTAACACAGATAAAAGTTCCTTTTCAACAATTCCATTTGTAATATTCAATTTCTAAATAAAATGGGGACATGCATCAGATCAAAGCATCAGTATTGGAGGAACCACATTACAAAGCAACACATTCCTTTAATTTAAGTACTTTTCTCAGTAACATAGTAAAGAAATGAATTATAATTCAATTAAATTACAATTGCTGAACTACAGAAACCCTTGTTACTGCATTATTTAGATTTTTTGTAGGCTCTGACATTTTCTTTCGGTTAAATGAGATGAAACGGAGATCATCAGAACACCGGCTAATGGTTGAACTGCCCATGAGAGAGACAGGTGCAACAAGAAGACCAACATGGACACAGAAAATGTAAAGACAATAGGAAAGAAGCAAATTGTGGAACAATTTCACTTTAATTGATAATACAAAGGCAGAATTTAAAAGTCTGCAAGAAAATAATTTCATCTAAAACTGTTGTTCTATAAATCCTTTCTGCCGTGAAAATGTCCTACTAGCACTCACTGCACATATGCAGTCCAAAATTATGTCATAATTTTCAGTTTTGGTGGACCGTTCATAAATCTGTGCTATCCGAGCTCCAAGCTCTCTTCAGGTGACTGAGCTTCTCACTGTATCTCTAAGGGAACGCCCAGTTGCTCTACAGAGGAAGCTCATTTCAGTCGCTTGTATCTGGGACCTTGTTCTTTCAGTCATGATCCATAGGTCATGACTGTAGGTGAGGATTGGAACACAAATCAACCAGTAAATTGAGAGTTTTGCTTTCTGGCTCAGCTCTCTCTTAACCACAATGAAGCCGTAAAGCGACCACATAACGGTGGATGCTGGTCTAATCCACCTGTCAATCTCACGCTCCAATTTTCCCTCACTGTTCAGGAACCATCAGTTGTGCAAAGTTGGTTGACAACTTAGCAAGCTTTGCCTCTTGAGCATGAAATACTCTATCAATTAGGTTCAGAAAAGTCATGAAACTCATGAAATTAATTTCTGTTAGAAGTAGTACTTATCTTACATCAGAGGAAAACTTCATGGGAGTGATCATGCCTTTTGTTACAACTGGTATTAGCATTAAGACGTGACACGATGTAACACAATAAAACATAATTTAACTTTGAAAGACCACAAAAGTTGTTCCATCACATGTGTGCAAGGTGAAAATCTAAAAAGACGTTCAAATATTCTTGTCCTGCACCACTTACAAAAATTATGTCAGATTTTTTAATTACTGGATTGAAGTGCTGTGAAAAAAATCTGAAGGGGATGAGCTATATTACAAGTGTGTACTTTAACAGTTTTATTTGTCTTTGGTAAACTGCTGCCCTCTAGTGGACACTGACACGTTCCACCGTCTTAAATGCCACTTTTAAAAAGCAAAGCAGTCTGAACATTGTTTTATACCTAGTAATATTATCTTGTTTGGTACTTTTTCATCTTTTTTGAACTGAATCAGTTATCCCCTCAATATCAAAACTGATTGAATTTGGTTCAGAATTTGTTTACATTGAACCTTGAATGTCTCAAGTTAGTTTTAAAACACCAAACGTTGGTAAGGTGACATTCAAAATGCACCTCAGGGTCTCAGATGTGAACATTTAGAGATTTAAAATATTTTAGATTAGAAATATGTTGGAATCTCAAATAAGATCTAGATCATTTCAAACTGAATATGAACAGTTGAGCATGTTTGATGCTAGCGTCTAAGGTTATTACAAAGTTAGCAGGAAATCCTTTAAAATCAGATTTCCTTAGGCAGGTGAGAAAAAAGTTATGGCAGGCGTGTGGGATGTTGAATGTAGGGACTTTTACAGAGAAAACTATTTTGCTGACATGATGGGAAAGAATAAATGTGCCAACTTCATGTTGCCATTAGCTCAAGTTACCTCATGCTTGAATTAACTACATTCAAATTTTACAAATGTTAGATGTATCCAAATTAAAAAAAGGTAAATATTTAAAAGTAGTTCTTGACATTATTTTTGAGCTCACTAAACTACTGGTATTTGTTTACCTCAGATTTTTAGACTTGCAACACCGTCATCTGAGAAGAGGCACCAGTAACCTTTATGCCCACAAAGACCCTACAATAAAATAGATTAGCAAAAACCTGTACTGGACTGTTGTAAAAGGAGTCAAACACTCAAAATAAATTCTATTCCTGCTACAGGGAAGGAAAAAAAAGTATTTGATACCTTGATTGTAGGTTTGTCCACTTAAAAATAAATTCACAGTCTGACATCATATCATTAATGGTAGGATCATGTAAACAGTGAGAGATCAAGAAAAAAACCACATGGAAATTGACTTAAAAATGTATATAACTGTAGTTGTTTTTAATTTAGGGAAATTAGTATTTGATCCCCTAGAAACCATGAAGAGTTCTGGTTCACACAGACCCACCTTAGACTCTCCTAATCAACCTGTCACCAGAATTAAAGACACCTGTTTGAACTAATCACCTGTAGAAAAGACACCTGTCCACAGAATCAGTCCATCAGTCAGACTCCAAAATCTCCAACATGGAAAGACTAAAGAGCTTTCAGTGGATTTAAGGGAGGAGATTGTAGACCTGCACAAGACTGGAATGGACTAAAAAAAACATCAGCAGGAAGCTGGAGGTTAAGGTCACAACTGATGGTCTATTTGTGCATAAATACAAGAAACTAGGTCTCACCTGGTGGGGTTTCCATGATCCTGAGAACAGTGAGAAATAGCAGGAGTTAGTTGATGATTTCAAAGCAGCTGGAACCACAGTCACCAAGAAAACTATTGGTAATAGTTTACACCACAATGGTTTAACATCTTGCAGTACTCCCAAAGTATCCCTGCTTGTGAAGTACATGTGCAGATCTGCCTGAAATTTGTCAGTGAACACCTTCATCCTCTACATGGATGACATCAAGCTATACGCTAAGAGCAAGTGTGACATTGACTCCCTGATCCACACCACCAGGATCTACAGTACTGACACAGGGATGTCATTCGGGCTTGAGAAATGCAGTCAGATGGTGACAAAGAGAGGTAAAGTAGTCCACACTGAAGGGGTCTCACTCCCAGAAGGAACAATAGCAGACATTGAAGACAGTTACAAGTACCTTGGAATTCCACAGGCAAATGGCAACATGGAGCAGGCAACAAGGAACAACAACAAGGAAAGCCGCAACAGCCAAATACCTCCAATGAGTAAGGCATGTCCTGAGAAGCCAGCTCAATGGTAAGAACAAGACCCTGACAATAAACAGTTATGTACTGCCAGTCATCAGATACTCTGCAAGAATAATAAGATGGCCAATGGAAGAAAGAGATACAGACCATGGATGTTGAGGCATGAAATATCCTCACCAGACATAGAGGGGTTCCATCCCAAATCCAGCACCCTGAGAGTGTATGCTAGCCCCAAGGAAGGAGGCAGAGAACTAGTGAGCGTGGAAGCCACTATCCAGGTTGAAACATCCAAGATACATGAATACATCAAGCTCAAGACCCCAACTGACACCGTGCTCAGTGAATGTCTCAGGCAATGGACAGCAGAGGATGCGGTGCTGGAGAACAGATCCTCATGGGAGGACAAGCCCCTGCATGGGATGTACCACCGAATCATAACTAAAGTGGCTGAAATCAAGAAGTCCTACCAATGGCTAGAAAGGGCTGACCTACAGGACAGCACAGAAGCGCTCATCCTGGCAGCTCAGGAACAAGCTCTGAGCACCAGAGCAATAGAGGCTCAGATCTACCACATCAGACAAAATCCAAGGTGAAGGCTGTGCAAGGAAGCGCCTGAAACAATCACATAACTGCAGGGTGTAAGATTCTTGCCGGGAAAGCATACATGGAGCGCCACAACCAAGTTGCTGGAATAGTATACAGGAACACGTGTGCAGAATATGGACTGGAAACCCCAAAGTCAAAATGAGAAACACCTCTGAAAGTGATACAGAATGAGAGAGCAAATATCCTGTGGGATTTCCAGATACAGATGGTCAGAATGGTAATGGTGAACCAACCAGACCTTGGAGTAGTGGATAAAGAACAGAGGAAAGCTGTTGTGGTGGATGTGGCAGTAACAAGCGATGGTAACATCAAGAAGAAGGAACATGAGAAACTGGAGAAATACCAGAAACTCAGAGAAGAACTGGAGAAATACCAGGGACTCTCTGAAGAAAGCTTGGAAGGTAAACGTGACAGTGGTGCCCATGGTAATTGGACCACTCGGGGCTGTAACCCCCAAATTGGACGAGTGGCTACAGCAGATCCCTGGAAAGACCTCAGACATCTCAGTCCAGAAAAGCGCAGTCCTAGGAACAGCTAAGATACTGCGCAGGACCCTCAAGCTCCCAGGCCTTCGGTAGAGGACCCGAGCTTGGGGTGAGGTACCACCCGCAAAGAGGGAGAGGGGCGTTTATTTTTTTAGTATCATCAATGACTGATAAGTATCATGTTGGTTTACCAATATGTAGCTGGAAAAGCCTGATTCTGTTTGCAGCATTTTACAGGTTTGATGGTAAACAATTACAAGAGGCAAGATAACAGCTGAGATTAGTCTATTTTACCTTGGTTGGCCTGCAGTAACTTAATGGGAGGAAATTAACAAAATAATAATAATTGAGAGCATGTGTTGGTGAGACCATTATTTATATTGCTTTGGATACAATTAAACAGTAAAAACTTTTGTTAATTGTTGAAGTATACCAATAAAAAGATAGATCAGCAGGACATTCAAAGTGGACACTTCAAAGTAAAAGCACAAAAACAGAATCAGAGAATAACATTTCACACGTGGCCAGGACACACAATGCTGGGTCATGCTGCTCCGGAAGATTTATTTAAGTTCTTTTTCTTTTGTTGTATTTTTTTTTTTTTTTTTTAATATTTTCCACTTGTGCTCCTGTCAGGAGTTTGGTAAGTAGGACAGTCAAGCAGCAAGAGTCACAGTTCATTTTCATCGTTGTCACCACCATTATGTCATTCTCCTAATGATACTGTATCACAACAGTAGTTCTCAGCATAATTTTACTTTTTCTTCAAGCTAAAAAATAATTTACATCACATTTCTGTACTAGCATTTGAGACCACAAACATTCCAGCAAAACACTCTAGAATTAAGGTTGGGTAACAATCAGAAAAGCATGACTTTTTGCATAGTATTAAATGAACAAAGACATCAAGTTCTTTATTTACAGTTATTGTATAGTTAAAAAAATGTCATAAAAACAAAATGAACTGTTAATTCACTTACCCATAAATGACTAAGTTTGCCAAAAACGTATCTGTTGGCATTTCTCTTTTTCTTTGTTCCACAAACTGCATGCTGCTAAATACAGTACATCGAGCCAGATGAGAGTATATTGCAAGTGTCACTGTTAGTGTGATCATCAGCTTAATGAGCACTTGTTACAAGATGCATCATGGTCCGGATGTGTTTGGCAGTTTCTGACAGGAGCAGTGATTATTAACAAACAGCTGAATCAGCAGTGTGACTCACCGTGGTGCATGATGGTAGATGCAGTCAGAATTGGTTTCTGTTAACACATCAGTCTGTAATCAAGTTTCTGTCCATGTTAGTCCCTTCGCTGCATTTATAAAAGGTATTTTTGAACACAGTTTCACCTGCATCTAAAATGTTTTCAGTTTCTGCCTCCTTCCCTCTGTGCCCCAGATGCAAAACTCAGAGTTGAATATTTACACAATTAGGGAAAAATGATTCCTTGCTGATTTTGTACATTTACCCAATGACAAAAAAAACAAACAAAAAAATTGTGATCTTAAGTGGTAGGTCTGCTGATCTAGTTGTTCACCAAGTTTTCACATCTCCAAAGGGGGATTTTGCCCCTCTGTTCTTTGCATATCGGCTCCTCATCATGAAAGCTTTCTGGCAATTGACAGGCTGAACCACCAACTCCCTCAACACATTTCCAGGATCTGTAGATGATCTTGATGTGCTTCACCTTTAGTCATTTCCTAGTTGCCATGGTTGTGATTAGGGTCATCGTCATTTTGGTGTATCGATCCGTATCAATGTCGTGCCTGACAGGAAGAAAGTTGCCATGTCCCCTTTGAAAAAAAAAAAACTCCTAAAGTATGTTTCTTTCTCCATATTTGATTGGGGTCATTGGCAGGATTGGTCCTCTCAAATACAAGAGTTTGAGCCAAATTTTCTCTCAGTTCTTCTTTGAATCATCTCTGAATCCAAAAGTCAGCGTCAGCTCAGCCTGTTCATGTGCTTTCTTGATACAAAGCATTGTGACTTTCCAGCCATTAGAGGAATCCTTTTCTTCACAGTGTAGTCTGGTACCAGCTTTTCTTAGTGACTATGGCTCCAGCTTCCTCACTGTTGTCATAAGCATGGAAACTCCACTCTTGCATGGAGCCTAAGACAGAGGAAGATCAACAGTTATTTGATTTTTCTTCTATTTAGGAATAGTCAAACCAACTGTTGTCGTTTTATCACCAAGTTGCTCAGTGCTGGTCTTGTCTTGCCACCCTTTCCCTTGTGAATGTCTTCAGTCTTGTCTGCATTATCAATGGACAGAGTCTGGGATATTTGCTTCTGCGGACAGGCACCATTTAAAAGTAACAGTTGAGGGTCGGAGCGCTCTCTCTCAGTCGTGACATGAGGATCAAATAGTCACTCCTTAAAAAGCAAACCACTTTATTATGTTTTTGAAATGCATATTTCTGGGTTATTTTTGTCTTATACTGTTTCTCACTGTAAATAGAAAAGGAAAACAACATTAAAATAATCAATATTTTGTCAGTGCAAAAACATACAAAATCAGCAGATGAATTATTTTTCCCTCACCGCATGGATGTATATTTATATGTGTTTTTCTACGCATCTATATGCATGTGGGTTTTATTTGCAAAACGGAATTATGTTCTTTCTTTTATTCATTGTTTTTAATTTATACAGACAAACATACATAAAAAAACTGTCAAGTTAGAACAATGGAAAGAAAACAACAGAAATCAATAGCTTTGAACAAGAATATTGAAATCCAGACTGTTTGCTTAAATACTTAACTTAAATAAAACTTTAGATTTTATATAGATGGTCAGTGGTTACACGGGTTGCTTTTTTTCAACACGCCTGAGCTGACTGTAAAGCTTGTGCACCCTCTCTGGATATAGATCGGCCATAATGACAGAGGAGGACGAAATAGAAAAAAAAAAAAAGTCAAGCTGCTTGGATAAATTATTCTGTATACAATCTATTGTGTAGTATTTTGTTGTAGAGTTAAAAAAATACTTTTTTCAAGGTGCATAATGACTATTACATCATGCTGAATTTTTGTTAGTAGGAATAACAATAGTAGAGGCTAGTTAGGTGGCCTTTCATTCTGAGTGCAATAAGATGGGTAAATGTGCATTCTGTATGTCACTTCTTCGCAATGTCCGATTGGTCAAACTACAATAAATTACGTCTAATGAGTACAGTTGAGATGCTAGAGTACTGTTATATTCTGTGACGGCAGGAAGACAAGCTTGGTTAAAACACACAAAAGCACATCGAAAGTTACACCACAGAAGTTTTCATTCATAACCAGATAGTGCAGATTTTTTTTAAATATATATAGAAAAAAGAGTCAAAGCGACATTCCATTTTTGTTGAAATTTGTTTTCCTTTTTTTGCCCGTATACTCCTTTTTTTCCCCCTGATGCTGGAAATGCCAACACCTTTTGTTGGGTTGTGAGTATCTCTGTTAAAATAAAACAATAAAAAAGAGACACATGTTAACACAATATATTTGAGGTTTAAAAAAAATATGTCTTATTTTCTTGTGGTAATCCAAATAGAAATGTTCAAATTTCTACTATGACTCAGCTTATACCTTTTTATAGTTACATATTTCTTTAAACATCACGTCATTTAAGCAGGCAGGGTTTCCAGGAGGACGGTTAAATAAAAAGGTCCTAATTTGAGCTGTTCACTCTAGCAATGAACTTTTTGCTGAAACAAAAACGCATGTAAAAGGTAAAGAAAGAAGCAATGAAAAACAAAAATAAACATCCTCCTCTGTCACAAAAAGGAAGCCTCAGTTCAGAAAAAAACTAAAGGCAGTGGCGCTCCTACTTGATGCCAACAATCATAGAGAAATACTAAGATTTGACATGAAATATGCATCCCAATATATTTTGGTTTCTTTTTGTTGTTAGTCCTCTAAAAATATCTACAGTTTCTGACAATATAGCAGGCAATTTCCAGAACATAGGTTTTCAGTAATAACACACCAACATAACTCCAAGCCCCAACTTCGCCTGTCTCCTTTTAGAAACCAGGATCTCTATGAGGTTGTAAACAATTACATTCTTTTTAAGACATAAATAAGTCAAATAAATTTGAGCCATTGAAGCAGGAACAAGGCAACATGCCAACAAAGATAAACTCTCTCTAAATATTTTTATGAATAGAATATATCCCATAAATGCTATCATCCCTATTATTGAGTTGCCTTCCTCTTTTCCAACAGGTGCAAAACTACTGTGCAAGTAAAGCCCCTACCACCTCCACACATCTATCTTTATGGATGAAAATTAATTTTTACAGTCCGGTACATTGTTCAAGGTGTACAGCAGAAGTTTTGCAGGCCGAGAACTTGAAGCTGTCTTTAAATTTGCAGTCCATGGCAAGGCCCATCAGGCCATCCAATCAGAACAAAACAACTCCATTAAAATCAAAACCCTTTGAAATAAAACTTGGGTAATGTACATTCATGCAGGAGCCATAAGAATAATAACAATAATAATCAGAATAAGAATAATAACAGTTGTAATTTAATTTAAACTATTACTGTATCTGTATTAACAATGTTATTGAAGAGAAGGAGTTTAAGGAGCGTTTAAAGTCTGTTCTGTTTTGTGGTTTTTACTTCTCAGCGGTCTCCCTCCTCTCCTTTGTCCTCCACCGTGCCACTGCAGACACGGTTCATACATACGTGTAGCAAGCAGCAACACGCCTATACAGTACATGCTTACCAGTACAAGAAAATAGTCAGACACACCATCACGGCTGCCACCATACACATACAACCACAAAAGCAGGATGGCTGTGTAGATTCTGTGGCTTTAAGTTTTTTTGATTGTATGTTATTCTTTTAATCCTGTCATAGCATTAAGAACTTTTCCATTTTAAAAGAGGAGGGGAGTTTTATGGGCTAAAAGTTACAGGATGGATGTTTTTCCACAGGACCTGCCCTGTGTTGGTGGTGTGTGGGGTTTTAGGGGCCGGATTTTTAGAAAGTGCATGGTCACACTTTAAAGTCTGGAGGAGCATGAAGAGGTCCTCTTGTACCATGAGGGAATGACTTTAGAGGTCAGAGCTGAGTTGGAGATCAGGGTTAGAGGCTGGTCTCCAAGCTGTGCAGAGGACTGGCGGGGCTGGAGGAAGCGGCAGATTTACTGATGTCGATGGTGAGATTGATGCCGCTGTCGATGGCGTTGTTGTTCTTGTTTGGAGACGAGGGCTGGCTGGAATACTTCCTCCTTCTGCGGGCAGAATCATCGTCCGTGTCATCAATGAGGGGGATACTGGGTGTGGAGTCATCAATTCTAAACTCGGGATGCGTCATAAAATTGTGAATCGATGTTTTTGAGTCTGGTTTTTCCAGGCCTTCGTAGAGGGAACTACGGAATGCATTCACAACTCGAATCTGTTGGAGACAGGAGAGAAGAAAAAGAAGGAAAACCATGAGACAAGATGTTGCAGATTCAATCGGAGGATCGGAAGGAACCATGGACTGAGAGAAGAGATGGAGTTAGAAAAGAGAGTGCAGAGAAGAGGAAAGGAATCCTCTGACTAGAGGATGTGGAAGTAGTGAAAGAGGAAAAAGTGAGGAAAAAAACAAGAGAAGAGGCAACTGTAATCTGTGTTCTGGTTGCACTACATGACTAAGGGTCACAAGTCACTCAATTTTTTGCCGTGCACTAAGGAAAACTGTGAGGAACACAACCGTAAAAAAACACAACAAACTCATACATTTCAAGGAAACCAAAGCAACACAAACGCTCGTTGTAAGTATACGCTTTAGTCCAATCTGCTGTATACCTAGAAACAAGCCACGTTAATAAATGGAATGCTCACATAAAAAAAAAAAGAATATCACATGCAAGTTTGAAGAAATCTGGTGGACAAGATCAGTAAGGAGGAAGGAAGTTAGATCTGAGAGATCCAATCAGGTGACTGAAAACGTCTGGAGGTACCAGAGCACTGCCTGGGATAATATCCACACAGACTCTGAATGGGACACAAATATAGCACAGGATGGATGAAGCATGGTTCAAATTCAGAAAGTCAAGTCTGCATGAAGATGGCCCAGAACAAGCATTGCAGAGTAAAAAAAAAGTAATATCAGCACAAACACAGCAAGTTAAATTATTGTGAACAAAGAATTCAACAAAGGGTAAACAAACTACATGCAACTAGACAACAGGATGGTAGAGAAGTGAACACTGAACACAAATCGCTGACACAAAACATACAGTGAATGAGATGAAGTTTTAGAATGTCGGAGGTTTAATGCTCAGAGTATGTTCTAAACTCCATGCAAGTCAGAGTAAACACTCAAGTACAAGCCCCCAAAAAGCTATGTAACACATAGATAAAAATGAAATGCCTTTGTATGTTGTAAAATATGTGATAAAACAGTCTGAACAAGTTTAATGCAACTCAAAAATACTTGCAGGAAGCAAAATGTTAAAACTTCACTCTTGATCTTCTACCTTTTAATCTCTATTTAAAAGGATCCAATGTGAATTATAGCTATACAGATGACACAGAGATGTATATAACCAAATAGTTATAGTATTTTTTGTTTTACAGTTGTCTTGCAGTGAAAGTAATGAGTATGCTACAGCAGGATCCAGCAAGCCCAATGACCTCTAGCTTGGTAAAACATGTACAGAAATAGGAAAGATAGATAGGTGTTTGAACCCTTTAAAGTCCCACTTCAATCAATGTTTGATCTGTTGTAAATCAGTCTCAGTACTCTTTTAATTGTGATTTTTATTTTGCAATTTTCTTTTAGCTAAAATTACCTGCATTTACAGAAATGCAGTTTTTAATCTTAATGTTTTTCTAATATGTCCTCCATCGTGAGAAAAATGCAACAAGAGCATGCTAAAATCACTAAAAGCACAATTTGTATTGCTGTGGGTCTTTAAGAAAAACTCTGCTTACATTTCAGTTGTTTTTTTTCTTTTTTTGGTCTTTAAAATTTGGTAATTGCCATAAAAATGTTCTTCTTAGGTTTAATTTTTCTAACAGCAGCAGTTCAGCAGCAGTCCTGCAGTGGAATTAAAATAACTATAATAGACTAGAGTATGACACACACATTTAAGACAATAACACAGAGAAGCTTTGATAAATGGGGGTGAATCTATTTTGTTGCTACTGTCTGTGTTAATGTCTGTCTCTATAACAACATGGTAATCAACTACAGTACGCCAACAGAATGAACTAGGGGTTTAAGGTTTTTTATTATATAAGTTTTGTAAAATATATATTTAAAAAATATATGTAACCCTTTTCCCCGGGATGCTTTAGGACCCTCTTAAAAGGAGGAGCAAAACTGTTATTTAAAATAATCAAAAATAGACACATTTATTGTGTTTTGTTAAAATAAAAAAAAACTAATATGTTGGCCTTTAGTCAATATATATTGCTACATTAGTAAAAACCTGCAGTAAAAACAAAAACATTGCTACTTTTACTTGAATGTTTACCCAGTTGTGCTCTAAACTGATTTGAATTTGTTTAGGTTAACATCTGTTGAAACACAGAAACAAGAGGTTGAAAAGAGATGACATATGGGGGATGAGCAGAGGGAGACAAACTCACAACCTGAAATGTCACGCCGTGGGTTTCACTCTTAGTCCTGCGCTCCTAGCATTCTGGGAAAACAAACACACATCGACCAATGAGAGGACAGTACACCCGACCATGGGAGGAAATATAAAGGTGAATCTGAATTCCAGTATGAAAAGCAAAAAGACAGAGAAGAGAAATGAAAAAAGCAGATAGCAAGAGAAAACACAACAGTCTTCAGAGATGCCAGCCGTGCAATGGCAGCAATAACTGATTCAAATTTGAATTGTTGGTGATGAGGGGGATGGCATCCCTGAAGCAGAGAGAGCAGACAAGCAGACAGACAGAGTTCTGACTCACGGCCAGTAGTGGGAGGAGCAGTAGCAGCAGTAGTGCTTGTAGGAGAGGAAAGGGCATTGGACAAGGACACGTGACTAGGACTAGAAACATTGGTTACATCCTGGGTCTGGCTGGTGGTGGATGATTGACGTCTCAGAGCCCCTGCCCCCTGAAAGGAGGTGCCACTCTTGAAGGTGTTGACTACTTCAATCTGTTGGAGGAAAGCGGGACAAGAGAGGACAAATGGCTGCTCAGAGTGACACAGACTAAATGGCAACACAAGTTGACTGGGTAAAGGGAAGACGGTGGTGCAGTCAGACATGATGAGCAGCTACAGGTAAGGGTGTACCATCCTAAATTTTCCACTGCAAAGGTTGTTTTAGTCTAGTCAAATACAAATATGTACCTTTCAGGGTAGCCACAAAGTTTGAGGCGTGATATATATAATTTTTATGAATCTGCCCTCCCTCCCAAAAATAATATAAAATAAAATAAACAGGAAAACAAAAGGGAGATTTAAAATATAGAAGAAGTTTCTGCAAAGTCATACACATACAGTCATACATGCAGTTTGGGTCTGACAATTTCAGATGCAGCCATCTATAGCACGTATTTCAAAAATACTTAATAACTTAGGAATTTAACATGAACATTTAACATGTGTTGTTAAGCAATTTTTTTTTTCCACCATTCACACTGCCTGGTCAAAAAATGGAAAAATGGTTAAAAAAAATTGGTTAAAGTAAAAACATTTTGTGGAATCATCTTTGAGGGAACATTTTGGCTGTATTTGAATGTGCCTCTGCACTTAGTATATGAACATTTAAATGTTTTTAATAAATCTAAAGTTTTATCTTGCACTCAAAATGATAGTCTTCGACTCTGATATAAACTTTTTTCTGCACGCACTTCTTATGGTTTAAGATGCAAACTTTCCCAACCCATGTGTGGAAACTTTTCAATGGCAATTACATTTCCCAGTTGAAAAAACACTCACACAGGGATTTTGCCTATTTCTTTAAGAAGAAAAAAACAAAAAAATCTATCTAGCATTTAGGTTACATGTTTGTGTGAAATATAGTGGTGTTTGTTATATGTGCTAGATTAGCTGCATGGTGGTGAGTTTGGATGTTTTTCTCCTGTATGTGTGGGCTTTCTCCAGCCTTCTTCCACAGTCCAAAAACATGCTTCAAAGGTTAATTGATGGTGCTAATTTGCCCTATAGGTGTGAGTATGGCCCTGCAACGCACAAGCAACCTGTCCAGGCTGTGCCCCACCTTTGCCCAACAGCAGCTGGCTTGGTTCAAGCAACTCTACAACCCCAAAAGGGATTTAGTGGGTTTTAAAAATAGATTGATGGATCTAGTATTTTTTTTTTTTAAATGTTGTTTTGATCACAATTTTTCTACCTTTGGTTTTTGGCATGTATTGTTGCTGAAACTACAGTATGGAACTAAGGCAACACCTGATCACTGCAGTCTATCACAGTTCTTGGCTCAATGAAGGGACTCAGCAGAAACAGTTCTGTCCTTTGAGTGTGGGAAAGCACAAAAACGACAATAGCTAAAGAGTATCCTTAACACTGAAAGAGTTAAAGATGACCCAAAAGTAGAAGTACATTTATCTGTTTATGTGTTAACTTTTAAAAACTCATGTTTATTCTTATAGTCTTTAGTTACATTTTTTAAAAGTTGTTGTATGTGGTGACTATTTCTGTTATTCGTTTTTCTGCTAGGAAGCCTCCGAATATCTGTAAAGTATTTAATCTTGAGTCAACCTTTGCTGTGGTAGTTCCTTTGGGTTTTGTGTTGCGGCTCTCTTGCCATCTGTCACCCCAATAAACGGTTGTGTGGCCAACTTTATCCCCCCCGGGTTCTTTATGTTACTTATTTTCCTCCTCCTTCCCGAAAAGGGACTTAGCACTTGTAATTTTAGAGAGTTAAAAACAAAAAAGACACACGCAATATGCATTTAACTAAATGAATAGAAATACAGAGATTGAATTACATAATTAAAAGATGACTGAATCTCACATCAAATATATTTTTTAGAAAGCATCCTATAAATTAACATGAAATCTATTGTCTTTCCTTTTTTTTAAGAGAAAATGTGTAATTTAAAAATGTGTATATTTATTTATTTCAAGTTCACCAAAAAAAGTTAGGCTGCCTGTTTTCTCCTGAGACCCTAAACAAACAGTAAAAAAACTATGTTTGTAATGAGTTTGGCTGACCGTGGCTATTTGGGTGATCATTTTAGAGTATGCTAGAATTTATTTTGTTTTATTTCTTTTGACCAGACAGAATATGAGGATTAAATGTTTTCATTCTCTGCCACAAATGAGTGCATGGGTATAACTGAACCAATGGATAAGGATACAAAAGATTAAAAAAATCAGTTTTTTTTTTTAATGTTTAAAGTTTTCATTTGGAGAAATCTTTTTTTATTTATTTATTTTTTTTTTAAAGCATGGCTGCATCTGTACAATGGCATGGAACAGCTTCACCCAAGATCACTGGCAACACTGTAGTGGGATGACACCAGCTTCAACACATCAACAAGTCCTAAAAATCACAGTGACACTGGTCTTAAAAATGAATAACAGTGAAAAAAGTTTATGGACTTCTTCCTGTTAAGTCTGATGCTGAGGTAGGATTGTCCACAGGCCCACTTTGGTGATCGCTTCCATCCGTGGAGACAAAGGGGCCTCCTCCTTCCTAAATGAGTCACCTTGAGATAAAAGACTTTAAACTGACTAAAATGAGCAACTCACAGTAAGGTGTTTTACATTGATAATATATCAGATTGACTGATCTTTTGAACTTCTTATAACATAAACACATCCTTTAAGAGAGATATTTTACCCTTTTTATGGGTTTTGTTTTTCACACTTAAAAGAGTAAAATAAATAGCCTTTTTGTCAAACCTGCTTCTTTATGATGCACATCCTCACCTGTGTCTGAATGCGGTTGAGTCCTCTGAACCATAAGATTTGTCCTCTCCTCAGCTCTCGCTCTGCATGGTCAATTTCCTCATTTTCTTCGTTCACGTCCTCTTCTGGTAACTCATCCTTATGGGTTAGCTGTCCTGCCCTCCGCAGGAAGCGCAGCTTGCAGTTGGGTATAGTAGCTATCACCTAACCCAAAGGGCCAAAGGGGAACTCAGTCAACAGTAGAAACAATTCATTTTATGTTAGTGCACACATACGTGGCAAATCATAAAGCAAGCAAAGAAGTTGGATGAGCAAAAAAAAGAGGCAGAAACATGCTTGCTACCTGTCCCCAAACAAGTTCTCCAAGCCCAAGGAAAACACACCACATCCACTTCTCCAAGTTCAGAGGTTGACAGCTGAATGGCTTCCCTCCAAACTGCACAATCACAATCTGCACAGAGCAATGCACACAGTATAAACTTGGAGACAGTATATTCTTTTCACATAAGTCATTTGCTGGGTCTGAGTCTTCCAAGCATATACAACAGACACAACTTTAGTGTAATTAAATGATGATGTACCTGTACTACAAATGTGCCAAAAACAATGGAGCAGAAAATGGGGTTTCTAAAGATTCCATCAAAGACATTCCTCTCTCCATGTATTTTGCGGGCATTTATCTCATTAAATAGCTGCATCATGACAAATGTGTTGAATATAAGGGTATAATGTTCTGAAGGAGGGGAGTGAAGAGGGGCATCGCGTCCACTGTCAATGTCGAAAATCTGCTCACCTAAGGAATACAAACAGATGAATGTGAAATACATTTCTCGTCAGATCATTCCAAATCTTTACAGTGTCTCCCTATCATATCATTCCCAAAATGCTGCACATACCAACAAATAGAAGTGTGAAGATAATAATGAGCTGATAAACTGCATGTCCTAATATGTTTTTTGTCATAGTGCTGGAGATAAGAGGCTTATTGCGACCATACGGCTTTCTCTTCAGCAGGGACTCGGTGGGAGGCTCTGTTGCCAGGGCCAGAGAGGCAAACGTATCCATTATCAAATTTACCCACAACATCTGCACTGCTTTCAACGGGGAATCCTGGGAGAGAGAAAACAGAGATGAACAGACATACATTTGCACTTTAGGTATATTACATATCAGTACATGTACATATTTGCACATTGATAAACACCACTTAAGGGTTTTTGTTATTTGTACCACACATGGACAAAATAAAGCCTGAGGTCCAGATGTGGGGTACTTAAGTGTGGCAAGCCCAAGAGGAAATTGTTTCGAGTAAGGTTTCAGAACCATGTCACAGCCAATTAAAAAATAACTTTTGTAAGAGGAAAAGAACCTTCCAAGACTCGCTCCATTCTTCTTCCCACCAGGCGCAAGATGTCTATTAGACAACCAACCTAATATACATCTTTTGTAGATGTCTACAGGACATTTTAGACAACCCTATTTTGTTACTCTATTAAATGTCAATCAACAGTGTTCTGAAAGATATTTGCATATAGAGGTCTACTAAACATCTACTTGTAGCCATCTAATCTTAGGATATTTTTTAGATTCTATTAAAGCACTTATTAAAACATTTACTTGATATAAAATAAGAAGTGCAATTTTACATCCATCCATCTTCAGAACCTGCTGAAATCCCGTGGTGCTGCTGAAGCCAACCCAGCAACTATTCAGCAAAGCTGGGCTTCACCCTGACCAAGTTGCCAGATTTTTGCAGGGCCACACATTTACAACTAAAGGACAATTTAGAAATACCAATGAATCTATTATGCATGACTTTGAACAGATGAACAAGGAGAACTCCACACAAAAAAGTCCCAGCCAGAATTCAAGCCTTCTCGCCTGAAGGGGACAGTGCTACGCACTATGCCACTTTTTAGTCCTCAATTTTACAGTTAGTTTTAAATGTGACTTTGCACACAAACAACTAGTGTAAACACAGTGCAGATAGCAACATGATCCAGTTTTTTGACACCATCACATCCTTTAGCATTGCGGATCTTGAGGTATGACTCTTTACAAATACTGCCTTCTTTTACATTATCAAAAGTATGAACGTTGGCATCTAAAGCACACAAAACCACCATTAATGCACCTTCTAAAGTATCCTTTATGTAATCTAATTACCCTTATTTAATTAACCTTAACTCTCCTCGAGAAAAATAATGTCTTGCCTACAAAGCGCAAAGCATGATGGGACCACAACAAAATTAGCTGTGGGAAAGTTATCTGCTAAGATCTGAGCAGGGATGTGCAATAGATCTCTGTGCACTGATGTGTATCAGATGCATAATTAATGCATATCTATAGCTGTAAACGCAGAGATAGCTTTGAGTTAGATATCCAATAGATGTGGGTTGCTGTTCCCTAGCAGCTAGTAATCTTAAGCCACAGCAACACCGCAAACTATTAAAAGATTAAGCAGTGACAGATTTAAAAAAACATGTTATTGTTTAGCAATAACAAGTAGTTTTTCAACAATGTGACCTTAGAAAAAATAAAATAAAGTTGCCTTTCACTCTAGTTCAGTCCCATGCTATTCTTCAACAAACAGGGTTAAGTTCAACACATGTAAACATGCTTTTTACCTGTGTAATGCAGGCTCCAGTGAACGCTACTATGACAGCCACAACATTGACGGTGAGCTGGAATTGAAGAAATTTGGAAATGCTGTCGTAGACATTTCTTCCCCACATAACAGCCTTCACGATGCTGCTGAAGTTATCATCGGTGAGGATAATGTCTGACGCCTCTTTGGCCACATCTGTACCAGCTATACCCTGAAAGAGCAAAACGCTGCAGTCAGACAGAAAATGTGCTCTCATTGTCCTTAACATTCTAGTTTCTACGTCAAATTGATCTGTGGTTTGATATGTAAATGTACAAATAATAAGAAACAATTATCAAATGAATTATTTTTTAACCCTATTGTTAAAAAATTTCTCTAACTTTGTGCATTCTTTTTCTGAACATCCCCACATGACGCCTGTCTTTGCACCCATTCATAAATCAGTAGAATAGTGAGTCTTTCTGCACCCATTCACAAATCAGCAGAAGCATATATGAGATGGTAACCAACGAGTGCAGATTTACTGCACTAGCTAAGTAGCTTAAGTAGCTATCTAGCATAATACCATTATTATGTCATACTACATTTACATTTTTCAAAAAACTGGCAAATTGTCATTCACACAGAGCTCCTTAAATGTCATTTGCAAGTCCTTTAGGCAAAACAAGATGCATAAGCAGCAGAACAAAGCTTTCACCTTTACTGCCTTGGTCCCCATTAAAATATAAATGTGAAAACAAAACATGATAGATTATGGTTTCTTACTGTCTTCTTAAAATGAAAGAAAAAGAGTTTAAATCCTATTTTTGCAAAGTAATTTAAATTTTTTCACATGCTCATTTAGGATTACAAGAAAAATAATGGTATTATTTTTAAAAGGACATTTTTTAAATATATATGATTTGTAACCTTTTAAGTTTTTCACATTCCAAACTGCTTTAGAGAGCAGGAGTTTGCTCTGGCTGGGAAAACTGTACAACCATATTAATCCTCTAGGGGGAGCTCCTATTCTGCACAATTTGTCTTAAAACTCTGACGTATACTGTATGACACATGCCGATTTCTACAAAATAGGTCTTTTGTTTAGTATTTTATGCAAAAATATTAA
The DNA here is from genome assembly GCA_036245035.1 of Adrianichthys oophorus. NCBI lineage: Eukaryota > Metazoa > Chordata > Actinopteri > Beloniformes > Adrianichthyidae > Adrianichthys > Adrianichthys oophorus. The sequence goes on along the minus strand of BSAI01000073.1, from coordinate 20,901,568 downwards.
CAACAGCTGGATTGCTTACCATAGCAAACCCAACATCCGCCTTTTTGAGAGCAGGTCCGTCATTTGTCCCATCGCCTGTCACAGCAACCACTTGCCTCTGGTCTGCCATAGTGCTGTCAATTATGCCTATCAAATGTACATCCAGGAGAATGTGCAGAAAATCGTATTAATGAATGAAGTCACCATTTATTGTATCAGTTTGCGTGTTGTTTGAAAGAAAAATCCCAGTAATTTTCCACCACGTTACCTTTCACAAGCGTATGCTTGTCGGTTGGGGAGGATCTGGCCAGAACTCTGAGTTTGGGCCATACTTTGTCAATGCGTTCTTGTTCTACCTGCAGACACAGACAGATATTGCATGCATAGCTGGTTTGAAACAGTAAGACGAGTGGTTGCCTTTTCCGTTCCTTAGTGTCAATCTCTTTTTCTCCACCTCTGCAACTTAGACAGCAGCTTTTGTACCTCTCCTTTCTCATTGCGAATCCTCCTGTTGAACTCCTTGCCGTCAATGCAGAGGAAGTCTTCTCCTGGATGGATGATGCCACACTTGATAGCTATGGCCCTGGCTGTGTTGATGTTGTCTCCTGTCACCATTCGCACTGTGATCCCTGCTCGCTGGCACTTTTGAATAGCATCAGGCACCTTAATATAAGAATAGACATGGTTTGTAGTGTGAGCCATAAAAAAGTTATTATGTGAAAACTGTCATCAAAACCAAATACACATCAAAATCATTTTATTACAATCCTACAATTTTTATCTCAACCATAACCAAGCCAAAGGTGAACTTAATCCCTCTTATGGGCATCCTCATCATGGCAATGTAGTTCATTTTCAACTCCTAACCTTAGCTAAACTAAGATGAAAGTTTGAAGACATAAACTATCATTTTGAGCAAATTTCAACAAATAATAAAAACTTTTAATGACTAGCAATGTTATGTTGGATTTGTAAGAGACCAAAAGCTAGAAAGAGAACATTTAAACATGTGCATGATGGAAAGTATGGGCAGGCTTACTCTGCACCAACAGCTCCGCCCACAACTCAGAGGTGAATTTTTAATGGACTCCTGCTGCTCTGCAGAAAATGTGTTCTAGATCACACTTTTAAAATAGATTAAAATATGATCGGAGCTGGACTTTACTGAGGATTAAGCAAACTTTCCAGAAGGCTTTAGCAGCTTTTACCATCATCAACAGCTAGCAGGAACTCTTGAATCGCTGTCATTTGCTGCCATGGCTGCAAATAGCTCTTAAAAGCATTGTTATTTAAATCAGCTGTTTGCAAACAATAAAGCTGTAGCCTGGTAAATAAAAACATCAACGTTGTAATTTTTAGAAACTTTCACTTTTTAAAATAAAAAAAAAAAAAAACGGGTTCATGATTCATTATAGGGTTTATAATTTAAACACAGCTGTGCCTTTTCCAAGTGTGAATTATTTCAACTCTAATCTTTCAGATATCGCATTAAATGAGTTATTAGTGCACATTGACATAACAACACTTTCATTTTTTTTAATACCTTCTTCTTGGCAAAGGGCAGTGTGGGCGAGTTCTACTCTCCAAGCCCACTCAGGAACAACTCGGCTCACATACAACAGCGAGAATTCAAATTCATTTAAATGTGCATCATTTTGCCCATTTTAAAAGTAGCCACACATGCAAAATTTAACAAATATACTCAAGAACATGTAAGAACCATTTGGAAGCCTGTCAACAAATACATGCTTCCTAAAGACTTCTGTTTCCACGATGAGTAATCAAGTGAACACATTGTCACAAAAAAACCATCAACTGTACATTTAAACTGAGTATAGAATTTTGGGTTTGCTGGAATGACAAAAATGATTTGAAAGCAAGCAGATCTCTTTAAAAAAATGCAGTTAGATGTTGGATTTTTCCTCCTTTTTAAATAACTTTTACTCCCACAAAGAAGAAAGGTGTCCCTAAATACAAATTCAATTAAACAACTCTAGCTGCCCAGCCATGCAAAAGCAGAGGTAAACATTTTAGGTGGGCAATTAAACAAAAGCGTGGCCTAACAGAGGAAAAGACCAGGGGAAAAGAGTTTAGCTTTAAAGAAAAAAAAAAAACAACAGCCTCCGAAGTCCTTTTATGTACTTTAAATCTGAATGTTTTCCCTCTGTCTCCTTCCTGTCCCTGTCTCCCTTCTCCTCCTGGGGTCCATCATCCCACTGACATGAATCTTGGTTGTAATTTGTTTATTTCTCTCAGACTCCAACTCATTTACAGTCCCTGTTTCTTTTTCAGTGCCCCCTTCCCACCAGCGTGTATCTCTTGGGAAGCCTCATACAGCACTGAGTTATTGAAAGAACATGTCATTCTGCAGGAAGAAATTACAGACTAATAAACAAACACCAAACATGTTCATAATGTGTTTGACCTTTCTCATAGAGAGGAAAGTCATCCACTTTTTGAGCAAGAGACATGGAATAATATTTAAAGTATAACATACTTTTTTCTATATAAAAAAGTGTAAACATGGTAGATTTTTCATGTGTTCACTACGAATGCTTGATTTAGCAAAGGGTTAGATTGTGATTTATTTGAGTTTGGGGTTACATTTGGCTAGTATGGCTTTATGCTTTTTTTCTTTTTTCTCTGTGACTGTCACCTTTATACTGATTTGATTTGATTTGAAATTGTTTATTTCAAGCAATCAAAGTAAGAAAAAGTACATAAACAGTACAATCAACAAAGGTTTAAATCCATACAAAGACATATCAAACATTGGATAATTGTAGATTGTTTGAAAGGGAGTGGAAGGAAGCAAACTTATTTAATTCCACCCCATAACCATTTTCTTTACATATGTTATCAGTTTCCGGTTCATAACTTCTAATCAGAGCTTTAAACGTTACCAACACAGATTCAGGTCATTAAGTATTTTTAAGCTTCAATGAATCGTTTGACAAGATGAAATAAATAATGATCATGACAACAGACATAAGCTTATTTCAGAACTCATCATAGTTTATGCAGGTCAAGCATCTAAGTTTAAAATAAGTGCAGATTATTTTTCATTAGAAAAAGCAATATAAATCAGGTATCAAAATGTAAAATAAATGCAGATTTTCTGTCCATAGGAAAAAATAAATATTAATAATAATAAAAAAAAAAATATAGATCAAGTATCAAAGATTAAAAATATGTGCAGATTACTGCTCTGTAAACACGTCTGATTTAAGTTATAAAAATGTTATGCGATTAAATCTGTCAGAACTTGTGAAAAGAAAAAAAAACTGCAAAATTATAGAATTGCAAAAAATTACAAGATTTAATGGCTGTGATAGAAAAATTGAGACAAGCATCAAACAAAATCAGTGATTAAATGGTAGAGTTGAACATAGATGAAAGTTTAAAGACACAAATCATTTTGAGCATATTTCAACAAATAATAAAAACTTTTAATGACTTACATTGCAAGTCGTATACTTTTCTAGTCTTGTTGATGACTCAAAACACTGTTACACCAGCAAAAAAGTTCATTTACATTGAATCTTTATCTTACTACTACTACTACTATATTACTTTGTACAATTATTTTATTACAAGTCTATATCATGATTTCAATAGCTAATAAAGCTCCATCTATCCATTTTCAGAACTTGTTGAATACCTTTTGGGGTCACTGGGCTGCTGGAGCCCAATAAGTAACTGTTGGGTGAAAGAGGGGTTAACAGGTCATCATGTGTGGCAGGTCCACACACATTCACACCTATGATCAATTTAGAGTCACCAATTAACCTATGAAGCATGTTTTTGGGAGGAAGCCAGAGTGCCCTAGAGTTCTAACCGCTTCACCACAGTGCAGCTCAGTTAATGAAGCTGTGTTGATAAAAAAATAAAAAATAAAATAAAAAATATTGGTTATGAAGACGATTGTTGCAGTCGTACTAAGAAGTGCAGCCAGAGCACATCGAGGAGAGAATGCTGGTTTATAGTCTTTTCACACAACATTCCCAAGATGTCACACTTTCCTACCTCTGGTCTGACAGGGTCCTCTATTCCCACAACACAGATTGCTGTGAGATCATTGAGAATGTTGTTCTCATCATCCCAGTTGGGCTCAGGATCACTTGGAAAGTCACGGTATGCCACACAGATAGTCCTGAGGCCGTCGCATGCCATGGGCTCGATCACCTTCTTCACCATTTCATCTTTGTCTCGTGGACGGAAAACTCTCGGCTCACCCACTTCATTGAGGATGTGGCTGCATCTGCAGGCGGGCGGTCAGAGAAATGTTTCATTCTTCATGTAATGTAACTTCTGTACTTTTCTGCATTTTAAAGACTCTACAAGAAGCCTTCAAGGCCTAAAACGTTTTTAATATGCAACAAAAATAAAACATACTAAATCATAAAATTAGATCTAATTTCATTTATCAATTTATAAATTCTAATCTAAAAAATATATAAACATTATAAGCAATAAATCATGCCTTTCCTAATTGTTTTTTTAAAATTTTATTTAAGTATGAGGTTTTTGTTGACCTCTGTTTAAATGCAAAAAAAAACACGTTTATCATTGTCATTTTGTTCACAGCACAAGCAGCACATGATGATTTTCTATGTAGCTTGAAAACAATGTGACTCTTCTTATCCATAAGAAATCAGTTTTTTTCACCATAAGCAGTCAGTTTTTTCTCACTTGTCATCCTAAAATAAATCTTTCCCACATTGTGTCATGGATTTAACATTTTTTTTAAAGGTTTTTAGCAACAACCAGAAATAGCCCCTTTATGAGTCATTTTGGCATATGAAAATGTATCACAGTGCAAAAATGCTAACTTTAAGGTGTTTAATTAAAACCCTATTAAGTTAGAGTGTTTATATTATATTATATTGAGCAGTGGTCCCTCTGGATACTGAAGCAGAGCGGACAGGAAGTGAAGTGGAATGAGCGTGTCTCGAGTGGGCCCACTAAGAGCATCCCTAAATAAAGAGCCAGATTCAGAGCAGTTTTACATGTTTTTCAAACATCACCACAGCTACTAAACCTGTGTGACAATGTAGACACAAAAAAGAGAAACAAACCGGAAGAAACAAAGAAGAACCCTATTATAATTTATCAACCTTTATTGTTTAATCATACTTGTTTTTTTTTTTATTTCATATTTTTGTCTGATTGAATTTTGAAGTGCATTGGTACTGTATAAGCTCTGACTTTTATTAATTGCTAAGACATCTGCACTTATTTCATGACAAGAACATTAATTGTCCTTTCATTGTTTTGGGTATACATATTAGGTTCTTTGTTGGGTGCAATGGCTCCAAAAAATTGGACTAAAACACATTTCTTTAGCTCATTGCTTTTTAAGTTTGGGATGTTGCAGCAAGTGGGGCCACATGATTGATTACAAAAAGACATTGTTGTTTTTCATCAGGACTGCTTTGCATCTGCTGCACTTAAGCACCTGATGAAACTGGGGGCCTCAGTCTCAAATGATAAACTGAAAGAGCATGCTCTTTTTGTTTAAAATGCATTGAACTTACTGCTGTTTTGCACAGTTTGCACTAAAAAGGAGATTGTAGACTGAGTGGTGTAATTAAACTCATATTTTTTCTTTCAAATTAAAACACCCCCTTAACTGTTGAGAGGCCTGATGGGAATTCTTCCCATGCATGCTCTAGTCTGGCCACTCTAGCTACAATAAAGATGTAATTACATGTTCATTTCATAAAAAAATATCCACATACACGTCCCTGATGTCTAATATTATTTTTTTAAAAAAGGTAAACAACTGAACAATTAAAACCATTGATGTGTTTTTCTACTGAATTATCTCTCCAAACACTAAATGTGAATCAATTATTTGACTAATTGCACTGAAGGTGGGTCTCTCTGCTGGATTCCTGCCATTGTCAAAGAAAAGTGAGCAGAACCAAAGCATCACAAGGGTGTTAGTGAAATTAGCAGTAGATACAAAGTAAAGTTTTTATGTACAGCATAAAGGTGCAGTTTTGTGGTTAAAAAAAAGAAAGAAAAGGTTTAGACATTCTACCAAACTTACAGGCACACTAAAGAAAAACACAGTTGTCTCCTCTAAGGTTGCATTTGGGCAATATATCTTGTATGTATTGTCCTGCCATAATTTTCCTTGGGATTAATAAAGTACATTCATTTGCGACACCAAATGCAATTAATCTAATCTATTTTCGTTCCATAAATTCTGAACAGATTCAATTTTCTTTTCTTGTAGTCATTTGCCAACACCTGTCAGGCATTTTAAAAATGTTGTTATTTTTAATTCTTTGCCAAAGGTACCCATCTGCTGTTGTATTGTTAGTAAAAGCTAAATGAAAGTGACACGACTGTTGAGCATTTGTGCAAAAATAACCAAAACTAGATGCAAACAGACAAGGTTCAATAGGTAACTTGCTTGACCTTCAAATCTCAGTGTTTTAAGTTTTTTTCCCCAAGGGACACAACTATCTTTCATACTTTTTAGTTATTGTTATTTTTAAAACTTACTTTTTAAGTACAATCTCAGAGGCTCCTTTGCTGTACATGCGGAAGCTCCCATCAGGAAGTTTGATGACCGTGCTCATGGACTTTCGAACGGAGTTGAAGGTGTAGACTTTGTAAAGCTTTTCTTCAGGGATCTGGTTTCTAATTGGCTGATAATCTCGTTTCAAGTCCAAGATCAATCCTAGCAAACCGCACTCTGTCTTGTTGCCCACTTGCTTTGGCAGACCACCTTCCTTATCTGGAGGCTGAAAAAAGAGCAGAGATTGCTTTTGTCATTTAAAATCAACACTGACTTGCTGGATTACTTTACCCTTCACACATATTTATGTCTTTTTTATCTTATTCTATGCCTTCCTTTGAAAACACAGATGACTTGAGTGAAAATACATAAAAAATCATAGAATGCAAAATGCTGATTCTGCTAGTGATGACACTGATCGAATTAAATTCCCTTTTTATCAGATAAACCTGACAAGTGTAATGCTTAACAAGTGGTGAGACTTAACCAGGTAGCAGATGAAAGGGTTACCGTATGTTGGAGGGCTGAGGAGTCAAATTCAAACGTATTTTTATTATTTACGCGATCAGGTCAGTATCGCCGCGTTTACAACCATGGCATTTTCTAAGTCCACTAATTAAAAGGCAACAAAAGACCTCTCTTCTCTGTATGTTTCCCCACAAATGGCACCCAATCATTGTTGCTTCTTTTTTTTTTTTTTTTTTTTTTTTTTTAGAATCAGACCTGTCACAACTTTCTTTTGAAGTGAAAAGCCGCTTGTTGTATTAACCTTAAGCCTAAGTCACATGCATCGGTACGGGGATGGACCCACATGCTTGCTGCGGGTTTTCGGGTTGTCCGAACCGTGGAGGATTGTAGGATCTCAAAGGGAGCGCAGGTGTGTCTTGGAGTTCCCTTGAGACTTGTGCAGCCAGTTGAAGGGACATCACGAAAATGGAACATACCATTGCCTTGTGTGTGGTAAGTGTATTGTAGGTCTTTGCAAGACTAATGTAAGTTGTACACACTTGTGACGTACAAGTGATGCTGTGCACTGCACTCTAGTCCTTATTAAGGTGCGAGTACTAGCTCTTCACCAACAAATGAGGTGTGCACGTGATATGAAAGTGGCAGTATGATGCCCATACATACTAGGTTGTGACTTCCTAATTTCTGTTGGTCTTGTGATAAGTGCGTGCTCCTTGCATGCCAGGCTGAAACACAAGGAGGTCTGTAGAAAGAAAATGTGTGGGCTACAAACCCCAATATTTCTTTTTTCCTGCAGACAACCAATATCCACCTGTAACAACAGTTGTGACCAAGGCTTTAACCAGTTGATGAAAATGATGAAGTGACTATTATCAAGAAATGAAGGTAGACAAAATACAAGTGAAATTTATCCAAAAAAAATTGTTAAATTAGAACCAAAGCAGGCAATATTATAAGCAATATAGACTCAAAATGATCTAGGCAGTTAATTCATGTGTACACATCTCAAAGGAGCAATAAACCTAATTTAATAAGGCCACCTTTCAAAGGGGGAAGTTTCTTTACCTCTAATCCCTACAGTGAGATCTGTTTCTGTTCAAATCTGTGCACGCTGTTGCAGTTGCTATAGTACAAGTACACAGCTGTGTGTTTATGTGCAAGTATGTGAGCGTGGTCAGCTTGTTGAAGACTCAGCATTGCCATGGTAACACTGGGCAAATCACACTTCGAAGATGAGACTTAAAAGAACAGAGGGTGCACCCTTCACCACTTGGGGATTCTTACTCGCTGCCTCAGAATTTTTAATATTTATTTTTATAAAACTTTCACTCATCACCCTTCACACATGTCCTTCATTTTCTTTGTAATCATCTTCTATTCACAGGGCTTCTTTATTAGTTTTCACAGAGTCTCACTGGGTTAAAAAAAAAAAAAAACAGTTTGTGCCCAAAGATCAGAAAAACGTGTGAGTATATATTTAAGCACTGACATTGTTCGGGAGATTTAAGTACAAACTGTACAAATAAACCAGAATTTCAGTGACACAGACAAGACAAGACGACGTGAATTAAGTCATTCAAAACGCAAATCATATAAATACAAATCATACATTCCTAAGCTAAATGGCTTTTCAGTTTCATAGAAGCTATAAGATTTTAAAAACTTTTTCTTTTAATTTAAAAACAATTTTACTTTGTAAATAAAAAAAAAAAAACATGAATCTAGGTCTGTTTTAGTTTTTTTTTTTTTTTTTAGAATGATTGTAAGACAATGATGACCAATTGATTGAAGGTGCTGATAAATGTTGTAAATCATTATTCTGGATTACCATCTAACTTGACTAACCTTCAAGTAAAACCAGCTTCATTTAGATTTCTTATCTGATCAACCGGGGGTTTCACTGGTGGAAGTCTACCTTCGGTACACGTGGCATCTATATTCACTGTCAAAGAAGAAGCAAGCAGAAAAGCCTCTACCTCACTCCAAAGCAGACAGCTTCAGTCTGTGCAATTTCCTCCAAAAAAGATCAACCACTACCCTGTTCTGCACCTGAGCACATCTTTAACCAAAGTTAGATACAAGAGCATAACTTGACAATTTTTGGCATTACACAGTATTTTGTTTTTTTGCAATATTTGCTGCTTCACTTAGCGTTTGCAGATTTGAGGGTTCAGGTGTGTTTAAGATGCTTGTTCACTGTCTTTGAGTAAAAACAGCTTTTGTACACCTGTTATAGAGTTATACTATTCAACCAAACAAAATATTCTTTGTGCTGATGTTACTACTTTTGTTTTTTCATTAAAAAAACATTATTTAAAAATTGGTTCATCCCCAATAATATAAAGAACAATGCAGGACTGCTCCTAAAGAATCTTCCATGTATAGATAGTTGAAAAAAGTAGTGATATGTTTAAATTAGGAATTTCTTTTAACGTTTTTTATTTGTGTTATACTATCAAACAATTAGTCATTTTAATGATAGGCAGATTCGTTATTTTTTTTCAATTTCAGAGTGACAAGAAAGGCCTTAATTCAAATATCCTGTTAAAGTGGGAAATTACCATGGGTTCTGCATCCCTACACGTTGCTACACATTAAGCCAACAGCTCTAGTTGGGGTGATTCAGTAGTTTTTTTTTAAAAAGAAGAGAACCCAAACTCACATAATGGTGAAAGTGTTAAAAAAATGTCCTGATTTTTTTTTCATCAGTATCGCACAAAACGACAACACAAGCTAAAGGTTAAAAAGGTCAAAGTAAGTTAGCATCATAATGTCACAGGTTCTGCACTTGAGTTTGGTTCCTGACAGGTTTTTTTTTCTTAATCTGTCGTCATCCCACTGTCCAAAAACTGCAAGTGATTTTTGGTTTCTATGTGGCCCTCCATGTTGCCAGAGACAAGTGGCTACAGACATGTGATCCTAATGTTAAGAAAAAGAGGTTCTCAGAGTGTTTTCTTGTTAAATAAAATATAAAATGAAGCTATTACTCACTCTGGAACGCCAATTCACCTTAAAAAAACAGATTTATTCAAAAGCTTTGCTTTGCTGCTTTCCATTTTGTAAATGTTTGATCAGCAGCTCAATACAAAAAGAACACAATTATTTGAATGTCAGTGAGTATTGATCTGAGCTGGCTTTAGCCTTCCTTACTTGTTCCTCCATCGGCAAAGACAGAGAGCAAGAGTGCACGGAAGAGCATGGGTGAACTGCAGAAAGGTTAGGCTGTCATCCAAAATCTCATTAATCATTAAAAAACCTAATCAGAGAGTGGGTGTATGCTTACCTAATGAAGGGACTTATCTGTTTATAGTCCAGCAGTAAGTCTCGCTAGAGTATAAACACTTTCTATTGAGGCTGAGGTTGGTAACAGAAATAATGTCGTTTGCTAATAATCAGTGATTACATCAGGAAGACACTGCCCATCATTGGCTAATGACAGGATGGAACAAATGGCCTCATTTGCCCTGTCTGCTGGTGAAAGGAAGAATAGACTTCCAGCCACAAAACAACATCCAATTAAAGCTCTAAAATGTAAATAGCTACATAGAATACAGTACCTATTAATTATCTTCTTGACATAAACGTTTCTCATTTGGTGAGGAATAGCAGTTTTATAAAAGGGAAAAAAAAAAAACATTTTAATGTTTATTTCAATGGTTTGTACAAACAAAAAATGTTTTTGACAGTTTAAATTGGAAAAAAAATCATAAATATACTTGATCAAATAAATATATCTAAATATATACATGAAGGTAAATTAACGGTTGACATGTTTACAAAACAGTCAAAAACAAAGCTAATAAAGACAGGCACGATAACAGTGACTAGTGTTTTAAGAGATTCTTCACAGGTTAGGTTTGACATGAGTTTCTACGCACAAGGATGGTTTGTTGGCATGGGATTCCCAGCATTGGCATGACTGATCTACTACTGACATGTCCTGTCCTGGATGTGGCTGAGGACCAGCTGCCCTCACCCTGGTCCTTGGGTGTTCCTGCAGGCAAGGACATATGCCACAGGGAGCTCTGGCAGCCTCACTTCCTATTCTACCTGGGGCTCTCCCTAATCCATCCCTCCTGTTCCTTGTCACGTTCTCCTTTTTCCTTCTTCCTTGACTTATTTTACTGTTTTCATTTATTCTCCTTAATTTTCTTTCTGCCCAACCAAAGAGTCTTCTATTGCTTTCTGGATATGATTGTTCTATTCTTTCCATTAACTCCCCAGTCTCTCACATGGTGGCCCACTTTCTCTGGCCTTCTCGTTTGACTGGATGATATTCTTGCTTTTCACACTGCTGTAACCAGGCTAATGCCTTGAAGCCTTGCTAAGGGGGAATGAATTCAGTCCATAAAAAAAAAAAAAAAAGAAATGCCATGTGATAACGGTCCTTTCAATGTCATCTTTTCCACTTCCTGGCCTTTGTTCTTTTAATTCAGGATTTACCTCCCACTGTCTTTTTACATTGAACTAGTCTTCCTCTTTGAAAGCTTAAACACTTTATTTTATTTCTTTGAATTGTTAGAGTTCTTTCTTCCACTGACCTACATTATGGCCAATCAAAATTCAAGAAGACTTGAGGAAGACTTTTAATTTTACCACAATGCAGTTGCAGACCTGTTGAAATGAACATCCATCTATCCTAACGTTTCCTAAGCCACTACACGGGGGGATCATGGGGTTACTGGAGTCTGTCCCGGCTACTGTTGGGCGAAGGCAGGGTACATCCTGGATAGGTCGTCAGATTTTCGCAGGGCCAAAATTACAATTTCATAACTTTATCTTATATAATTTAACAGTTTTTTAAAATAGTTTAATCATGTCGGGAAAATCCATCAATGACAACTTCTTTGGATCTTTTCCTGTAAATGCTTGTTTCTAAATACAGAATGCCATCAAATAAAGCCTTTGTGCTGCAACTCAATAAAGCAATCATCTGTAACATTTCCCTTATATGCTATAAATTGTTGACACTACTCATCTCCACAATTACATTTCAGACAACATTAGTAGGGTCAACAAAAGCAGGAGTTTATATCACGTCGGGCGCAATGATCTTTTGATCTATTGGTCTTTTTGACATGAATATTCAATTTTTAGACAAAATAAAACAAAAAAAATGTTGTTTTCTAGGACATACGCTATGTCAAAATTCCTTCACTACTTACTAAATAGTGCGTTTGCCATTTTGTAGCTCTTTCTGAATCTCCAATTCCAAAATCCAGTTCCCTAGAAATTTCTCCGAAAACAAAAATGGCGAGCAATAGTGGAGCTAATCAGCCGTACAGTTCTATTTCAGATGCCAGCTCATATACGGAAAATTAAGACATCCATGAATCTATTTGTCTGCATGTGGATGCACTGGAAAAGAGCGAAGCAAGGAGCTTGTAGCTCGCCAACTGTAGCACCTATGTCACTACAAGCTTTTTCAAATGGCATTTTTTTTGCCTGCTCATGTTTTTTACAACAATTCAAACAACAAAATACTCAGACATGCCATCTTAATCATACTTTTCTTTCTATTTCTCCTCCATCATGAGAAAAATTCTACAAGAACATGTAAAAAATACCAAAAACACAATTTTCTTTGGATTGGGTCCTTCAGCCTCATGGCTCTAAAACATCACTTCACTGTTGTTTTTGCTGTAAACTCTGGGTGTGAGAGAAAAAATAGTTATGCTCACAGTGAGCATATCTATCATTACACATAGGCAAACTCACTTCTTAAAGCAGAAGAAATACAAAGCCCTCCATGTTCTCCCACCTCCCCTGCACGCAATGCAATGTCTTTATGACCTAAGCACGGCAAGAAACTCCCCCTGTAATTATACAGAGGCATTGCTGCTCATTGCGAAACAAAAGCAAGGCCGTTTTTGTTAATTACAAACTATAAATTGCTGACTGTATGTATCAACAGCCTTGTGCAGCATTCATTCATTCATTCATTTTCCAATCCGCTTTATCCCTTTCGGGGTCACGGGGTTGCCGGAGCCTAACCCGGCTACTCATGGGGCGAAGGCAGGGTACACCCCTGGACTGGTCGCCAGTCTGTCGCAGGGGCCACAACCACACACCCATGACATCACACACGCACATTCACACCTATGGACAATTTAGAGTAACCAATTAACCTATGAAGCATGTTTTTGGACAGTGGGAGGAAGCCGGAGTACCCGGAGAAAACCCACGCATGCACGGGGAGAACATGCAAACTCCACACAGAAAGGTCCCCCAGCCAGGACTTGAACCGGGAACCTTCTTGCTGTGGGGCAGGAGCGCTAACCACTGCGCCACCGTGCAGCCCTCCTTGTGCAGCAGCTGATTATTATTTACATAGCAACACAGAGTCACTTTTGAATCTATGCTAATTAATAAGCCCTGTAATGGTGAATTCTCATAAATAACATCACATCTTGTTCTGTAAACTCCCAGGCACCAATGGCCATGTATGGAGGTGTTTAATCTCTCTTTCTTCCTTTAAAAGAAAAGTGACCAGAGCAGGTGGTTGGAGCGGCATGAAACGGAGCTCCAAGGACATTCACACAGCCTTCCTAAACACATACCACTGTGCTACAAGAACAGTGCATATAAGGAGAGTGCAAGCCTCTACCCCCTCATCTTCCCCCCGTTAACTACAGGCAACTTTAATACGGCTGATACATAATGAACAAACTAAGTAGAGAAAGAAGAGAGAAGACATTTAAACCACAGCTCAGTCCCTGTGGTTTCCTGCTGCCATGGGGAAATAATACATTTGTGAGATCAGTTTATTGACAGGCTTTTCACAATTCTCTGAGTAGTCTTTATGTTTAACTTAACTACAGGGTGCATGTCAGACAACACAATTAGATCAAATTTCATTTATTCACTTTTGCTTTCTATTTATTCACCCAAATCCTATCTGCAAAATCCATATGTGCGCATGTATGTGAGTGCAAAGTGTTCTCATTCTGCTTTTTTTGTAGATGTTTTATCTTCTCAACATGTGTATCATGTCCCTTTGAAGATGGGCATTCTCCAGTTGTCACTGTGGTCTGTTTATGCTGGACAGGAGAGGCATGCATACAGTACATACAGCAGTGGCTGTATTATGAAGCCAGGGAGCACAAAGGGGATTGATATTGGTATCAAAGCCTGCCTCTTTGCCTTTGTGCCTTTGTGTGGTGGCTATCAAAGACTCCTTTAGCATCCCACAGGATCGGTCTCTTACATAAGAACACCAGGCAGCATACTGCAGGGCTGGAGTAGTGTTGAGGGAGTGGAGGTGGTTGGGGGAGGGAAGGTAGGATGGACTACATACTGTTTTCCTCAGTAATCTATTTTGCATCCAGATTTCATGTTTCTTAATGTATCTGTCATTCTCTATTTTAGGCGTGGGTCCCCAGAAATAATGGTCACATGTAATATACGTTGGATTACCGCCTAAAGCAGACCGGTGTTACGACTCATTTTAACAATGATCTGATTCATATATTTATTTGTGGTTGCTAATTCGTTTCATAGTCAATATTGGATCATTTCGAATGATCCGATTTGATTCAATTCACTGACCTAAAATAGATCCAGGACATCTTTAGCCAAAACTTCAACCAGTGTGACTCAAAGATAAATTCCTGGTACTGAACAGTGCAGGTGAAGTTTTCCAGATTCCTTGTAATTCTTGAAAGATAATCGAATGTACAAGTAAACAAGAATTTATAGCAAAATCCATTCCCATTTTAGTCACATACAGTTCAGCCCACTGTTGTTGTTCCACAGAAAAATAATACAAATAGAACATTATGAGAATATACTACCACACTGTATGGTCACGTCTCAGCTAAATTCAAAGTGTTTCTGTACATTCAACTGGAATGATCCAAATGGTATTTTTCAATATATATACAATTGATTTATTTCATTTTGAAATGATTTTATAATGGTATAGGTTGATTCAATTAACAACTTGCCTCCGACAGATCAATCTGGTTCAATTGTAGAAATATTAATCAATTAAGTCGATTAATCATTACACCCCTATTTTTTAGTAAACAATGAACTAACCTTTTACATCTCCTAACTGCATTACCAGAACAAAATGGTATTTAAAAAGTAGCCTATATTCATAATTTTATGTTATTAACATTTAAGGTAAAACACAAATGCATTTACATTATGCCATTCACTTTTCTCTTAAATGTTAACTACATATGTATGAATCTGTAGAGTCTATACAAACATGGCTGGATAGTTTTTTTGTGATTCTCACTGATCACTTTGATCTTCAAACATATTAATGAATATACCAGCAACCATACCCACAAACTGTAATCATTTTTGATTCTTTTTTAATGAGGCATCATGATATTATGGGTTTCCCCTGCTCTTCCATGCGTAGAATCAGATTGCCTAAGGCAATGAGAGCATCAGTAAAGAAACTCCAGTGCCAAGAACAGAGCTGCACCAGTGATGAACGCAAAACTGATCAAGTCAGACATAGTTTGATGAAGAGGTGACTAGAAAAAAGTTCAGCAAAGGCAGCAGAATACACCGGAGTGGTAGGTAAACTGGAACAATCATGCTTTAAAGAGAGCAATTGTATTTCTAGAGAAAATATATTTATGTGATTAAGGACCAAATCAACTGGCATTCAAACCAGCTGTAGAAGATGTGGACTGAACATGACTGGACAACTTTTGTAAATAGATTTGTAGTTTTAGTATGAGTACTATGATATAATAAGGTCATCCCTGTAGATGGGGAAAAAAAGAATGTATGCTGATGTCACTGGAAGATGACTTTCGGCTTAATTTCTGCTTTCTTCACTTTGGTAAATATTTTTATGAGTCAAGCCTGCCAGCTCATCATACTGTTGACCTCTGTAGCTATGACAATGCAGCAGAGTCAGCAAATGGTTTTAAAGCAACCGTGGAGGCTTCTAAAACAACTTGTAATTGCAACACAGAAGAGCAAAGTCATGTTACCACACAGATAAGCAATGGATGAAAAATGTGATGAATTTGTACTTATTATGAAAAACATGCAAATTAATGTTTGACTGTGAAAAAAGCAAAGAAATACAAAAAACCTGATATTGTATTTGTACTTTTAAGATAAATGTTTAAAGAAAGAATGATGCAAAAAAAAATATAAGTGGAAGACAAAGCTATAAGTCAGCTGTCTGGAACCTGTCACAGTGTAGTGTCACCAGAGTGGCCTGGTTCACATAGGAGGCAGAATTCTTTATTGGGCGAGTAACCCACATTAACCGCACAGCTCATACACACTCTTTCCCTGTTCAGCCTCTTTTCACACTGATGTCCCTTTTATTGGGCTCCAGTTAACTAGCTGTCCACACCCAGGAAGGAAGCCACTTTGACCGAACAACAAAAAATAGACAATAAAAGATACCGGTTTCTTGTAAACTATACATTTAAACTCCTGTAAGTAAGAGAAACAGACAAATGAATAAACAACTCAAATCAACCAAAAAGGTACTCAAACAAATCTAAAGCCCTTCCCCCTCTACTTCCTGCGCCCAACCCTCAAACAGGAAGCAATGGCTTTGGCCACCATTTTTTCCTTTGCGCACTAGAAATAAGAGGTAAGAAACAAACAAACAAGCAAACAAAAAATCACTAAACAAATTTAAACCTGTGGTGTAAGGTTTGGTTATTGGGATGAAACACTCAGCAGAGATACTAATGCTAAGTTGTAAAAGACTTTTACTACAACTTTGTCTACTGTGTCACAAGATCCAAAAATGTTTATTTACCAAAACTGTACTTGTCCCTTGAGGACAACAGGAAGTGAGACCTGTGGGGACTTTTCAAATGCACTCATCTCCCCTGCTCAGTACATCTCCTGTTCACGTTCCATCATGGCATTTGTCAGTTGGTCAGACATCAATGAACACAACTCAAGTGCACAGGTACATGTGTTTGAGCAGCAGAGCAGTTGAGTAAACACAGTCACGCCAAGACAAGGGTTGGACAAACACGCCACTCTTAAAGCCAAAAACATCCTGATCTTGGCAACCTGATAAGCCATTTGTCCAATAACTTCATTATAGAAACAATGTATTAGGCCTGCAGTCTGAGCACATATCTGTATAAACAGGTTTCAGATCACGTCTAAATGTGCAAGGAGTGAGTCTGCATATCCATGTATCTGTCTGTGTTTTATTGCAGGGAGGTCTATTTGGCTCAGAGAACTTTGTGTCTGCTGCATTCACAATAAGCAAAAGCCCATCTCTAGCACTTACACAGATTAGATTCAATTACAGTTTGCTATGGTCTGAATAACTGATAAGACAAAATCCCACAACCTTTTTCAAGGTGACAAGTTGGGTGAATGCTTGATGAATCTTAAGCGGTGGCCAAGGACACTGAAATCAGTTTTGCCAAGAGGAACTGGCGTCCTGCTAACCTTTTTATTGTTTCAGGGATGTTCTTGTCCTCCTAACTATTTCCCATAAGAGTGTCAAACAATTTATAGATTTGATAAACTGATACTAGGACATACTTAACTGCTTCAGTTCCACCTTTGCAAGGGTTAAACAATCTGCAAGCCAGAAGGACATGTTGATTGTCAAAACAGCTACATTCCATTTAGCTTACCAGAATCTTTGTTGTGTAGGCGCTGTTGATTGCAATGGCATTGACCAATAAATCCAGTGATTTGGGTGGCAACACTCCTGGGTCAGGGATTTTTTTGTAGTGCACATCTCCAATGTAACACTGCACAGCTGTCATGCGGTTGGTGGTCAGTGTGCCTGTCTTGTCAGAGCAGATGGCTGTGGCGTTGCCCATCGTTTCACATGCATCCAGGTGACGCACAAGGTTGTTGTCTTTCATCATTTTCTGTTGGTGGGACATAGGCAAACATTTCAAACACTTGTGCACAACTTAAAAGAATTGGGATCCTAAAGTTCTTGCAAAACAAAATGTATATTTATTACAGTTTGCATGCCTCCATGTGAAAATATTTAATTCAAATGCTTTTTAGGATAAAAATACACGTTGACTATATTACAGCATTGAAACCGATTTCAGTGTCTTATGACAAATACATACAGATTAACATACAGGACAATCATGGGATACATTCACAAGTTTTCACACAGGAAAATATGATTTCATAAGTATTTTGTTGAGTTTAAGTTTGTAGTTTAATGTTTTCAACAAACAAAAATGTCATGCTTACTTAATTTTTGAGTGATATAAACATTTTAAAGGATTAAAGGCTTAAAGTGGATAGCTGCTTTACAATTTACCACAAACTTCCGGCCACTTTTAAGATGTGTTTTTTGTTGAGTTAGAAGAATAATGATTTCTTTTTTCACCTCCACAGCAGGGGTCTGCAATCTTCAACACTTAAAGAACCATTCAAGTCCTTTTTTGACTGACCACAACCCAATGAGCCACAATGTCTTAGCCTATAGAAAAAAAAAACACTGATTTGTATTTATTAGGGTTGCAACGATGAATCGATTATTCCAAGAATCAATTTCTATTCCTATGATGCAAATAGACTGATCCGTCTGAGGTCAGTTGTTAATTGAATCGAATCATCAACCTATACCATCAAATAATTGATTCAAAATGAGATAAATCAATTATTGACATTGGAATATACCATTTGGATTGAAGCGTTTCTGTTTATTTTACTATAATGTTAAAATGACCAAGTGCATCACAGCAGACAACACACACGTGTGATGCAGCAAAAAAAAAGATCAACCATTACAGTCCAATGTGTGGAAACACTTTGAATTTAGCATGTGACCATAACAGTGTGGTAGAATGTTCAAATACTGTTCCTTATGTATTAGTTTGATGTGGAACAACAAGAGTAGGCTGAACTTTATGAACTAAAATGTGAATAAATTTGCTGTAAATTCTTGTTTACTTGTTTGTACACATATTTAATTTACACTTGATTATCTTGCAAGAAATACAAGGAATTTGGAAAATGTCCCCTGCAGCCCACCAGGCACAGACACATCTATTTGATATCTAAATCATAGCTAATTTGAAGTTCACGGCTATAGATATGCATTATGCGTCTGATAGACATCAATTCATCGAGGTCTATTGCATATCGCGGTTTAGATCTCTAGAAGAAAACTTTTCCACAGCTGATTACGTCGCAGTCCCATCATGCCTTGAGAGCTGTAAACAAGCCATTTGGGTAGTTTCTTCCCATCAGGCACATGGTGTCAGTTAGTTATATAATAGACATCTACAATAGAGGTCTTTTAGACAACCAAAATGCATCTACAGTAGGTGTCTATTAGTTATCTGTTCTTATCAGACTGGTGACCTGATTAGGGTGTACTCCACCTTAAATATCTGGATACCTGGTTGAATTTCTGGCTAAAGATGTCCAGGATTTATTTTAGATCAGTGAATTGGATCAAATCGGATATAAGGCTATTGCACTGCAGCAAATATAGTAGTAATGTCAGAACTGACAACCTACCTTACTCAAATCAATCACTTTACATTTTTTTTAATGGGAGATCCACCTTATAATGAAGTTTGCTTTATGTATGAATTTTGGTTGTGCTCAAATCATTATACATGGCGCCAAAAACCTGTCAAAAGGTTTTAGTATGACTGTGGTAAAGTACGAAGCCTCACTGCTTGAGATATTGTCGGAGCATTATGGGTACTGTAGTCAGGTGCTTCCTAGAGGAATACATCCGTACTCATCCAACTGTTTTGCTTTGCTTAATGCATCTTAGAGTCCAAAAAAAAAAAATACTTTCCAAAATAAAAACAGTGTATTTTTCTTCAACAAAAGCCGCAATGAAGGAAGGAAAGAGTCACATGTGGCTCCAGAGCCTCAGGTTGCAGACCCCTGCTCTGTTTCAAATCTGTAATATACTGGCATGCCCAAGCATTTTTTGTATGCAAAGTGCTTTAACGCGTTCATGCTGTAAATGTAATGCATCAATTTGTGCTTCCTTACCTTGACCGAGTATGCCAGGGAGATAGTGACAGCCAGAGGCAGCCCCTCTGGCACTGCCACCACCAGCACTGTCACACCAATAATGAAGAATTTCACAAAATACTGAATGTAGATAGGAGTGCACTCTGCCATCCATGGGCGCTTCTTCATCACAAAGTTGTCAATTGCAAAATACAGGACCAAGATTGTGACAGTAATAGAAGACATGACCAAACCTGGAAAAGATTGGGAAGACATCTTTAAAAAAAACATACTATATGTAAAAAGATTTTAAAGTTTACTGGTGATCAGTGAAAGCTGTTTTCTTTTATTGTACGTTTTTAATGGCCCAAAATAACTACAAGTGGAAACCAGAGGGGAGAAGAAATAATTATTTACATGTAAAGCTGTGCACAGAATAATCATAGCGGGGTTAAAATCAGCGTTTTCTTTTAGGCCGAAGATTTTATGTTCATAGAGCAAAACACACACATAAATACTTGTTAACCACTTTTAATTATTTGCTTGCACCAACTTAACTTCCTGACACAAACTTCTGCTAAACTACTGACCTTTCAAATTGAAACAATAGTTTTTTTTACACTGCAAAAGGAATTCTTTGATTTACGGAATTATCTGCCTTCAAATCAACATGCTACAAAATGTTTTTGTGCAAAATGAGATTCTGAGCACATTGCTGAAATATGTATTGGAGACATGTAGATTTTAATAATAGCTTTAAATGTTTTATTGTTTTTTTTAATATTCTACTATTTTTTTTTTACTTTTATTTTTTACCTAGTGGATTCCGTTCATTAACATCTCAAAGATCTAACAAGAAATATTCTTGAGTTAAAATATCCTTCTTGATTAAGGAACATTGGGAATTGCACAATGGAGAAACCAGTTATAAAAGTAATTTACTCTTTCAGTTTCCATTATTCATTCTAGAAACCTTTCATATTCACCAAAAACATACCAGACAGGAAAAATGAACTAATGAACAGATTAATTAATTGAATAATAAAATAGGGCTGCACGGTGGCGCAGTGGTTTGCGCTCCTGCCTCACAGCAAGAAGGTTCCCGGTTCAAGTTCTGGCTGGGGGACCTTTCTGTGTGGAGTTTGCATGTTCTCCCCGTGCATACGTGGGTTTTCTCCGGGTACTCCGGCTTCCTCCCACCGTCCAAAAACATGCTTCATAGGTTAATTGGTTACTCTAAATTGTCCCTAGGTGTGAATGTGAGTGTGTATGGGTGTGTGATTGTGGCCCCTGCGACAGACTGGCGACCAGTCCAGGGGTGTACCCTGCCTTCGCCCATGAGTAGCCGGGTTAGGCTCCGGCAACCCCGTGACCTCGAAAGGGATAAAGCGGATTGGAAAATGAATGAATGAATGAATAATAAAATAAATGCTTTAAAAGAGTTAAAGTTGCATATCCATGTTGCATTTAAAACGTAGATAATAATTTAAAACAGGGTTGGAAACACACTTAAGAATGATATTGCAGTATACTTTTTTCAAAGTATTTTGTATGTTTTTCAAGTAATATTCGGGGTGAAATATATTGTTTATGCTCTATTGTCTGGAATATCCACTACTAAGTAAAATTGGTATGTATTCCAGGTGAGCCTTGAAGCCTGAATTAACTTTCCCTTTAACTTAGCTTTTCCTGGTCCAGCCTCCACTTTTTGTCTTTTTCTGTTCCTGTAGCAGCCCTTTGTAGTCCTAAAACATCTTATTTTAATTCCTCTTGATGTCTCTGCCATTTAGAATGACTACAGCTAACTTTAGGATCTTCACCTGCTTGGCTATTATTGCAATATGTGAATGGTTTGTCATCACCATTTTGTTGGTTTTTAATTGAGAAATATGTTGCTATAGGCCTGGGGCGGGTCAACTCCAGGCCTTGAGAGCCGCATTCCTGCATGTTTTTCAACACACCATGCTCTGGCATGTTCTAATTGGCTGTACACACCTGAACCAGGTAATCAATCAGAGTAGGGCTTGGATATCTGGAAATCATGCAGACACTACGACCCTCGAGGCCTGGAGTTGCCTATCCTGGAGTTGCTATAGGCCAGTGTTTCCCAACCCTGGTCCTCAGGGCCCACTCAGGGCCCACTGCAGTTTTTCACTCCAACCGTGTTCAAACACACCTGCCTTTGATGACTGTCATTGTCAGGCTTTTGCAGAGCCTGATTATGAGCTGAATCAAGTGTGCATAAGGAGGGCAACATGGAAAACATGCAGGACAGTGTGCCCTGAGGACCAGGGTTGGGAAACACTGCTATAGGCTGTGCCAACCATTTGGTTACAATGGACCATGCACTTTTTGTCTATGTCTGGTGCTGTGTTGTCTCAAGTCATAGCTGCACAGCTTGCACCTAAGGATTTTGCCTGGTGTGCTGGATCCCAGTCTCTGTGTTCTTGTACTGAGGCCCTGTTTCTCTGCTACCATGATCGATGTTTCTGTGCTGCACATCACTCCATCCATTTCAAACTATGGCTGGGATTTTTCTATTTCAGCCCCTCAGTGAAACTTTCCATGTAAGGGTTTGTTCTTTCATGATAGTGCATCTACTTCCCTCATGCTCTCCTATTTTTATTTCCTGAGTCATTTACGAAAGCATTCCAGTGCTTTTAGTCATCTTCCTGATGCTCTGAATTATCTTTGTTGTTTCATCCTGGATGGTTGCTATGAAACCTTTTAGTCATCTGCCCTCTTTTTTTCACAAGGATGCTAGATTGGGGATGGAGAGTATCATGCAAAGTGAAAAGCGCATCAGTCTTGATGTCACTGACTTTAACCTTCTTGTTTATCCACTTTAAAATCCCAGCAGAGTATCTGATGGCTGACAAGAAGTAACTCTTGATATCTGGGATCTTGTTTTTTCTGTTAATCTGATTTCTCAGAAGTCGGCTTTCCTTTTAAAGGTATTTTGCTGTGGCTGTTTTCCTAGCTGCTTCTTCTTTATTACCATTAGCCTGTAGGACACCAAAATGTTTGAGTCTGTCCTCCAGATATTCTATGCCGCCTTCTAGTAATGCAGTGGAAGTAACCTCAATTCTTACAACCTTTCCTCGTCTTGTTACCGTCCAGACACATTTTACTAGTCTGACTGTCTTCACAATGTCATTGCTATAAATCATGGTGCTGGAGGGTTAGATAGTCGTGTCACATTCTTGGCACACAGTTTGATTTCATCCATGTATAGGATGGAAATACAAAGCTGTCCATGGCTCAGTTCATGTTCTTTGCATTAAACTGACTTCTCTGAACCTGCTTAGCCCTTAAAACCTGTCTAACCTTGGCTGCTTTCCTAGCAACTGTTCATGGTTTTCATTTACCTGCAGGATAGCAAGGAGCTTCGAGTTGTCCTTTACTACTGCTATGATGCCTTCCGGTTGTTTAATCGCCTCCTTTAATCTTCAGATTACAGATCTGGCATGTTTTTTAGTCTAAATGTCACCCCAGTGTCAATGCTGTCAATACATCCTGCTAGTATAAGTTATAATCGTTTCTGGCAAAAGGAGCTCGGGGACTAAAAGTTAGTAATTGTGCTTGCATAATGTTAAAATGTGCAAATCATTTTATTCTTTTATTTAAAAAATATATAAATCTGTGTGAATATGTGGATGCTTGATTAAAATGCCACACATGTAATTTCTCTCATCCAAAATACAGGCATACTCCCACCTTTAACTAACTGGGATCACTGGTATTTCTGGAAGCTTTACCATCTGTGTTTATGTGTCTCATCATGGAAAATGCACGTGTCAGTTGAGTTAGATGCTGAATTTTAAGCTTTAAAAGTTTGTTTTAATTTCAAGTCTGGAAC
Organism: Adrianichthys oophorus; assembly: GCA_036245035.1. NCBI lineage: Eukaryota > Metazoa > Chordata > Actinopteri > Beloniformes > Adrianichthyidae > Adrianichthys > Adrianichthys oophorus. The sequence goes on along the minus strand of BSAI01000073.1, from coordinate 20,877,818 downwards.
AGAAACAGATAAAAATGACCAAAACAAACCCCAAAAGCATTTAGAACAGTAAATATAGAGCAGCTTTGTTAAATGTACAGAAAAAAAAAAAAAAAACAGTTAAACACCTCTTTGTGGAGTGGCGAATCCTTGTGTATCTGTGGAGCTCCATGAACAAACCTGCTTGAGTATCATAAGGATCTTTAAATACTCAATATCTTCTTGGGATTGTCTTTATTCATAGGTGTTTTAATCTTTAAACAAGGTGTGTGGCATTAAAACTGACTTCAGAGTGTGGAGTTCATTTTTGGCACAGGTAAAGTCATCACAAATGTGGCAAAACTCACACCAAAAACAGTGGAGCCATTAAACAATTGTGCATTTTGCAGTACAAACACCAAATTTGGCATGGATGTAGCTTGGGATCCCCTCTTTCAGAAAAGCACGCTATCCACGAGAAAATCCAAGATTTAAAATAAATAAAATCCCTATGTGTATCATACACATACTCAAAGGTGTAGACTCGAGTCACGTGACTTGGACTCGAGTCAGACTCGAGTAATGAATTTGATGACTTTAGACTTGACTTGGACTTCAACAGCACTAACTTGTGACTTGACTCAGACTTTAGCCCTCTGACTCAGAAAGACTTGCCATTTCCCCAAAATCCTAAAATTAAAAAGTATATTGACAAAGGGGTCTCTCTGTTTGTTTATATCCGTGTGTGATGTCTGCACCACATCACATCAAATTAGATCAACGTTGGTTTGATCCAACAATCCAACCAATCAAATTGCAGAAAAAAAACCTTTCTCCGTCAATTGAAGAGTGAGTTCCTGTTTGCTGGAGTTATTACATTCTGGCAGAAAAGTTATGAATTGATTGATCTGGTTTATTTCAAGCATAAATTAGACAATACAAGACAAATAAAAATCACACAAATTTATCAAACTCATTACTGAGACAATTAAATGATTTGATTAAAAAAAAAAAAAAAAAAAAAAAACTAACTAACAAAAAAAAAAACACTTAAGTCACCTTTGATTCATTCCATATAGTGATTATTAACTAAAGTCAAGTAGAGCTTGATTGATTGCTTGAAAAGGAGTGTGAAGAAGCAAACTTATATAATCCCACCCCTACTTAGGTACTTCATTTCATATTTTTACATAGTTTTCATAATCCGGTTCTGATCAGATCAAGTGCAGATTTTTTCAAGTAAAAAAATAAAATAAATTTATGACGTTTTCAACTAAATGTGGACTGCAGTTTACAGGACATGATTATAAAAGGATTACAGAGACTTGACAACGACCAACTTCATCCGACTCTTGACGCTACAAAGACGTAAGTTCTGCGAAAGCTGACTAGCTAATCAGCTGACCGCTAGCTGGTGTTAAGTCACTGAGACACTAACCTCTCTGTTAACGTTACATTATGTGGGTGTTCAGCCAGCTCAGTGTAATTACAAAGTAGCCACAGGGGATTTTAATGTTGCCACCACTCAGATCCTGCAAGTGAGGATCTAAGCAGGACGCGAGCGATCATAGCGGGAGCAGTAGGGCGGCTGGTGGCCTGGGATCAGTTTTTCTTGGTTGTTTCCTGATAGAAATCCAGCAGACTTTATACAGAATTCAGAATTGAAAAGTATTCCTGTATTTTGGAAGACTTACATTTATGTAAGTCTCTATTCAAATGTAGTGGAGTAAAGAGCACAAATATTCAATCAAAACACGTAGAGAGAGTAAAAGTTGCTTATATTTTTGAAACTCAGTACAAGTACAAAGTAGTCAAAAAAAAACATTCTTAAGTAACGTAACGAAGTCCATTTACTCAAGTACTTTACAACTTTGGTCTGTGAGACATTTGCCGTACCTGCATAGCCAATCTGGACAGCCAGTTTGGTCAGCTTCCCTTGCAGCACCGACTTCTCTTTCTTTGGAGCTGATACTTTCTTTTTCTCTTTCTCATCGGCTTCTCCACCTTCAGCACTCTTTAGAGGTTGCATTTCCATGGCAGCTGCTCCATCCTGCTTCTTCACTGTACACAGACAGACACCCGCATCCACACAAACGCATACAGACATGCGTGCACAAAGAAAAAAGAAGACCAGAGACTGTTTTATTAAGAAAGATTTAACTATTTAAATGTCACGAAATAACAAAACTCAAGTACATTCATGCTTTTAATTTAAGCCATTTCAGCATCAAATGTAATGGTTCCTGAGGAAAAGAAAAAAACAAAACCAAATAGACAAATTTAAGAAAAGTGTCCAAGTTCGTAAGGGAAATCATCAAAAACCCAACATTTTATGCACATATTAAATACAAAACCTGCTTTATTTGACATATAAACATTGTTCAACCAGAAAATAAAATATAAAATACAAAGAACTCATTTGAAAAATATATTAGTGATAAACAATTAAAGAACTAAAACAAAAATTATATTTAAAAAATGCTAGGATTCTACATGTTTTTATGCTTGCAATTTTATTTTAATACAACTGAGAAAATGACTTGGTAAAACTAAAAACTTTGTAGATCAATGCTGCAGCCAATAAACTACATTTGTCAGAGAGAAAGTGATATACTTTCTAGGGTTTTTTGCATGAATTAATCTATAGTGTGGTAAAGTGTCTCAAAGTCCCTTAGAGGCTGACACACATGCAAAACACTCACATTTTTCTTTAGCTTTATTTAGCTCTTTTTTATAAAAAAAAAAGAAAGTCAAAGATGGACTTTTAACATGAATAACTCTTTCTTTAGTACTCAAATGTCTGAGCATGATTACTATTCCACCGATGAGCAAATCAGCTGAGTGACTGGCATAATTATTCAAATTTGGAAGTACTACAAAAAATGAAGATAAAAAAATGATGTGCTTCAGTGTCTGCTACAGTAATTCAAATATAATGGATGATAAAAGACATTTACAAATCTTCAGATTCACACTCAGTTCTATGACAAGGTTTTTAAAATGTTTAGTTCAAATTATTACAAAAGGAAAGTAGTTTAATATAATTACTGAATCGATAAGAAGACTTCATGGTCATTCATGACAAATTTAAAACACAAATTTTATGACTGTAAGCAAAGGGTAAAGAGCAAAAAGTAAGTTTAAATGTAGAGATAAGAAATAAGTATTACTACATTGTTATTACATCCTCACCTGACCACCACAAAAAAAGCACACAGAACTAAATTCGAACTTCAACAAGTTATATCAGACTGAAAAAAAAAGTAACCAAATAAAGGAAAACATATTAAGTCCAATAGTAAGATGGCAGAGTTTGTTTTTTTTGGCTAAAAAGGGGCACACATGAGAGCTGAAGGACAATTTGCTGTTCTCTAAGAAAGAACAAGATGTACCAACAAAAAAACAAGGTAAAAAAAAAAAAAGAGACAACAACAGATCACAGAACAACACAAAGGTGGCAGACAATGAAAAAGTGTAGAGCAGGGCTTTTCTAACTTAATGAGAATGCAGAAAAAAACCTGGGTCAAATAATTGGTTTGATTCACTACCACACACGCACAAACACACACACACTCACAATGATGGACCGGGTCTCTTCAATAAACTAGAACTACTTGGTGTGTTATCAAAAACAAATGTGGGCTAGAAATAAAATACAACACAGCAGCAACTTGGGACTCTCCACCTGCTTGTGACCCAGAGTATGAACCATTAAATGTAAGGGGCGAAGGACAGGAAAAAAACAGGAAGGAAAGAGATGTCGGGGAGATAGACTGATTTGGTTACCTTTAATCTGGTTGCTCTCCATATTGCCATCTTGCATTTTACCTATGATGAAGACATACAAGACCATAACAACAAAAATAGCCAAGGCAGACGAGTCAACAAATAATCCCCACAGACATAACACAAACAATAAAAAAAACAAAAGTTACAAATAGGGAGACAGGAAAATGACTTTTAATACAATACAACTCTGCGACAGTCACATAGAAAATCTCGATATAAATACATTTACATTAAATCCACTCTCAAAGAGTGAACAATCCAAATTAATTTCTGATTTGAGGATTTACTTGCACTGAAATGGGAAGGGTTTGATGAATTTGTGTTCTTGGAATAAATCTGTAGCCTAAAATTATGTCACAGCTTTTATAAAACACAGAAAACCTCCCACTCCTTTAAACTTTTATTTCATAATAATAATCCTCCTACATGCAATGTAAATCCTATATGCCCAATTATTATCTGATTAAATGAGAATAAGACAAACATCAGATAAACACATACAGAACACAAACAAGACAGCATGCATTAGAGGGGAGTTTAGAGAACACATGCAAGATCACGCATGGAAAAGAAACCAGAAGTGAAATGTGGAGAATACAGAGAAAGCCCCCACGTGGGAAAGCTTCACAACTGGAGAAATACTGAAAGCTAAGTCTGGGTGTAAAAGTGTAAAAGGTTAGTTCATTGTTTGCAAAACCGTTTTAATAGGGGAGTGACGATTAATCGACTTAATCGATTAATATTACTACGATCACACCAGATCGACCTGTCTGAGGCAAGTTGATAATCAAATCAACCTATAACATTATAATTCATTTGAAAATGAAATAAATCAATTGTTTAGATATTGAAAAATACAATTTGCATCAAGCAATCATTCCAGTCCACTGTGCGGAAACACTTTGAATTTATCAAAGACATTACCATATAGTGTGGTATCAATTAGTATTATTTTTAAAATAATTGTAATTATTTTACATATTTAATTTACACTTAATTATCTTGCAAGAAATACAAGGAATCTGGAAAACTTCACCTGCACTGTTCAGTAGCAGGTATGTATCTCTTTGTCACACTGGTGTTTTGGCTAAAGATGTCCTGAATCCATTTTAGATCATTGAATCGGAAGCAATAAGATTGTTCAACAAAAACCAATATCGACTATAAATGAGATTGGCAATTACAAATGAAATGAATCAAATTGTTGTTAAGATGAATTGTTACACCCCTAATTTACTGACAAAGACAATCTTAAACATCCCATTACAAACAGAATAATACCTTTGTCTTATAAATTTGATGCGGTTATCTTTTGAAATCCTTTCTTCTAATATTAACAGTTGGGGTTTGAGTGGTAAAATCAAAGATAAATCGATTCAGGGAGAGCAAGGACCAGCAAACTGGAGAAGGGTCATTTTATCCCCACTTCCAGATTAGTCAGTTCCCTGGAGTCACAATAAAGCTGGATATGACATTTTGCTGTGTTCCAAAGCCAGACAGCACAAGGTCACCATTACGGAGTAAATTATGTCCCGGCGGTCTAGAGTCTAAACTCTTAGGGGGATTATTTTCAAGGAGACGAAGACAAGAAGAAAGCCAATGCAACTATAAAAGACTTTAATCTTTACATGTCTTGTCATGCTAACAGGGAAACAGAGCTTCGAAATTACTACACAGAAAACTCAATCAAAAATGTTATAGGTGGGATCTAATCATTACAGATGTATAGGAGCAATTTTTTTTAGCTTTATTCAATGTACTTTTGTGTTTTTTTCCTTCTAACCAAGAATGGAATGACTACAACAAGAAACTCAAGACTAACTTCTGAAACAAACAAGCATGCACTAACAGCAGGAAAACAGTACGAAATAACAAATGGAGAACTAAGCAGAAGGTGTGCACTGATGATAAGAGGAGGCAAGGAGGCAGTCGGAGATGTAGGAAGAACCAAAAGTCACAACAGAAACAGGTCAGAGACGTATTGTCAACCTACCATTAATTAGGCTGGCACTGCCTGTGGCATTAATGCCTGCAGCCCCATCCGTGGCTATAGTTGCAATGGGGTGGATAGGGGGATGGGAGCAGTCTAGCCAGTAGCAATGAGGGTTGAACATAAAAGAACAACAACACACACATACACAAACACACGCACACACACACACACAAGCCCACCCAACAACGAGCACGTACAAGACAGTGAACAGAAATAAACATGGTTATAGCACAAGAAATCAAGCAGAGTCAAGCAGACTGTAAAATGAAAACTATCCTATGTGTGTTTTATGAAACAAAAATGTGTGTTTGTGTACGTTTGTGACCTGAATGATGTAACAGACTTTGCTAAATGTCAACAAACAGAGATGTTTAAAGGTGAACAGATATCACAATCAAGAACCCTGCATACATAAAGGGTTTTGTATGGTGGCCCTGAAGTGCAAATCACATCAACAGATTACTCAACACCAAAAAAAACATTTTAAAGATCACGACAAAAACAGTCATACATTAAAAAAAAAAAAAAATTCAAAAACTAAAACATAAAAAGCAAAGCAAAACATTTTGGAAAAACATAAAAATAATTTTCAGAAAACAAAATGAAATGCTAAAAAAATAAAACACAATAAGAAACCGGAAAAAAGTGTACTGTGGGGTATCCCTAATTGGATAATGAAATCCAGTATCGCTTCATGTGAAACAACTTTTTGTTGAAATAATGGACAGTTGTCATCATCCAATCAGCAATATCCCATATTACTTTATTTTTTCCTGGTTTTCGTAAAAAAGAAAAAAAAGACAACATTTCGGAAAACAAAAGTGATTTGCAGAAATCAAATTGTTATGTTAAAAACGAAGCACAATTGGAAACCGGAAAGGTAGGAACTATGGGACATTGCTGATTTAATGATGAGGTCTATCCATCAATTTTTCAACTGAAAGTTATTCGACATGAAGTGATACTGGATATCATCATCCAATCAGCGATGTCCCATAATGCCTACCTTTTCTGATTTTTCTTTGTTTTCTGTTTTTTAACATTGCGTTTTGTTTTCTGGAAATTACTTTGGTTTTTCGGAATTTTCTTTCTTTTTTTTTTTTTTTTTACATTTTGGTTTCTGGAATTTTGTTTTGTTTTCTTAAATGAAATGCAGTTTTTTTGTTATACTTGCTTTACTTTTTTAATTGTCGTTATCTTTAAAATAGTTTTGTGTCAAGTGATTTTCTTGATGTGATTTGTACTTCAGGGCCACTTTAGTTTTGGAGCAGTTTTCTGAAAAACACTACATTTATAAAAAAAAAAGCTTAATGGCCATTAATACTGGTACATCACTTTACTTTACAACATGTCATTTTTGTAACTACAGGACGAACAGAGAAAAAACAGAAACTTTGCTACATCAAACTTCTGTTCATTAATATAATGTAATGGTATGACATTTTTATTTTTATCTTTTTATATTGTTAATGGAAATCTTGGTCAAAATTCACAACAAACACTTTGAAAAGGAATTTGGGGATTTAAATGAGAAACTACCAACTCAGTGAAACACTAAAAGACAGTTATTGTATGAATTTCAGTGGTTGTCTTTGCAAAATCAAAATTGAACAATGTATAACTAGCCAAAAGAAAAATGACTTTAATTTAAAGTCTCCGTAATTAATTAGCTGTGAGATCCTTCAGTGGCCACAAAAGGTCATGAAATTTGCATAGTGCTGGTTCCATAAAGAAAATATAATGAAACCGTCAAGATTTTTCTTTAGAAGTTTTTTTTAAAATGAGCCAAATGTGAAGATTTGCCCCAATGATGAATGGGAAATAGATGAAGTTCAAGATTAGGATTAGCACATTTTTTTTAAACATCAGCGTTTCACTTTAATTTACTTAATCTTATCACAGATTATCTATTTTTTATGGAATAATTGTCTTTTAGTAAAAGACTTTTAAAAGGTATCCATTTCTCGTAGATAGAAAAATTTTTAACGTAATCCACAAAAATGTTGAGTCTTGTTTGATCAATGTCAGTTTTTACTTGTGTTTACAGTTACGTATAATTTTAAAACAAATTTATCTTAAAAAGTTTAATTCAAATTCTTTTAAATTGAAAAATGTTTATGTGTACTTACTTTATAGAAATAAATCTCTTTTTTGAGAAATACATTCTATATCACAACTTCTTGTATGAAATCTTACTCAGACAAATTTTACAAGTTCCCATGGCAGAAAGTTCTCATATGACAAAAATAATATACCCTGTATTCTAGATTTTTATCTTGTTTTGAGAAGATTTTACTTTTGCAAGAGACATTTCCTTTTTTCTTTGTTTTTATGTAGTTGTAAACAGATGTAGGTGTTTAAATGAACAAAAGGCTGTCCTTGATGTCTTCACCGTTGCAGGGCTGTTTTTTACTTTGGAGTATAATTATGCACACGCGTGCAATTTTTCAATGAGTGTATGAGCTCACATCCTTCAGAGAATAGTTATCTGCTGTTATAAGTTATCTTAAACAACCTGCTGGAGTTTAAAGGACTGTTACTACTTGGTAACAAGGAGCTGTGTGCTTAAGTGAATCATTTTTTTAGTAGACAACTGCTCAGGTTTTGCAGAGAAGACAATCCTAGTCAATCCTTATACATGATTGCATTTGATCAGATAAGTTGAATTGTCATTGTTCCTATAGATCATGCAGAGCAAATGCAAAATTGCTGAAGAAGCACCGTTGCAGTCCATATCATACTAAGAGGAGAGGTTTTTGTGAAGAATAAAGAAAAGATTGAGTTCTTCCTGCAACTTTCAGTGATTATAAAAAAGAGTCATTTTTTTACAATAGCTTTATGAGAAAGCATTAGATGATTGTCATTTTGCTTTCATACCATTGTCCATTTCTTTGTATACAGCACAGATACATGTATGAGTCTAAAAAGTCTTGATAAAAACATGCTGGGTGTGATTTCAATAGTTTGATGTAAGCAGTGTTAATCTATGAAGAGAATAGGTTATACACTAAGAAAAAAGTTACTCAGCACTTAAAAAGATGTCTCTTTTTAAGTTAGAAATTTAAGTACAGGGGTGCATGGCTTTGGAAAAGTCGTAGTGATTTGCTGGGAATCACTACAATAATCAGGGGGATCAAGCACAATTCCAGGGTTCAGAGAAAAGTGATACTCTACCTGTGTTCTGGTGTCCATCTTCCACTGCCCCTCCTTCGAGGCGAATTTGGAACAGTAAGAGAGTAAGGACAATGATGTACAGAAACCTACAGAACTAGGTACTGCCGCTCACAACCGAGACACCAATACTCATCAGATTCATTCATACATCTTCAGTTAGAGTCAGGTAGTATTTTCTTCGCAGGTTTTAACAGGTGGGTGTTGTTTATTTGTATTCTGTATCATTTTTCATAAAACCCTCCAGTTAAATAGACATTTAAAAACAACAACATTAAACAATGAGCTTTAGACACTCTAAGCACATTCAGCTATTGCATTACAACAGTTAGTTAGCTCCTGGGCAACAATGAAAACAATTAAATGCCAATCCAATAAGGCAGGAAAAATGACAACCTAAGGGTTTATTATTTTTACCTTTTTTCTCTTTCTTCTCCTCTTCCTCCACACCAGCTCCCAATAAGGTGAAGATGATTCCAGTCTGAGAGTTGACACCAACAGCAGTCACCACCATGCGGCCCGAGCCCTCCATTACATGGGTTCCTGGTGAGAGTAGCAGTGATAAATCAAGACATGGGTACACTCTTATTTTATGCATTTCACAGCAGCAATTCCGACCTATTCATGATGTTCTATTTTGCTTAAAGCATCAGCCCAAAAGAGCTCAGACCAAACTAACAGTTTGTCAAAGTAATGGAGACAGAGCCAGTACCAAAAGTCTCAAAAGAGTTTGGCTCTCTCTCACCTTTCAGCATACCCCTTCAGGGGTCTTCACAGTGAAGTAGTTTTCACTGCTTCGTACAAGTTTTGGCAGAGGTTTGTACATGGATTCCCTTCCTGACACAGCCCTACATTAAATCCAGGCTGGGGACTGGCACAAGGAGACCCAGACTTGGGCCCTCTTGTGGCTACATAGTTAGGGAGTTACGCAAATGGTCTTGCCCTAGGACCCACATTGGATAAAGCTCATTGAATTTGACTGAACACCTACAAAAATGTTAGCAGTACTGAGTGATGGCAACAATAGTGATGTCAAAATATATCATGATTTTTAACAGAACAAAATTGTAAAATATGATTGCCATCCAGCCCAGCGATAGACTGGTGACCTGTCCAGGTGTACTCCACCTTCACCAAGCAGTAGCTGGTACAGGCTCCGATAACCCCATGACCCCGAAAGGGACATAGCGGGTTAAGAAAATGGATGTATGGATGGTTGCCATTTACTCTCTCTGACAGTCTCTGTACTTCTCTTTCAACATCCTCATAGCAAATATTGCACATCTGTATTGCTCTTTAATGGCATGAAACCATACTAATGCTCACAAATGTTCTCTTCTGCTCTTAGTCTAGCTTTAACTACTCTTTCCCATAACTTCAATGTATGGCTCCTCAATTTTATTCCTTTGTTGTTGCCACAGCTCTGCACATCTATCTTATTCTTAAAAATGGGCACCATCACACTTCTCCTCCATTCCTCAGGCATTTTCTCACCACCTAAGATCCTGTTTAACAACCCAGTCAAAAATTCTGCCATCTCTCCTAGACACTTCCATACCTCCACAGGTATATCATCTGTATCAAGTGCCTTTCCACTCTTCCTCCTCTTCAATGCCCCCTCAATTCACCCTTACTAATCTTTGGTACTACATGCTCTACAACAGTCACCTCTTCTATTCTTTGTTCTCTCTTATTTCCTTAATTCATCAACTCTTTAAAGTATTATTTCTCTCTACACTCTCACCAACCACTACTTTGCAGTCATTGATCTCCTTCAGATTACACCATCTACACAAGATGTGGTCTATCTGTGCGCTTCTACCTCCACTCTTTTAGGTAACCCTATGTTCTTGCCTCTTCTCAAAGAATGTATTCAATATAGCTATTGCCATCTTTTTTTTGCTAAATCCACCACTGTCCTTCTGTATTCCTCACCAGGATATCAAACCTGTCCATCACCTCCTCATCACCTCTGTTTCCTTCACCAACATGTCCGTTGATATCTGCGCCCATAACAACTCTCGCTTCTAGGGATGCACATCATCACTTCGTAGAAGTCCAACCAACATTTTCTCTTTCTTCTCCAGCTCACATCCTACCTGTGGGGCATACCGACTAATAACATTAAACATGACACCTTCGATTTCTATCTTTAGACTCATCATTCTATGACACTGACTTTCTTTTTACCTCCACAACACTCCTAACAAACTCCTCCTTTAAGATAACTCCCACTCCTTTTTCACCTCCCATCTCCACCATGATAGAACAACTTGAACCCTGCTCCTAAGATTTTCTAGCCATTGCTACTTTTCCACCTGGTCTCCTGGACACAGTACGTCTACCTTCCTCCTCTGCATCATATTAACAAACTCTCTACCTTTTTCAGTCATAATTCCAACATTCATAATCCCTATTCTCAATCCAACTCTCATGACTTTCCTCTTCTCACTCTTCCTTTGAGCACGCCTTTTTCCTCTCCTTCTTTGACCAACAGTAGTCCAATTTCCCCCGGCACCCTCTCGGTGAAGAGCACCTATGGCGGTCGTTGGTCATTTTTAACCTGGGTCTCAACCGATCCGGTATGGCTATCATAGGTCGGATTCACATGTGTTCTGGCAAAAAAAAATACGCTGGATGCCCTTCCTATCACAACCCTCTGTATTTATCCGGGCTTGGGACCGGCACAATGAGACCCTGGCTTGGGCCCCTTTGTGGCTACATTACCCCTGGTTCATATGATAATTTTATTTAAAGTTCTGAATACATTTTATTTTGTGTGTGTGTGCTCTGAATCAGCCACAAATTTCTTAATAGTATGATGATCATGCTTAAGTTTTCATGAAATATCCAAGATTTTCAAACCTTGTCTAAAGCATTCAACTATTTCATGCTTTTCAGCAGCAGAGATTCTTTTTCTGACCCATATTGCTTGAGAATGTTGATTTGCTTAATAATGTGGAACATCCTTCTTTAGCAGTGTTTCCTTTAATTGAGCTCATCTGGTAAACTAATTATCACAGGTGTCTGAGATTGATTTCAGTGATCCAAAGAACCCCAAGACACAACATCATTCATGGGTTTAAATGAAAAACAAAGAATTTGATCTTTTTGACACTGTACAAAAGCATTGGTAAACACGTCTCCATGTCTGGGTTCATAAAATCATTCAGAGTCTCCCAGGACAGTGAGATTCCCCTTCTACAGCAGGAGCTGCGTCTATATGACGGCCGCATTCAGCGGTACTTCCGTCTCTCTTGCTGTCCCACATTAGTCCAAGAGGGGGAACATTAAAATAAAAAGAGGACATTTTTGTTATTGTCTCACTGAAACTAAGAAAAATATAAAGTTCAGGAGGAGAATGCTCGGATCAATCCTCCGTGTTGGATTTGAACTCCATCTGCTGATTGAGTCACTGAACATGTCATGTGCCCAAAGCTGTGTCCCTGATTAGCTGAGGCAAAGCATCGTCCTCGCCAAAGTTCAGATTTCATACTGCAACGTTCAAATCGCGCCATAGAATCTTTGATTGTGTCTGTACATTGGCTTAACATGGAAACAATGCCCATTGATCGCATTGGGTGTGAAAGCAGCTTTATCAAAATCAATGATCAAAACCTGAAGTGGTGTGATTTGCTGTACATTGCAGTTTTTTTTTCTGGATCTTTCTGCCAACTACGTTAGAAATTGCTGGTTAATATGACCAAGTTAAAACATAGGGCTAATGTGTGTGTGTGTATGTATATAAATCTTAAAAACTAAAATACAGAGTGACCACATTCACAGTAATTTGTAAATTAAAAATAATAATAATAAAAAAAACAAGAGATTTAAACTATATTTTAAACTTTTGTAATGATTTTAGACAAACTTTGACGTCAGTCAATTTGTGCTATATATGCAAAATCTAAACATACAGAAAATCATTAACCTTTTGGAGAGAAAGTAGATGGGGTAATATGAGGTTAATTAAAGTAGGAAATAAGATGGAACAAAGCTAATTAACCACTGAAAAAATGTCATGACATAAAATCAGACTAACCTATATTTCTGCTTAAGGTGATGTCTAAATTCTTTAAGAAATCTACAATTGCATATAAATCAAAATTGCATTTTACTATAAACAAACTGAAAAAAGATGTGCACTGAATTGCCTTTATGTTTTGGATAATCTAACCTCATGTCCAATAAACAAATACAAACTCCTTTTTATAAAAAAAAATAATAATAATAATTCCAAAGATAAGAGTCACTATTGGATCTTAAAAAGAATGATTTTAAGTTTCTTTCTCTTAAAGCATTATAATATAAATCCATTGTTGATGTTTATAATTAGCTATATGAAGGCATATCTGTACCAGGAGGTCTAAAAACATCTTGTCTTTTATTCCTATTCGTACTTTGCTAAACTTCACTAAATACAGAAAAACATCACAGTGAATAAAAAATGCAAGCTGTAATAGATAAAGAGATAGAAACACACCAGACAACAGCATGGGGTCCTTGTCTGCAGCTTTTTTGACGTGATCAGACTCTCCGGTCAGTGATGACTCATCAATCTTCAGGTCATTGCCCTGGATCAACACTCCATCAGCAGGAAGAAGATCACCTGCAGTAAAACAAACTGCTTATTTTCTATCTGCAATTGTAGATTTTTTTTTCTAGCATGCAAAGCGCTTGGTATGGTTCTAATGCTGATGCGTTGCACTATGAATAAAGGGTTAAAGAAGTTTGTATTTGGTGTGTGGTTTGTATGTAAGGACCCTAGCTGCAGAAGAACAAGAATTTCCTGAGAAACAACTACACGTAGTTGTTTGAATCAAAGATTTTTGCTTGTCTGAAGTCAGTACATTTATGAAAGTTACACATCACATTCCTTTCATTTGGTTTGGAGCCACTTAAATCAACAAGAGTAATTCAACAAGGCATACAAATCCTAGTAGGGCTGCGACTTCACAAGCCAGGAAGAAGGTAGAATCTTTTTATCTTCACCTTTAGCTTTAGCTCCACCATAGAAAGATTATTAAGAATCCATAAAGGAATCACAGGAGAAGTGAAAAAAAGGTGGGTTGGCTTGCTCTCACTGAGCAGATAAAGTTAAAAATAGAGCTTTTATTTATTTTTCTGTCTCTTTTATGGTTAACTTTGATGTCAACTTTTAAACCACGATCATAATTTTACACAGAAGAATAAACATATGGGATCAAATTGGTGAGAGTGCTTTTGTCTGAGCAAGTAACTGAATGAAAAAAGTTAGCTTTGGCTTTGAATCAAGATCCAGAGCAACTTACCACCTACCATATTTGATTTGTGCAATGTCCCCCACCAATATGTCAGCTACGGGTAACTGTATGACCTGGCTGCCACGGACAACCTGGAATTTCTGCTCCTGCTCAATGCGGCTCTGTAGTCCCCGGAACTGTTTCTCCTTAGACCAGTCATTGAAGGCTGTTACGATGACCACACACACAACGGATAACAGAATGGCGGCACCCTCAATCCATCCAGCATCTGCTTCTCCTTCATCCTCCACTCCTCCTGCAGCTGATCCACACACTACAAAACAAAGGCGCCATTTGTTAGACATAGTACAACAAATCAAAATCAGCAATCACAGATGTACATTATCCATTTATTATAATATTACTGTCTTTATAACATTACACCAGTTTTTTTTTTTTTTGTTCCAAAAGATCTCCTAATCTTTCTGATGAGTGTCCAGTCATAGCTTAAAAAAAGAAATGACATTGTCTAGCTAAAGTCAAAACTTATACTAGACTAATAAAAACTGATGAAGAATTTGTAAGATTCTGGATTAGTAAAGAGTAATCGTTATAATATCCTTTCGTCTAAATCCTAAAACAAATCTCAGAGGCCAAAAGCTAACTAATCTTTGTTTTTGCTTTTGCTCATTAAAGGTGATAATGGTTTGCAACAGATGTTTTGCTTTGGTTTCTTTTTTTATTTTGCTTCTATTGTGTCCTTTTTTTTTAGATTTCATTAGAAAATTATATGGTTCTGGATTTTTTTTATCATTGCATTTTATTTAAATTTCTGCTTATTTTTTGTTTTGTAAAAATAATCAGACTTTAAGTGTAACCAATTCTGAGAGATAGAAGGGTGACAGGGTTCATGTAGCACATGAGGTTAGCAGTAGTTGGAGAAGTGTACGTTTAAGGCAGCAAAGGTTCTAAAGCAGAGAACACAGTCAGGTCTGTAAACGTTGTGATCAGGTGTTATGAAAAGAACTATTGGGATCATTAACATAAAAAGTGTGGTTTAGTTCACCATAACCGCACAACCAATCTAGCACTTCATCATCAGATTTTGTGCTTGTAATGCCTGACACTACAACTGATAGGGAAACATTGACACCAAATGAGTCTTTTTGGAAAAGATGCAACAAGTTTTTTACACCTAGATGTGGGGGTCCTCTGCCATTCAGCCTTGCAGATTCTCTCCAGTTCTGTCAGGTTGGATGGTAAACTTTAGTGGATAGCCATTTTCAGGTCTCTCCAGAGATGCTCAATTGGGTCTAAGTCAGAATTTTGGCTGGGCCATTCAAGAACAGTCACAGAGTTGTCGTGAAGCCACTCCTTGGTTATTTTAGCTGTGTGCTTTGGGTCATTGTCTTGCTGGAAGGTGAACCTTCGGCCCAGTCTGAGGTCCTGAGCACTCTGGAGAAGGTTTTCGTCCAGGATTCATCTTTCCCTCGAATGCAACCAGTCATCCTGTCCCTGAAGCTGAAAAACACCCCCACAGCATGATGCTGCCACCACCATGCTTCACTGTTGGGAGTGTACTGGAGAGGTGATGAGCTGTGCCTGCTTTTCTCCACACATTCGCTTAGAATTAAGGCCAAAAAGTTTTGTCTTGGTCTCATCAGACCAGAGAATCTTATTTCTCACCCTCTTTTTAGTCCTTCAGGTGTTTTTTAGAAAACTCCATTTGAGCTTTCATGTGTCTTGCACTGAGGAGAAGCTTCCGTCTGGCCACTCTGCCATAAAGCCCCAACTGGTGGAGGGCTGCAGGGATGGTTGACTTTCTGCAACTTTCTCCCATCTACCGACTGCATCTCTGGAGCTCAGTCACAGTGATCTTTGGGTTCGTCTTTAGCTCTCTCACCAAGGAACTTCTCCTCCGATAACTCAGTTTGGCCAGACAGCCAGCTCTAGGAAGGGTTTTGGTCGTCCCGAACATCTTCCATTTAAAGATTATGTAGGCAACTGTGCTCTTAGGAACCTTAAATGCAGCAGATATTTTTTTGTAACCTTGGCCAGATCTCTGACTTGTCACAATTCTGTCTCTGAGCTCTTCAAGCAGTTCCTTTGACCTCATGATTCTCATTTGCTCTGACATGCACTGTGAGCTGTAAGGTATTATATAGACAGGTGTCTGGCTTTCCTAATCCAGTCCAGTCAGTATAATCAAACACAGCTGGACTCAAATGAAGGTGTAGAACCATCTCAAGGATGGTCAGAAGAAATGGACAGCACCTGAGTTAAATATATGAGTGTCACAGCAAAGGGTCTGAATACTTAGGACCATGTGATATTTCAGTTTTTCTTTTTTAATAAATCACCTAAAATGCTGTGATTTTTTGTCAATATGGGGTCCTGTGTATACATTAATGAGGAAAAAAAAGAACTCAAATGATTTTAGCAAATGGCTGCAATATAACAAAGTGAAAAATTTAAGGGGGTCTGAATACTTTCCGTACCCACTGTAGGTCCTTTAACTTGATATAAAACTGCATTCTTAAAAAACACTGCAAGTTAATCAGCATCAAAAAGAAACAGCATGATGATTACACAATTTTCATAACTTTTTGAAGTTAAGTTAGATCTTTGTTTTTTTTCAAAAACTTGAGACTATTCTTAAACAAATCTCTGGCAGTGGTTATGACCTCCTTTTGCTAGATGATTAAGTCTTACGTTAACAGCGTTATTTATCACCTTAAAATGATGACTGGACCCTTTAGTGGTGAAAATGACTTCCATTACTGTGATAACGTTGGAAGCAATGAGTGATGCTGCTGACTCAGCACCTTGATTTGGTCTGTGTCTTCATTTCCTGTTTCATGGCTCACAAAGCTGATGTATGGCCCCTGAGAGCTCAAGGTTATTTCTCTACTCAACATTTCATTAACTTTCCTGGTACCTTTCTTAGGCACATTTAGCACAGTCATGATGTGCATGCACACATTCAAACTATCCCTGTGCTTGTTGAGTCACAACCTCTCGAGTCATGTCTCAAAGTGTGACCTGCCTCTGCAATTAGAAAGCATGTGGGCAAACATGTGGCTGTTTGTGTCTCACTGAGTGTCAGTGATGCCCCCAGGAGGAGAGGGGGTTTGCAGAGTCGCAGGCTTTTGGTGTTGTGTGCAGTAGGGAAGATACCAAAGATTGTATTCATGTAAGTGTGTGAAGCAAACAACAGAAACAAAATTCACATGAGCCTTTTACTTACTCTCTCCACCGCTCTCCCCAGGGGGGTGATAGAAGGAAAGGCCCAGGGAGATTAGGGCAGCAAGCTCCAAAATGATAAGGGTGACATCCTGCAGGGCTTCCCATACCAGCTGGAGAAATGTTTTTGGCTTTTTGGGAGGTATGAGGTTTTTACCAAATATTTCTTTTCTCTTGTCCAGATCAGTTTGGACACCTACAAGACCTGAGAGAGGAGGAAACAGAGAGATATGATTCACTAGAGATGTCTGATACATCGCATCCTGGCATTGTCATGAGTTGATGAGGCATTTTTGGAAAAAATATATGTCACAGACCAAAATTAGATTTTGCTTTTTTAGTCAAATACATTTTGCATTCTGTGACATCAAAACAATGTTTTGATCCTGAAAAAAAATCCATCCATCTTCAGAACCTGCTGAATCCCTTTGAGGTCACTAGGATACGGAAAAAAAATCTTTTAGAATTTTGGTTTAATTTTTTTTTCAATTAAATCAATCAGTCTTGATCACTTATTTAAATTGTTTAAACTGTTGTTGAATAAAAAAGGGAGGCCAGACTACAACCAGTTGGTGGCCTTTTTAACCATTTTCAGAGATCCCTTATCCAACAAATAGTAATGGATTAAGTTAAAGTTGTTGTTGAGTAACAAAAGTTGTTTACGTGTTCAACACTAGAGTTTTACATCATTCAGAAAAAACATAAATATGTAATTGCTATTATTGTGATGAATACAAATTAACTGTTGTTTTTGGCATGAATAAAACATAAACATGAAGAAAAAGTGGCTATTTTTCAGAATTGAAAACAATTTATAACTTTTGACAGAGGTTATCATGACTTACTTTAAAAAAAAAAAAAGACCCCCTGTGTTACATATGATCATCTCAATGCAACAAATGTAGTAAAATAGTGTGAGGTCATCATTGATTTAAAAGAAAAAAAAAACAGTTGGTTTTTTTACTGTTTATGGTGCATCTCAACCAGAAATTTATAATTGAACAATCCAAAATAATCAAGTGACCTTTACTGTGTTTTTCAAAACCTTAACGGACACTTAAAATCGTTTAATTTGTTCAAAATTAGAAAATCTATTTTACAATCAGTTGTGCCTTAATTCTGATTGTGTTTACTGACCTCCAAATGATATAAGATGCACAAAAATCTGTCAAAATATTTTAGTTCACGTCATGAAGCCATTATAAGCCCATTGAGACAGCTATGGTTATGATATTGGGCCATATAAGTAAAATTGAATTGCATTGAATTGAATGATATGCACTGTCCTTCAACTGTATGTCAGCTAGTTGAAGGTTGAGTTAGTTTACTTAACTTTTTTTTAACTTAACTACTAGCTTTTTACCTTACAGTTACTTTTAAAAATTAAAACTTTTTGTTTGTTTTTAACCAGAGAACCATAATTGAGGGGTAAATAAGCCA
This sequence comes from Adrianichthys oophorus, assembly GCA_036245035.1. NCBI lineage: Eukaryota > Metazoa > Chordata > Actinopteri > Beloniformes > Adrianichthyidae > Adrianichthys > Adrianichthys oophorus. Next base: position 20,859,002 of record BSAI01000073.1, on the reverse strand, counting down.
CATGTGGCTCTGGAGCCGCAAGTTGCAGACCCCTGAACTAGGCAAATACATCGACCTGTGTCTGTGTTTGATGCGTGAACAGTATTGCAATACTAAAGTATTTACAGTTCGGTTTACACAATTTCTTTTCATTATTTGTTACATCTTAAATATATTTTAGAAGTCCGTTGCAACACAAGCTCAAAGTCCCAAAAATATTGGTGTTCATGTAAAGTGTATAGCCCACTGTAGCTAAAGTAAAACCTAGATAAATACACTTTATGTAAATAAATGTTTTAAAATAAATTAATAATTACTAGTTTATCAAAAAGTGCTGAGGGCTGTGAAACAATCACAACTTTGTGCTTTAATAAATCTAAATGAAAGCCATTTTTAGCAGAGAAGAAAATGCAGGGTTTATTTTCCGTCAAAAGTATCCATAAAATATTTCAAACAAAGCTGCATTTTTCCTACCCAGATTACTTCATTGCTTTTGCTACATGAAACCGCAACGTGTGCATACAGCTGCTCCCCCATTTCTTCCTTTCCAACAAGCACACAGCATTATGTCACTTGTAATGCGTCACTGGGTTTCCCTAGCTGGCCTGGATTGCACCTGATAACACTGCTTCTGCATTGCAATGCCTGACATCTGGATGCATGGCTGATGGAATGACTTCGTAAAGAGGCAGCATCATGCTCTCACAGGCTATCTAATCTCAATCTAATTTACCTTTACACCAGCACTCGTGTTTGTCTAAAATCAAATAGCGCAGGTTTAATGTAATGTGATCATATTTCTCCTCATTCCTTTTTCTCCATCACCACTTTAGTGATACCCCTCTCCTTTAGGTCAAAGGTCTTTTCCAATTAGTTAATGATTTGCAAGCGTAACAACTTTCCTTGAGTTGTGTTTTGATGATCCTATGCTGTTTAGGGATAGGGTACAGTGTCAATATGAACATAGACGAAACAACAGCTTTATGGAGTTTTGAAAAGTAAACAAATTGTTTTTAAAAAGAACACAAGCACCCACTCGGCGAGTCCCCTGCACAGTCAGCTCAGCTTTGCAAACAGATCAGTTTACAGCAGTGACCATGTCAGGGTTTTTCAGCTGGGCCTGTGTGAGGCTAGCAGAACACTAATGTATTTTCCTTGTTCTAATCTCATCCATTGCTGTGGCAATTTTCATTAATTATTATGTGATTGACCTGGCTTTAGTAAGGTACAAGCTCCGATGTGAAGATGCGCGACGTGCGCCTGCAAATTAGTCCTCCACACAAACCGGTTTGTTTGCCTGGCTTCTACTTCCTCTCCCACAGCTACAAGAAATCCTGTTTTTGAGTCTGTTGGATCCTCAGTGGTATTAAAATAGCATCTAGTATGCTGGTAAGTGTGCTTCCTTGATAAATGTTTAACGCACTCTTCTACAGTTCAGGATCATGTTCTGTCCGTCACAAAATCCTCTTGGCCCCCAAAAAAGAAGCGAGAATAAAGAACCCTGAACAACTGAATCTTCAATTAGTAGCATTTTGTCAGTGTTCAAGCATATTTACATTACTGCGGTCCCACTGCATTGAGATGTACAAAACCAAAACCAACTGCTGTGCTTTAATTAATTAATTAATTCTTTTTTTCTTTTTTTTTTACAAAATGCAAAACAGAAAAAGAAGCAGAAGTTTCCCGCAAATAACATTCTGTTACAAAGCAAAGACAAATTACTTAAAAGCTTTGTAGAAAATAGTAAATTCAGATTAGTTCCTGTCAAGGTTGATTAAAGACAGTAAAGACATGAAGAAAGTTCATCTTCAGAATAAACTTCTTCACACTGACACCAACCAAAACTCTATGTAAACACACACAAGTGTAGACACATCTGACTCCAGGTCAACACTGCAATTAAGTCAACAAACTTTGGTAAATTCAGCTACATATTCACACAAACAAAACCCTTATGTTACATTGGCCTCAGCGATGTGCAGTCAAGCAACTTCCAATGAAAAGTCTATATAAATGTGCATTTCAGACTTCTGCACTCTAAACCCTCACATTCAAGCGTCGCTAACAATTCACTAAAACAAGGTTTTAAGTCAGTTTTCGGGCTCTACCTACAAAACGCACATCCATTGAGCTCACTGAAAGCTAAACCAGTTGAACTTTGACCAATCAGGGATTCAGATTTGATAGCGATGTATGGATGACGTCCTTGTGAATTCAAGAAAGTGACAAGCGTTTGAAAATTGATCATGGTTGAGAAATTAATAATTGTTTGGACCCGGCCAGAATTCTATGACACCAAGTCTTTCATATATCGGAATAGAGATGTGAAAGAAAAAAGCCTCAACATTTCAGACTGAGCCTCTTCCAACTGCAGGTGAATGCACTCATATCGGGAATCGACAGTCCAAATATGTTCTAATGATTCTACTCAGAAATTAGAAAAATGTAAATGTATCATTTTATATTAAATTTTTCATATTATCTAATTGAATTTACATAAAAAATAATGCTGTCTGCCAGAAAATATCTGGTAGAGAGTCAATTTACCATAAACATTATTCGATATTTTAACAATTAAAACATTATAAAGAAATGAAACAAAAACTGAGAAGACAAGAAAAATCCCCTGTAACTGTGAGAGAGAAGACCCTTTTTTACAACTAGATCAGTCTTCAAATACGCTTATAAGCCATTCTCTTTTAATTTGCGTAGTGAGAGGACCCAGCACACCCTCCCATTGAGCCCCACAGCACCTTGCCTTGCATCGTCCTTGTTTGAGTGCACGCAAACCAAGAGCTAGAGTATTGATGTGTGAATAGTAACCCATGCTGAGGCTTTCATTGTGTGAATATTTAAGATGGGCAAGAATGCCTGTGGTTGTGGTTGCCTACACTATCACATAATTAGTCTCAAGCAACTGATTTGCAAAGGAAAAAAAAAAACACTTCACAAAGTGTACTGAGGCCTTCATACAAGTAAATAGTGAAAAATTAAAAGTGCAGAGGCAAACTTATGAACACAATTAAAAAAAAAGACACACAATTTGTCATCCTGCTGCTTTAATGTGGACTTCATGTGGACATCTGAAAATGTTTATTGTGATGTGTAATTTGGAGCTGAAGTGGGATCAACTTTTTTTACTTAAGTTTAAAAACACATTACAGTCTTCCATAGAAAAAAAATTGAATAATTGGTATTAATTTTTAAATGTATCAGCTCATTTAATTGATGCAAGGTTTTTTTTCTTTTTTTTTTTTTAGATATGTGACAGGTCTAGCTTGTTTATTGAAAAAGTACCATTGAGATACAGATGTGTGCATCATACAGAAAAACAGCTGCTGTTGCAGTTCACTAAGCACACTGTGTCTGCTCTTACTTCAGTAATGAAAAAACTAAACAGAAAAAACTGGCAGCACACACACAAAAAAGATACCTAAGATCAGCTTTAACAATCTCTCAAATATTTCACTGTGCAATGCTCAATTTTAAAATCAGAAACGTATATTTTTGGCCAAAAAGTTTTAAAAGAAAACTCTATTTCTCTTATCTTCACCAGTGTCTGCATAAAAATGTTGATGAACATGTAGCCTACTGATGAAAACCTTCATCGGCATATTTTACTAACCTTTTGAGATCTGGACTCTCTGATCTGAATCTTTTTCAAATACTGGCTCCACAACACTGTATTTTTGTTTTTAAAAAAAGCCAATACAAGAAAATACAACTTTCATGTTTGCAAGAGGCAAATGGGATCTTTTCCCTGGTTGAGGGAGTATGATGGCATATTCTAACAGATGCCCTTTTTTGTCGCGGGCTAAAAATAGATCTCCATGGAAACACGATGCATCCCACTCGCTGAACAGAAATACCCACAGCTTTGAACCATGGAAAATGTGTGAATATGTAAGTAAGCACATTTCATACATAAACCTTAGCCCGATAGCATGCGTGTATGCTAGTGATCAGCAAGGAATTTTTGGAAAAAGCATTACACAGGCTGTGCAAAGAGATGACCTCTAAAAGACCTTGTGCGTGGCCATGAAAGAGAAGCCCCCAAAAAGGATTATTACGGCCCCAGCCGTATTTGGTTCAGTTTTTTTTTTATATCCTGTATTTTTTGTTTTTATTTTTGCGTCAGAGTGGGACCTCTGTGTTTTTGTGGATCTTTGCATGTTTCTGTGTGTCTCTCTTTTAATGTTACCTTTATGTTATGTTCCAGATCCCCTAGACAAAAAGGGGCGTAACAATGATGAACTGAACTGAACTTTTAGAAATTTCACCCCTGATTTCCTCTTGTTTGTCTAATTTTCTTCCCACTCTTTATTTTAGAGTGGGTAATTTATCGGATTGGTTGTCCAAAAAAAGATTGCATTGGCAAGAAGATTATTCATGGACATTACGCAGGCTCATTTTCATCACAAAACAAAATATCGATCTTTGAGGATATTTTTGCAGATCAGTAGTCTAAAACTGATGTCTCAGTTTTCAACTTTCAAAAAAATGAAGGGATGATGAGGGAAGACAGATCTAAATGAAATGTGAGTCAGAGTGCACCAAACTCAGACTGCGACCAAAACAATATGAGAACATGAAGACTGCACTCTATGAATAATAAGTTATCAGCAGCTAAAAGGTGGCTAATTACCATGCTGTTATTAGATGAGGGATTGATGGAGAAATGTGCTACAGTGTCCTTGAGAATGCCCTTCACTATAATGACACAATGTTATTGTCATGAGCACTTTTTTACTGCAATAATAAAGTTACATTATTCAATAAAATTAAAAATGCCCTTTCAAATTCACTATGAGAAATTAATATACAATATATACATACATACATGAATGATGAAACAGCCTTAAAGGACAAAACAAAAGACTAGAAATGTTAAGATGTGTTCAATGAAGTATGAGAAAATATGAGATAAACAACGATTTAATTCATATCATAATTTATGGTTACCGATCGAATTCAAAGTCAATATTGGTTAAACTGGTTAAATTGGTAAAACTTCAACTCAGAGATAAATACCTGGTACTGAATAGTGCAGGTGAAGTTTTCCAGATTCCTTATATTTCTTGCAAGATATTCATTGTAAACTTAATATGTGTACAAACAAACAAGTAAACAAGATTTATTCTCAAATCCAATCACGTTTTAGTTTGATGAATTTTATCTCACTGTTGTTTTTCCACATCAAAATAACCCAAAGGGAACATTATTAGAACATTCTACCACACTGTATGGTCACGTCGTTTTAAAAATCAAAGTGTTTGCACACATTGGACTGGAATATTGGAGTGATCATGTTTTGCTGCATCACATGTGTGTTGTCCGCTGTGATGTCACTTGGTCATTTTTATGTTATAGTAAAATAAACCCACCGTGGCTCAATCTAAATAGTTTTTTTCCAAAATCAAAATTTTATAAGGTACAGGTCGATTTGATTAACAACTTGCTGCAGATCAATTTTGTTGGATAGGAATAGAAATCAATTAATCAATTAAGTCAACTAATCTTTACAATCCTAACAAATAAGGAAAATGTTCCACAGTCAGTGATGCAGTATTTAGGATGCACAGACTCACTTCCTTACACATACACACAAAGACCATGCAAATATAGGTACGTTAACACTATTGACTCTGTATGGGAACTGGACTGAGTGACCCCTCCTCCCTCGCGTTTCAAATAGGAAGTACTTTCATCAAACGCTCAAAACGTTTTATTGACAGATTCTTCCTAGCCTGCCATCAAGTGGTAGCTGTGTGGTTTTCCACCAAGCTCATGATTGGCAAGAGAGGTTGCAATAGAAATGTTGACTCAAACAGATTTGGACCAATCAGTGCTCACTGATGAGGTCTGGTTCAAACACGGTAAAAAATGCTGACTGAATTGACTTGATTTAGTTGAAGCCAGGAGCTAGTCATTTTTCTATGGGCGACATCGCACTCACTCTGTCCAGTTCTCATATACAGTCAAAAGCCTGGCCGTTAAACCAAACAAGTAAAATCAGTAAAAGAAATAAATTGACAATAGAGGACGGTCAAGTAGTAGGTTATGATACATCAAATCTGCCTTAAGGTAAATGGTCAAGTGGATGGACAAGATAAAAAAACCAGATATTTTAATTTGTTATTTCCAATTGATCTGTGTAAAAAATTTCAAAAAGATTGTTAACAAGCCAAGGTAACTTAGAAGAACACCAAGTTAGCACAGCTGCCTCCTAGCAATTGTCCCTTTTTTATACCTCCCTGTAATGGGTTTACGTGTTCTCCCCAAACATGTATGTTACACAGACTACTCTAAATGATCTTAAAGGCTGAGTGTACATTTGCTACCCCTACCATTACTGGACAAGAGGTTGTGGCCTCCCTCTTGTTGGAATATGCTCTGGCAGACCCCCGTGACCCCTAATTCAGAGTGAATTTGTGTCATAGTAAAGAACACTCGAATATACTTTCATCTTTGTGCTGCTTTTCTCAGGCGAGGTTAAATGTCAAGTTGCTGCAAGCTCTTTGCTTGTCCTCTTAAAATAGTTTATTCACAGCCAGAGAGTCCATGCTGTAATACATTCTGTTTATATTTCACTGCTTCTACTGTTTAGGGAAAGGAAAAAGCTATTATTTGCTGGCCTTAAAGTTTGTTATTCTTATTATCTGTTTGTATTCAACTGCTAAATTAATATTGGTGATGCTAAAGACACAGTGAGAAAACCAGCAATCTCAGTCAAATTTGCATAGTAAACCCAAAACATTAACATTCATTTGAATCGGCTCATTTCACAATGTTTCATAAGGAATTTCCCTTTTCCCTACCATTTAGTAGATGTGCCTTGCTGTAATATTAGCATTGAAATGTGTGTTTCTAAGTCACTAATAATAAATGAGTGTTTTACTTTCAACATGACTCCATTTATGCATTTTGAAAAAAAATAAAAACATTCATGGACAAATCTGTAGATGCAAAAAGATCATCTTGTGGGATTAATTTTCTTGACCTTCCTTGACATAGACTAAACGTGAAAAATAGACCAAAATGAAGAGTGCAGAAAAGCGTTCAGAGACTTCTAGAAATGCACAATGATTTAGTGGGTCACACAAAGACATCAAGGCTGCACGGTGGCGCAGTGGTTAGCGCTCCTGCCTCACAGCAAGAAGGTTCCCGGTTCAAGTCCTGGCTGGTGGACCTTTCTGTGTGGAGTTTGCATGTTCTCCCCGTGCATGCGTGGGTTTTCTCCGGGTACTCCGGCTTCCTCCCACCGTCCAAAAACATGCTTCATAGGTGAATTGGTTGCTCTAAATTGTCCCTAGGTGTGCATGTGAGTGTGCATGGGTGTGTGATTGTGGCCCCTGCGACAGACTGGCGACCAGTCCAGGGGTGTACCCTGCCTTCGCCCATGAGTAGCCGGGTTAGGCTCCGGCAACCCCGTGACCCCGAAAGGGATAAAGCGGATTGGAAAATGAATGAATGAACACAAAGACATCAACGTCTGCAAATACACACTTGTGTGTCATTTATTACCTTAAGAGAGGCTCCATCTAAAAGTTAATGGACTGTAAAGTGGCACGGCGTGTTTTCTGACACAATGTCACAACATGAGAGTAGGCTGTGCGTATGATTGCACTGCGTGTCACAATGCACAACCACTTTAAGCTGCTTCTGCAAAATGGCAAACCCGCCAGCTATAGAAGATGCTCTGCTCAACGGTGGTATCAAAAAAATGACAGCAGAGTGCCAAAGAGGAAGAAAAGTTATTCATTGAATAATCCTCAGGTCACAGTAATTCAAATGACAATGGTAATGAACATTTTCTCTTTGAGCTACTGTATCAGTGTTTATTTGTGTTTTTCAAATAAAATTGGAAAAGATGTGCATAAGAACTACCTAACAAAGTAAAAAAAAAATAATAATCTGTGATAAAAATGTTTCCCTTCTTTTAAAGTTTTGACTTTGATGAAATGTACATGATTTTAGGGCTAGGTAAATTCAGGCCGTTGGTTTTAGCTAGTTTAAGCATCATAAACCATTTTAAACAACAACACCTCAAAGCATTAGTCCAATGCAGCAAATGCTGCACGCACGGGGTGTGCAGGTGATACATTTGTGCCCACAGGATGCTGATACAAACTGCACTCTTACCTTCTAAATATCTAACAGTCAGGCTGTACGCTAGGAGCCTTCAAGAAGGAGCACAAAAGGGCCCCTTGCGCAGTCTGCAGGATTTGAGGTGGTTTGAAAAAAGGAAAAATCTGTTCAACATGCCTGCATCTCAGCTACTTTAACCTTTACCCTTGCATGTTTCAAAAGTATTTGCTACAACAAATAATGTTCGTAAACATTTTTACTCTTTGGGCTCACCGAGTGGTCTGCAACCTTGATATTTTGTGCGAGTCACCTGCAGGAACTGTACAAGTTTGCCCATTTCTCCCCCGCTGACAGCCCGGATCCACCCAAAATGACTTAATTTAGTGTCACATCAAGATGAAAAGGTAACTTCTCTTATCGTGAATCTGGACATTGATAATAACACTATTTTTTTTTTTTTTTTATGTCTTTGAGTCATTTAAAACATTTTGTTCATCACTTTTTTGTCAGACTGCTCTATATGGAGAACATAAATTAAGAATGCATCAAACAAGTGTAGTACCTGTTATGTTGTCTTAACAAAAAAATCTATAATAACGGTTTTAAAACAGATAAACATAAACAAGAAGATTTTTTTTTTCATGCTTCCAATTTTGACAGTTAATGGTTCAATTGCTGCACCTCAGTTTGGTAACTGATGAGCCACTCCTTCAATTCTCAATTTACAAAAACTCAAATGAAAGGTAAGTTGCAAGGCAGAAAATGAAATATTCCTCTGTGTGTGAGTGCTAGTGCATTTTTTGTGCATGAGTGTGCGAGTCTGTGGGGGCAGCTGTACAAGTGGGTGAATTTGTTGTCAGGCACTGTGTTCTGAGTCTGACTCATGCATGAAGTGGCAGAGTGGAGTGAAACAGCCCAGCTCAGAGCTCTCTCTGTTTCATCCATATGCATACACAAAACGCACACCACTCATCCAACAAGATAACTGATATTTATCAAACCTTCATGCTTTGAGCTAACAGTAATAAACCAACGCCTCAAGTAAAATACCTTTTTTTTTTAGACAAATTCAAAACTGCAGTCACATGGTGTGTAAAAACTTATTTCCATTCATCCATCCATCTTCTTAACCCGCTTTGTTTCATTTGGGGTCACGGGGGTCACTTAGACCACTTCATATCATCAGTCTCATGTATTCAGAGCGAGTTCTGTAATCACATGCACCCGTACGGGTGCTGCAGGTTTTTTGGCTGTCCAGACATGGACACGTGACAGGTGTAGGTCTTAATGCAGGTGCGTCTGGCAGTTCCCTCGTGGCACGTGTGGCCCCCTTTAGAGGTATCATGAAATGGAACTTATCATTGTCATGCTTGTGGTGTGTGTATTGTTAAGTATATCTGAGGATAATGTACAGCATATTACACGCACTTATGACTTAAGGGTGATGCTGTTGTTTGGTGTCCTTACGCCGCTCTCTGGTCAGTGAGCTGTGTGTATTGGCTTCTAACTGACTGCACACAAATGCTGCATGCATGAGGTGTGCATGTGAAACATAAGTGCCCGTAAGATGCCTGTAGGATGCCCACACAAACTACGCTCTGATTGTCTAATTTCTTCATTTCTAACAGCCAGTCTGCACACAAGGAGTGCCCACCTTTCACTTGAGCAACAAAGGTCTTGGTCGAAAAAAAAAGAATAATCTGTACGACACGTCTGCGTCTACTTGACCCCAACTTTATGTATTATTCATCTATTGCCTACAGCATGTCCGTAGAAAATAATGCACATGAACACTTTTGCTAACCGAGTGGTCTATGATCTTGAAATTTTGTTCGGGCCACCTGCGTACACTGTACAGGTTTGCCCATTTTTCACCTGCAGACAGCCCGTATTCACCTAAGGGCAGTTGTGACTAAGGTGACGGAAAAACAACCCCATTACTGTTCCTTTCATTCATTCATTCATTCATTCATTTTCCAATCCGCTTTATCCCTTTCGGGGTCACGGGGTTGCCGGAGCCTAACCCGGCTACTCATGGGCGAAGGCAGGGTACACCCCTGGACTGGTCGCCAGTCTGTCGCAGGGGCCACAAACACACACCCATGCACACTCACATGCACACCTAGGGACAATTTACAGTGACCAATTAACCTATGAAGCATGTTTTTGGACGGTGGGAGGAAGCCGGAGTCCCCGGAGAAAACCCACGCATGCACGGGGAGAACATGCAAACTCCACACAGAAAGGTCCACCAGCCAGGACTTGAACCGGGAACCTTCTTGCTGTGAGGCAGGAGCGCTAACCACTGCGCCACCGTGCAGCCTACTGTTCCTTTATTTGTTTTTTTATTTTTTTAACAGGGAAGGTTATCAATTTCCAAGTCTTATCAGGTAAATTGGGAATAACACGCCACTGCTAAAGACAGACAAACACCATCTGACCCTGAAATAACGTCATGTTTTCTGGCTTGGCCGCCCGAAGTGTGCACAAAACATTGATGGAGACATCTGTTTACCAGCTCCTTATGTGAGAGAGGTTTGTGTGTGTTCACGGGTGGCAAATGAAGGTAAAGAGATACAGTAGTGTGGATGTGTTCAGACAAGCTAGCCAGTGATAAGGGCAAAGCGTAATGGGTCAGTAACTTCATCCTGTAATTCCAGACTGGTCAACTATTCACTGAGTCAGTTTACATGCTGGAACATTCCTCCTTTATTTATTCGTCATTTTTGTATTTTTTTTTATCAATCTACAGGTAATACTTTGACAAATGAATTCAAGAATTTCCCTATTTTTAAGAAAATTCCTATGTAGATGTTTATTGTCTATAGTCTGTTCATAGTTAGGTAAAAGGTGCAGTTCTCTAATGATTTTTTAAACATGTTTTCGCTTTTCACTTACACTTAAATAGTTAACAAATTCAATATATATAAATACTATACTCAATGGCAATCTTAAGTGCTCAAGTTTTATTTTTTATGTAAACTTATTTTTTTATCTTCTTAACTAACTGCAAAACTTTTGACATCTAATATTTTTTTTGTTTGTTCTTTTGTTTTTAAAAAAAGGTCTGTACAGCTTATTACTTTTGCACAAATCTGTGGACAGAGCCCTGAAGTTTAAGGGGTCCTGCACATAATTTCAACTGTTTTCATAACTTGTAATCTTCTGAGCAGGAATCACTGTTCAATCAATGGAATCAATTTTATTTCTCCTCTCTAAGCCCTTGATGCTTCAATGCTTTTGATGTTCTCTTTTCTTGATGTTGCTATCATGTGAGATTGCCAGTGATGTCATGGTTAAGGTTGTTCAGCCATCTCCATCCTCCTATGGGATCCTGATGGAATCAGTTTCTACCACCATTTATGATGCTTCCAATCTCCATCTTTGGAATTCAAACCTATTCAGGGCACAGATGTTTCTGGCTATAACGCTTCCTGTATGCCTTGGCTGCTAATATTTAAGACCCCTCCACTATATGCTGTTGTGTCTCAGGGTCATATTTGCACATGCTGCAATTGGAATCCTGCATAAACTTAGGATGTTTCAAAAAGGGGGCTAATGTCTGTGCCTTCAGTCTCTTTTATTGCCAGTTTGTGTTCCCAGCAGAGTATCTGGTGACTGGAAAAGCATAGCTGATGATAGCTTAGCTCTTGTTCTTTCCATGAATCTGGCTTCTCAGAACCTGTCTTACCCTTTAGAGGTATTTAATTCCAGTTTCCTGGAAGGTTGTTCATGGTTACCATTGCTTTTGGACTATCAAGGAACTGGTAGTTGTCATCCATATTTTCTAATGGTAGTATAATCCCTGTCATTTCCATGTCACAGCCTGAAATCCTAATTGTGTGAAACAGAGAGTCCATAACCACAGCTTCACACTTTCCACCTCTCTGTGTTGTTTGAAACATCACAGTCCACTTGTGCTAACATTTTATTTTACTTCAGAATAACAGAGTTTTTTTAGAGGCAGAATAGCTTGCTATTTGTGAGGTTGGAAAGGCGTCACAGCTACATGACTGCAGTGACAGATGACACTAAAATAAGACTCAGTAGAAACAAAAAATTCAAATGTAACTGTCCCTTTGATTACATTTTTAGTTACTTTCTTTGTAAGTTGTGTTTACAGCTGTATAGAATAAAACAGCAAACATTTCTATATTCATTCATTCATTCATTTTCCAATCCGCTTTATCCCTTTCGGGGTCACGGGGTTGCCGGAGCCTAACCCGGCTACTGATGGGCGAAGGCAGGGTACACCCCTGGACTGGTCGCCAGTCTGTCGCAGGGGCCACAATCACACACCCATGCACACTCACATGCACACCTAGTAACCAATTAACCTATGAAGCATGTTTTTGGACAGTGGGAGGAAGCCGGAGTACCCGGAGAAAACCCACGCATGCACGGAGAGAACATGCAAACTCCACACAGAAAGGTCCCCCAGTCAAGACTTGAACCGGGAACCTTCTTGCTGTGAGGCAGGAGCGCTAACCACTGCGCCACCGTGCAGCCCCATTTCTATATTTAGAATTAAAATTCATTTTAAAGTGTATCCATAAAAAAATCAAGAAATAATGTTGATTTAAACTAAGGCTGTCAATGTAAACACATTAACGTGCTTGATTAATTTTAAAAAATGAGCGCGTTACCATTTATTAAGGTAGAATAATTACACGTCAGAAGCAACCGTCTTCCGCTATGCCTCGGGCGGTTCAAACTTCCACGACGTGAGTCAATTTCTGCAAATGCACAGTTCCATCAGGCCCACTTATACCATCATCACTTACAAAAAGAAATAACTATTCAATCCATTTTTAGTACTTTATTCTTGTTATTTTGGGGGTTTAGATCGCTTTTTTCCCCCAAAAACTGACTTTTTGAATAGTGGTGCGGCCCGTTGTCACGGTAACATGAGAATGCATTCCTGGGTCGGCAGACCTCGACTGCAGCAGCAAAGGAAAGTATATATATCTATCTATATATAGATAGATATATATATCTATCTATATATAGATATATATACTTTTTTTTTTTTTTTTTTTAGGCTTTCATCAACAGCCAGCAGCCAATCAGATTTGAGCATTTACCCAGACTATTTAAAGTGGAGAAACACAATGTGTGTTTCTTATGAATGTATTTAAGCATCTTTGTTTTCTTGGGGTAATATTGCAGACGTAAAAGTCTTTAGGGTTCTGCTTATCTTACAGTTGATGTGTTTTGTACACAAATTACATTTGTGGGATATCTGAGTTAACACTTTTCAAATTAAAAAATTTCAGACAATAAAAATGAAGGTGAAATGTTTTCTCTGTCTTTTTTTTTTTGTTCAAAAGTCACATATTGTTGTATAAAATGTACCTAGTAAAACATTGTGATTAATCATAATCCAAAAGTCTGATTAATCTGAATTTTTGGTTTTATATGTTGGACAGAACTAATTTAAACATTACAAGATCAGGTGCTTCACATGCTCATAGGTGTGTGCCCACAGTGACACATTATCAGTTTCTGGTTTCACCCAGGGGCTCAGTCAAGGTTTCAGCATAAAAGGGTTTGCGATTAATATTCTAATAAGTTTCGAAGACTCGTGAAAAAATTATGACAGGTATGAAAATCAAGTCCCTTTAATAAAACAATGTTTTTAAATCATGATTTAAACTTTAAAGAGATGTACATGGTAATATTGGAGAAACAAATGAATAAAGACCAAATAAGATTTCATGTTGTGAAATACTTTCATGAAAGGCATGGTGCAGAAAATGTTGGCATCTCTTGATTTTTAATCTGTTTTTTTACTTTTTTTTTTTACATTTTGTTTGTTGTATGTATGTCTTCCCAGAGAGAACTGCTATAACTGACAGCACTGTCCATAGTTCATGCTGTGGGGCTATTGAGAAGAAAACAATGTCTGTCAATCATTCTTGCTGTGTCCTACGGCAAGAGAGGGGAAAAGAAGGGGTCAACTCAAAAGCAAAAAAAGAACCAGAAACAAGTGAGGTGTAGCCCCTAAAATCTGCATGGCCTGAATGACGCTTAACAACAAGTGTCAGCTGTCTATTCATCTGGCTCTCACCAGCCAGCTCAGATCCAGGACATTTTAAAAGATGCATCCAGATATGGTGCATGACAGCCACCTGGAGCAGCGAGGCTTTTAGAGATGTCAGTTTCTGGTTGTGACTCTTGGAGAAAGTCACCACTGTCAAGGCAGATATCTTGGATTTGTGAGGACTTACTAGGCAATACACACCGAGAAAATTGTTGTTGTTTTTTTGGCCAATCAGTTCTTCAGCATATGAAGCATCAAATCAGCATTTTATTTAGGTAAGACTTTTTAACAAACTAGAATAAATAGGCTTCACCACATCAGTCATTAATTTTGTGTACCTTTTTTAAATTAACAAAATCAGGATGTTTAGGATGTGTACAAAGGGTCCTTCAGGCATGTTCCCTGACTTCCTGAGATTCAAGCTCAAAAAAGCCAGATATAAGACCTATTTGGAATAAAGCCGGAATAAAGAAAATACAATGAAATTTGTAATTGGTGCTAAAAATGATTATACATTTTGTGATTTTGTCACCAGTAGATCACTTATTTAGCATCTGTCCATTTAATTTAGTCAGGCATCTCTTGGGAAAACTGGCTTCACTGTTAGCCACATCCTGTGTCTTTTTGTGCCACTGTGAATTGTTTGCTTCTTTTCTGATCCTTCTCGGCTGCAGGCAATTGTTTTAGATGGCATCTGCTAGATTTTTTTTTTTTTTTCCAAGACCTCATTTAATCCCCGTGACTTACTTTATACCCAGTCTTCTTCTCTGGAGAGACTAATCAAACCCTAATATGAGAGTCTAAGCATCTAAGAAGTGATTGCACATCCCACAGGACGCATTCACAAGCCATTATTATCTCCTTCCAACATCTGCTCATCTTTTTTCTGTGACTTTAAATTAAGGATATAAAAAACCCTAGATAGAATGGCACACTCAGGAGCCACTGTATACAAATAGAATTTTTGATGTTTCAAAAACTTGAATATTTTTCAAACGAGTGTAAGAAAAGGCTAAGTTGTGAAGTCTTACATTTTGTCAGACAGTCATATATATTTACATACATATATATATATATATACATATATATATATATGATATAAAAAAGTTCCACATCAAGACACCAGAAAGTTTTTTTTATTGTGTTTTCACAGGGCATTGAAAATCATTTCAACTTCAGGTAATTCTAATAAAGAAAGAAACATTTTTCAGAACACAAGGTAACCAAACTTAATGGAACATCCCTTTACTGTGGAGTCTAGATGTACAATCAAGTTACTTGCTATTTACTTTATTTAATGGCGCTTCCTGTCTACGGACCAGGTAAGCAAGTGGTTGGATCAAGCTACAGTACAACAAAGTTGACATTGTGCAAGGACCAAAGTGGACAAGTTCAAATCTCCCAAAAGAAGCTCTTCCATTTAGGTCACTACCTTGTTCTGTGCATAGCAAAGGCAACTTAAGTAACACAAGCAAATCACAGCATAATGATAAAGACACCTTTTCTATCTCTAATGAAGAGAAGAACAATGAGTTACAAAAGAACCACTCTTAGATAGTTTGCAAAAAAGATGGAGCAGATTGTATTTCTCAATCAAACTGACGTCCTTCCATGTTTGCTACTATAGGACATAATTTTTAGAAGTCAAGCTGTTGTTGAAAGTGCCGTTTAGTATGCAATCATGTGTTGGAGCAGAAGCTGAAGATCAACTCACCAAAAAGAAAGCAGGTTTTGAGTAGGATAGAGCCCACCAGATTATAAGGCACACAGTCAATGAATAGTCTACTTTCGAACTTTGTTCCACATTTAAGGCACATTAAGTGAGACAAAATAATCAAAAATAAGTCTGTCCATCAGTCAGATTTTATTGACTGCGTTCACATTACCTCTAGAACTTGTTTGTAACACATTATATGTTTGCTATCTTTGCATATTTGCAATGGCTTTGACTCCCAACCTTGTTTGCAACAAGTGAAAAACACAGAGCGATACCGCTAAAATGAACATTACTGACACTGCGCTAACTCCTAATCTTTTCAGTAACATGTAAAAAACCCCATAGTCTGACACCACTCAAACTTGTTTGCAGCACAGAAAATGAAAATGTGAAACACAGCTTGTGATGCAGGGCACTCAAGGAAAAAAGTTTTAGATTCTTTTTTTGTTTTTTTTACAGAAAGCAAGAGGTTTTTTTGGGTGGGGGCATGTATACAAAAATAGCTCAAATGTATTCAGCTCTTTCAACACTTTAGCACTTTTTTAATTGTGAGACCAAATGATGGTGTTCAGTTGCCATAACAGCCAATAAATTCATCCAAACATATATTTTTTTTAAAAGCTGCACCCTTTTTTCATCCAGATCTTTTGAATTTTCTTCTATTACATGTTGTACTTTTGCAGTAATTGTTTTTGAGTCATCCTACCACCTTAGCTTGTCTCAAGGTCATTGATGGTAACAGCAAGTGAACACCTGTATGAGAATCTTTCCACAGAGTTTGCATCCTCAAAGAGCAAAATGGCTGTGTATCATTATAATCTGTCCTTGGAGAGTCCCATTTCCCTTCCTCTCTCCCTGTCTCCCACTTCATTTTCTCTTTATTTTTACCACTTCCAGCTCTTTCACAGTGTCACAAGAGGACATAAGAGGGGGAGAAGAGAAGGAGCAGAGGAGTTGCAGAACAGGAGGAATTGTCCTTATTACAGAGATGGCAGCTTCGTGTAAGAGAAAGCTCTTGTGGGACAGAGATTAAATAGACTGCGTCAGATGGGAACGTGTTCGAGGTCCTGCGACTGGAGAACGTGATTAGTATGATCATCAGGGAGGGATGGATGGAGCGAAGGTTGGGAAGAAAAGAGGGGAGAAGGAGAGGAGGAATGAGGAGGGATAAACAAGAAGATGGAGAGCAAAGCACGACTGGGCTGAGAACAGAAGAGGAGGTTGTGCGGGAAGGCTGTGGAATGGAGACTATGAGAATATGATGGTTTTCGTGGCTGATAAAAAGAGATTAGTGGAAAAGATTCAAATAAATTAATAAGAAATGGGTGACGTAAAAGAAGGTGATGCAAATTTCTGCAGAGAATGGGTGAAATGAGGTAGACATCAGATGAAACCAAGGGTAGGGGGGATTCCTATGCAGCGTACAAAAATTCATAAAAACCTTACAGCGGCAACAGACAGAACAAAGTCAGGCTCATATATCAGGAAGCGACAGTGGCGTAAGTATAGCAGCGCTGTGATGGGGTTATATGCACATCTCACATGTTTTGTTAGCTTTCACTCTTTCTTTGCTCTTTATGGATAACACATTTTCCCCACTTTGTCCTTGACATGAGAACAAAGGAAAATCAAATGCATACATTTAAGACGTAAAATGTGTCTGTGTGCAAATCTGACGATACTGCACTCTATTTTACATTACAAGTAATGAGTAGGATGAGGTTTCTTCTTGGAAATTTGATTATGCAAGAACAATTTGTCAGTCATTTAGAGATAAATATAGGCAGTCTATGTGATAAGTGATGTCCTCAGGCTGGTGATGCATTTTTTTAAGACATTCTCTCCGCAAAGTATAGCAAATATGAAAAATATTGTATTTTTTCTTTAATTAAAAAAACATCTGATTATCATCTGAAGACAAGACAACTAGAACAAAGGCGCAAAATGTGCAACTTGTATGAAATGTTACATTGTAACCAAGAGAGCAAGTGAACAAAAGTGAGATGAAGAAAGAGAAATGATGAAGGTTATAGATGTAGAGCAGGTCTATTCAGGCTACACTGAACACTGGCCCAATGGGATATCACAGACCAAGTAGAGCACCAAAATAGAAATGAGAGCAGATGAGTGTAAAAAGAGATGAAGGAGAAGGTAAGATGTCATAAAGAGACAGTAATCGGGGTAGAGACACAAGAAGGCCAGGTGTAAGAGAGGAGGTCAAACCATGGACAGAAAAAGAAATGGGCTTAGATTTCAAATTGAGTATCAAAGCAAGAGGTAAAGATGCATTCACAACGAACACGATTCGCGTGGCAGAGGCTGCCAGTTTCAATGGAAATTCAATGGAATAGAAGCGAATTGAGGTTCTGTGGCGCGAATTGAGCGCGAAAGTCTGGAAACGGCGCGAATTGAGCGGCTGCCGCGCCTGGCCAGAGTTAAAAAAAAAATATCTGAACTCTGAAGAGATGGCTGTGTCTCCTCAACCAATCAGGGACTCAACTTCGGGCATGTGATGTTTTCAGCGACAGTGGGGAGAAAACATCCAATATGGTTAATCCATAGTCCTTCTGAATTTCTATTCATTTTCTTACCCTGCTGTATCCCTTTCAGAGGGGTTTCAGCGGGGTTTCCAGAGCCCGTCCTGGTTACTATTGGGCGAAGGTGGGTACACTCTAGAGACTCTGTCACAGGACCTATGGAGCTGTAGTGGACGCGCTCACTATGAGCTCGCGGCCAGTCAGAGGGCCGCTGCTGGATGGGAAAACAGTCTACTCAGGCCTCCTGAACCATGTGATGTTTTTCTTATTTTTATTGAGACAATCATTAAAAAAAGGTCCCCTCATTTTATTCTTGTTTTTTTTTTTCACCCTCTGATGTTCATGCGCGACAATAAGCTTTTGAACTCGGTCAGAGAGAGACAGAAACCCCGCAGAAGTGGCCATCAATCAGACACAGCAGCGGAGGAGAAACTCGCTGTAGCTACCGGGAGACTCTAAATGTTTTTATGAACCCAAACATAGAGTCGTGATCACCGATGTTTTTGTAGAGCTCTTCGAACTAAATAAACTCCAAACATCATACATGTCTCTCAAGCATTGTAAATGAGATAAACAGACGCCGATCCAAGTAGCAATCAGGCTAAAAACATTAGCTGGTAGCTCCACCCACACGTGGCCAAGGCAGCAAGCTTAGGGAACACATTTTTGGCCACGCGGCGATTGAGGGGCGGGACAGGCAAATTGGCCGCAACAATCGCGTTTGGTGTGAATTGACCTTAAGTTTGTCCGTGAATTTGAAAAGAACAAAGTATTCTGTACATTAAAAAACAAAATACCCAGGAACCAAAATTAGTTGCTATAGTGCTGCACCAAATTCAAAGAGAACCTGGCTGTTAACTTCTAGAAATCCGCTGAGATTGCCTCAAAACCCTTTGTTATCTCTTCATGGAACAAGTTTGCTTTTAGATTTCAATGGGGAAAAAAATGGTCTTTGCCCCACAAAAATTTTGTAACCAATATAATGAAAAAAATATCTGTTTGATGTTCTGCATGTGCAAAATTTGTCAATAAAGTTTATTTTAAAAAAACGTCCATAACCAGGAGTCTGACCGGAACTAGAAATCCCATCATACCGCTTGAAAAAACTTTCTTGTAACTGGTGAGTCTAACAGTAAAGGTTTTTCCTGTTTCAAGCTATGATAAAAGTTTTTCTGAAATTCTGAACCCTTTTGGGTTTGGGTTATGGTTATGGTATGTTGTATAATTCCCACTTCCAGCTGGTGATATCAGGCACCATCTTGTAAGCAGTCAGGTCTCTCTTACAAATTGAGAAAAGGTTTGACCAGTTTTTAGGCATGAAGCATGTGATAACTTGGGTGATGTGATAATTTGAATTGAATGACCTTCCAAATGTATTAAAGATGACCAAATCTCTTGAATAGGGTCCTGTGACAAATTAAAGGAGATTTGAGCACAGACAAAGAAGTACCTACAAAGACAAATAAAATTTTCATTGCACTAAAACTAATATGAATATGTGATAATATGAATATGAAATGCAGTTTATGATTTTGTTTAAACTTAAGTCTCCAAAAAGAAGTTGGTGTTTTTATACTATTTTTTTTAAATGTGTTGGTTTAATCAAATCAGTTGAAAGACAAGGTGTTTCAGGTATTAAGATTATCTAAAATGTTGTGTTTACATGACAACCAGTTTACATTTATACTTTATTTATTCATTTACGTTTTATTTTACCAGGACGATAAGTTTATAACAAATTCTCATTAATAATGATGACCTTGCAAGAAGGACAAACAGAAGTAAAATCAGGAAAACAAAAATTAACAAAAACAACAACACACATTAATCCATGACAAATGCACAGAGCCAAACAATAGTGACATTAAAACACCTTATACAGACAACAAGCCAGGAGGAAGGGGTATAATCCAAAATAAAACAAGGAATAATGATTACATCTTAAAAAAATTGGAAGCATTGTTGGTCCGCTTAACTGAAGAAAAAGTCAAAGTCTCACACTTTTTCCTGAACAACCTTCCTACTCAAACCTATATTTTCACTTTCAAAACTATGCTAGCCTAAAATAGCTTACAACTTACAAGCCCAAGAAAACCATGAGTACACGTTTAAAATATAATGAAAATCCAGGCTGCACTTTTGCTGCTTTCACATCAGACGCAGATATGCAATGTGATTACATTCACTTTCTGTTTTGAATCTCGAAAAAAAAAAAAAAAAAAGGCGCTGTACCAGGAGTTGTGGGGAGATGATTTTAAAGGAGATTTTTTTTTGGCAGTAGCAGATAATGCGCAAAAATGAAAACTGAGGAGAAGGTGAGGTAAGGAGGGACACTGCATAAGCTGTGAAAAAAGACATTCGTGGGATATCTGCAAAAAAAAAAAAAAATTTTTGCCAAGAAAGTCCAAAATATAGTTTATTTAACTCCCTTAGCAATTTTAAAGTTAGTGTTCTTGCTTGGGGTATTAGTTAGCACCCTCCCTAGAGAATGCAAAAAAAGTACTTGGCTCACCATTTCTTGAGCACTTTCATACCATCTTCCTGCACCTTGAGGAACAACTTTGATCTAAAGGGTATTTCACAATTCCTTCCTAAACAGACAGAATTTCCAATACCCTGAAGCTACTCCACATTGAGACAATATTTGCATAATTAGCACCAACCACAACGTTCTCTTTTCTGAATGAGATCCATTCTTATTTCATTCTAAGAACCAAAAATGTTGCTTAAAAAATGTCTAATTCACGCTAAGAACCCATGTCCTTCAACTGCAGACTGCCTGACAGAAAAGTTAACACTACACTTCATAATCGCCTACCGGGCGACACATGTATAACTGCAGTGATGCAGTTATACAATATAAAGAATATAAAGCAGCTGTGTGTGTCGTTTCTTGACAGCTATCATATCTTTAATGTGTAACAGATCAAACTTTACAGATTTGCCGAATTGTTCAAATTAATTTTTAATTACAAATGAAGGAAACTTTTCTTCCAAATCAAATTACTGATCTGCCTGGGCGGCTGGGTGGCTCAGTCGGCTGGGTGTAGGACTGGGTGTAGGGGGTGCAATGATCTTAATCCAATGTGGATCCTTAGGTAAGACCTTTCACGGTACTGCCTACCTATGTAGCCACAAGGGGCCCAAGTCTGGGTTTCCCTGTGCCGGTCCTCAGCTCGGATAAAAAAAAAAGGGTTGACAGGAAGGGAATTCAACATAAAACAAACCACCTATGCCAATCAGTAAAAGCTGATTCACTGTGGCAATCCCTGATAGATGTGCCAAAAGGTGAACAACAACAAATTATTGCTTTAACATCTCAGTACTTTTCAACTTTCTTTTGTAACATGGTTTGAAGTCCCACTCTGATCATTTTTGATCCATTGTAAAAGCGTTCCCAGTGGTCTTTTAATTCATTTTGCTGTTTTTAGACAAACCTGTGTCGTTTCTTAGGACATAGTTTTTGCAGAGTGGCAGAAGTTCAGCAGAAATTCGACTTTGAATTGTGTGCGGAGCTGTAAGCTTTCCCCACTTCCCATCATCCATCTGTTTAGACCCTCTCCCACTAGCTTCCAGCCCCTCACACCTCCAACCTAACATTACCAGGTGGAACAAAAATGGCGAGCAATATCGATTTGTCCAGACGTACAGTTTTGTGTCAGATGCCAGTTGGATGAGAAAAACAAATATGGACATGGATCTATTTGGCATGCAAGTGGATGCAACGAAATGGAAAGAAGCAGGGAGCTTCCCACACCTACGTCACTACTACAAACTTGTTCCAACTGAATTTTTTCATTTGCTCCTGATTCACAACAATTTGAAAAAATAATACTCAAGAGTGTAGTTTCAAGCTTAACTTTATTTGTATATGTCCTCCATCATCAGAAAAATGCCACAAGAACATGTTAAAAGCACACACACACAAAAAAGATGTTCATTGGTGGGTCTTTAAATCAGTTAATAGTCTCATGTAGAGCAGAAATGCACAATCTCTTGGATCCACAGTTTTCATTAGCTGAATTTCTACACTTTAGAGTCATTCTGCATTTATGCTGCATTCGCAAATTTTTTTTGCATCCCACAAAAGCGATGGAATCTTACATAATATACAGGACTAATAGGTCACACATGCTTAGGACCATTTTCCCCCAACAGTAAGCTCTAGGGACACTCAGGCAGCACACACATGACAAAGCATGATGGCAGCAAGCATTAGCATGATCTTATTTCTCTATAACACACCTCAGAGCAGTTAATGGAACCAGCATGAAACATGGACAACAACACAACCAAAAGCTTTTTGAGAGAAAACATTGACTTTGTTGAGTATACAAGTTACTTCAGAATGTTGCTGTTTCCTGATGAGTCAGCGTAATTTCTTTTTAATCAGGTTGATCAAAACTTTGTTTCCACAAATATTTTAGAGCTGAAATCAATCTATGATGTGGTAGTATTTGACAGAAACTGCACAATATTTATTAAATCCAAAAAATGACAAATCATTTTACTAATTTTAGTGAATTTGTTCACAATATGGACTGAAATTAGTTCAAGTTTTTACCATTAGATCCACAAATGACAAAAAGGTAAAACTAGTAAAGCTCTCTGAACAACTATCTGAAAAACTTTTTAAAAATAATAAAACTGTCTTCAGAGAGAGTTAAGACTTTTTTATGTATGTGCTTTTCATGTTTTTATTAAAGTAAACTACTGGTATTAAAAAAATACAACTAACTCCCAGTTGGTACAGACTGTACCCCAAGTTTTCCTCAATGGAACAAACACAATTTAGATCGTTCTTTATGTCATTTGTTCCTTTCCATAATGCCAACATTATATTGAGTTTCATCAAAAATAGCAATCCTGTTTTTTCATTTATTGAAAAAACTAAAACATTATATCTTTAACAGACTGGAAACTTCTAACAAAATAATAAAATATACAGGATTTGAAGGAGCGCTACTGACAATAACAGCTGCTGCTTCAACTTGTTTTCATGTTACAAGATAACTAGGTGCTGATGACAGACCAATATGTAACTATAATGTTGGTTAAGCATGCTTCCCATCTTAAAGTCTATGATGATTTTCATTGTTTAATTACAACTGTTTCAAATTTAAGTTGCGGGCTCTGATCATTGGCTAATGTTTGTCACTGTCATAAAATGTGATTGGATTATATAGATCTAATCACAACACTTACAACAATGGAAACTATTATTTGATGTCAGATGTGGTAGTGTTTCATTTCAGCATACCGCCTCAGGCATATTTTCCAACAGACTTTGTATTAACATTGATGGGAAATAGTCCCTTCTCTACTTTTCTAGCTGCATTTTCCAAATAAAAAATGTTATAAGAAAACAAAGGAACTGATTAATTAATTCAAAACTAACGTGAGCAACCTTTTTCTTTTACCAACTTTCCTTTTTTATCCTTTTTGTTCGTTAGCATAAAGCAGTTGGTCACCTGTACATCCTTCTGACTCTTAAACATTGAATACTCCCAAAGTCACTGGTCTCTACCATGGAGTATTCTTGATGTATCCCATATGTTTCAACTTTCCTGGGAAGCCAAGATGAGCTGTCAGCACCAACAAACATGTTGTTCTCTTTATCGTAAGTAAAGCATGCTATGAACTTTGCAAGTAGTTGTTAGACAATTTGGAAAACATATGAGCAGCTCTGAAAACTTTTCAGAAAATGGTCAAAGCCATCACCTGTTGGTTAAATGAGGTTAAGTAAGATAGTTAAATAAATTAAATAAAGTTGTTTTTTTTAATTCTGGCTTCAGACAAGGAGTTGCTGATATTTCAGTGTTTGGTTTTATTTATTTATCTTCAGGCAATAAAAAGTTATAGACATGTAAGCATTTGTGACAACGTTACCTTAATTAATTCTTTTCTAATCCTGCTCTGTTCTGTAAGGTCAGGGGTCAGGACCCTAACTCAACATTTTGCAAGGATGATGCTAGATGTGCTTAGATCTGCTGACCCAGCTTATAACTGATCAACTTTTTTTGCTGACCCAAAGGCAAATCAGGAAGATTTAATTATCTTACCAACTCTGGGTCTCTGAGAGTCTCTAGCATAAAAATAATGGGAATAAAGATTTGGAGACAGTTTCATAGCTTACTTTAGTCTGCTTTCCTGTGTCCCCTCTGCCAGTTGACTGAGGAGCTGCTTGAGTGAAAGGAGGGTGTCAGAGAACACACTCTCATTTGACTATCAGCTTTCAAGGTTACAGGGAACCTCCAATGTCACACATCGATTGAATGTGATCAGTGACCTCAGTGTCAAAGCATGCTGGTTAATTAGGAATGCTCGTATGGTGTGCATTCTGGGCGTTACAACTATGCAGAATACAAACAATTTTTCATTTTTTTTTTCTATTTGGAGACACAAAAGCACTTTGAGATGTCATCAGAATGTGAAGTGCTTTATACATCAAATCTAATGTTCTTCTTATTTTGAACAATTTATTGAAAACCGTTGCTTGAAATGTTGGAGAAACTAAAAAGAAAAGAATTGTTTTTGTGATTTAAGTTATTGTTCTTTGTCTTGTGTTCTACCTGCTGAAAATGATCCATCTACTCTTTCTTTTGGGATAAAAGCATCAAATGTTGTTACTAAATTATTGTAATTTTTTTCGAACTTAAGAAAAAGAGTTGCAATTATATAGTTGCTGTCTTTTATCCTCAATCCACATTTGCCAACAAAACAGCTGATTCCATGAGGCTAAGACCTTTCCCCCATTGCTGCGATGACCAGCTGCTTCTCAAACCTGTGATTGGCCAAAAAGGAGGCTGGCAACAATGGTTGGGATAATTTTGCACAAGAAGGTGAGGCAGACGTTCTAAACTGTCCAGACACATTTTTATGTTACTAATAGCTCAATTGGGAAGAATTTTACATCACTTTAAACATAACCACCCATTTCCTTATGACTCTTTTTCTTTACCCCATTGTTGGTTTGCTTCTAAGTTACCACATCCATTCTCCTAATACAACATCCTTGTATCTGTGCTGTTATATATCACATTTTAATATGATGACAAACTAGGACAGATCAGAAAACATTAACCAAGAGATGGATCTATCTAAAATAAGCCGTTTCACACACTGGAACTTACCTTCAGTGGGTGAGGTTTTGAGTCGTTTGCACAGTCCCTCTACTCCCCCGTAATCTTCTTGGAGCTTGACCACCGCCTCTGTGCCACGCAGTTCCATCAACGAGCGCAGCTCCATGAGCGAGCAGCCAAAGCCTGCTGCATGGTTGCCCTCGTTTCTTTGGTTCTTGGCATAAAAATCGCTATTGGACATGTCCCCCATGATGTCAACTAGTTGAGTCAGTCAGACTGATATTTGTTATTGCTTGTAGAATAAAAAGATTGCACAGCAGAGCTCAGTCCCATCCAAAAGAATCTCCAAAAAAGGGTTCTTAAAAAGCCAAAAAAAAGGAGGGGGAAAAACACCCTTGAGGGTTCACGTGGGCAGACAAAGAAAAAAAGGGGGCAAAAAAATCTCAAGGGAACAAAGTGATGAGTTGCTTCTGTTTCAGTAGCCACAAATTTCAGCAATGAAAAAACAAAAAAAATGCTAAGTCAAGAAGACGAGAAAAAGGAGAAATGGAGCAGGAAGAGAAGAGGGAATGATAAATCACAAGTGGGGAGCATCCAGGTAAGCGTTGGACAGCCCCAGTGGTTAGGTCCTGAGAAGGGTAATAATGGTGGTTTCAAGTCCTGTTGGTCTCAGGCTCACCACGGCTGCCGTCCAGACCCACTCCATGTGTGGCTTCCCATTGCTGCAATTCTGCTCTTGCCTCCTCTGCTTCTCCGTCTCTACATGGTGGTCTTCTCCATCACCGCTACACAGAAAGAGAGAAAGAGAGATGGGGGAGACACATTTAGAAGATGAATTTGGAGAGGAGGAGAGAGGAGCAGGCTGAGAGAGAGCACAGGAATGAGTGTGCCTTCTTAGGGCAGGAGTGAATGCAGCGGTAGATAGTGCACGGCTGAAGGACAGCCTCTCCTGGCTGCTGCAGTGAGTGTGCCTCTGCTGTCTCTATCTGCTGCTGGTGCTGTTGGTGCTGCTAACCTCATTCTGAGATCACGCACTATCTGCACGGAGAGAGCGAGGGTAGGAAAAAGAGAAGGAAAGATGAGAGTGCTCGTTTCTGGTGCAGAGCAGAGAGGAGTTGTGTGCAGGAGTGAGGCTGGGGCCGCTCTGACGACAAAGCGGAGAGGCTGAACGTAACGCAGTCACAGAGAGGATGGGGCTGAGCTGTGAACCGGTCCCCTGCTATCTCACCAGCAAGGAAGCTGCCGTGGCTTCCTTCAGTAACCAGCCTCATCTGTGCCGTCGTGTTATATCACTGACACATTCCCTTTAGCTTGCTGTCTTGGAATACATTACAAAAAACCTGCTTCCGACTTTACTTCTTTTGAGGCTTTTGTAGATCAGAAACAATAGGAAGCTTTTCTTCAATTCATTACACGTAGACACTAAAAGACTATAACCTGTTTACATGGTGGAAATACAAAGAGTCATTTCTGGAAGCTCAAATTGATTTTCTGCTTGAATGGCTACACCATTTATCAGCAGATCAGACCTTCAAAAAATGATTTTATTTCTCAGTTCCCACCTTGTTAGTATAACACTTGACTTAGTGGTTAGAGGAGATGGCAAATTACAATATGCAGTTTTTAAATGCTCAAAGAAATCATTTTAACCCAGAGTTGGATTTTTCAGCTTCAGATGCATGAGGACAAACAGTCAGACTGTTTCAGTCCAGCCAACAATCACTTAACAGTCAGCCAGTCACATACTGGGAACTTATCTTCTGTCAATCTCATGCCCACGAAGCTTTGCCGCAATTTCAGGACTACCTCACTTGCGGGTAAGCTGGGTTCTTACGGAACTCACTCTGCACGCCTCCGCTCTAAATCAATACCTAAATGCCCTACTTTTTCTTCACTGCCAATTACAATCATATATTTGCTTTTAAATTCATGGAAGTTGACCTCTCTACATTCTAGATGGTCTGATGGCCATCCTTCACCTGACCTTCACATGGACCAATGCTTTGATATGGACGGGCCCTCAACCACCATCTGCGGCTAGGTCAGGGGTGGGAAACTACCGTCCGGGTGCCCATTATATTATTAAATCTGGCCCGCCAAATTAGAATAAACTTTATTGATTCTTCTTGTTAATGTTTTATCTTCCCTGTAATTCTGGTGTATCCCCATAGATGGTGCACTACAAAAAAATTGAGCGTTGTCTAGGTGCAGAAAGTGCATTTGTATTCATGTGGGGTTGGAAGATTTGTAGTTTTCTGACGTTCATATGTGGTTTCCAAGTCGAACAGAAATGGTTCCCATCATTCCAACACCACATGAACGCAGCTAAATTTGCGGTTTCCCTGAGGGACATCAATCAATTGGTGTAATTGGCATTAAAATGAGAACAAAAACCACAACCTTTGAAATAAAAACTCAATATTGTTCTGTTTTAAAAGCTATATATTGTCTTTCAGCCAAAAAATAAATGATGTCTTTGCTCCATGTTATTTCTTTTTCTTATGAGGTGGATTACTAAATCACTCCACACATCTGCTCCTGGTCTGTACATTCTGTGAAATTTTAGAACCCTTTGTGGCCCATTAGTCAAAAAGATTGCCCAACCCTGGCCTAGGCCCTGGGGTTTATTCCTCTATGGTCCAAGCACCGTCACTGGCCCAGAGCCTAATCTTCGAAAACTATGAACTTATTCCATGCACATTTATTTTTGTTACATTTCCATGTAACAAAAATAAATATCTCCGGATTCACATTCCGAAGATCTCTCCAAACTGAAATGTTTCTTTGTGCTCGACAAAGCATTTGTATCATGCAATACATTTGAGTTCCAACATAAAAACTGTAGTAGCCAATCATTTACACAGCTAATCTCAATACACAAACAGGAGGTCCTTAATAGTTTTTTTATGATGGGGAGTGCTGTTAGCAGCAAATTTAACAACCACATGAATACTTTTCAAATCCACAGAAAAGAAGACATTTTGCTATGGGTTTCCTTTGATTGTTTCTTATCTGAACAAATCAAGAGATAAGCACCTTTTCCTCATTAATTGTGTACAAAAACGAACCATTAAATCTCCTTCACAAAAAAGTGTCTTTAATATTTGTTATGTGAGCCTTCATTTCTAATCAGTAACGTGTGACTCAGCCAGCGCCACACTGATCCACTCAAAGGTTCAACATTAATATCATTACCTAAAGGAAACATTTGCCTTCTAGCTGCCCTTTATCCCCTCCCACCCACACAGAGGGGAACCAAAGAGGGGAGGAAGGGAATCAAAAGACCCTCTCTCTACTGTCTCTCCATCATCTGTAAATAATTCCTCCTGAGCTTTTGAGAAAGCATCGTGCAAAAGAAACATTTTTTTCACCTAAAACAAAGAGAAAAGCGAGCAAAAACAATGTAAAGCCAACCACTGGTGTATTCATTTCGAGCTTTTTGCCAATTATAAGATGTTAAAAAGCCCTGATCCTCTTTTTCTCTGAAGGAATAGCAAGAAAGCAGGGGTGGAGCTAGGGGACGAGCAAACTGAATACTTTTGAGAAATCATCAAGACAAGCTTCTCTCAGTAGCACCTCAGCCAAAAGAATTGTCTGAATAATAATAGCAACAACAATGATAAAACAGTTTGAAATACATATTTTTGAACCTTTTTTTTTGTAAAGGCATTCCACTCTGCTGTTCTCCTTTGTCACGTTTCTGAAGTCTTCTGCTCCTTGTATAGTGTTCTAGTTCTGTCACTGTGTCCATAATTAATTCTTTAAAAATTGTGAGACACATTTTACTGTATATGCTGGAGGTTATTTTCAGGTGAGGGCAGGTGAGGGCAGTAAGTTTCGTGTTTTTATGGTACTTGCTCGTGTGTCGTGATGGAAACTGTTTACAAGCTGATAGAAGTCATCCTGAGGCAGTGAACACATCTGAGCAAGTGGCAAGCTTTTCCTAAATTGGTCAGAGGGACACAATCAGCAAGGATGATTCCAGGTATGATGATGCATAAGGGACCGGGTGGACCCAAATGTGTGCTGGAGCATGACACAGTAGGATGGTGAAAGAGCCCGTCAACATGTGTGGGCACATCAATAAGAGGGAGACACTTCCCTGTGGGATGCAGCTCTGTCTGTTAATGATCTCCAGCCTTCCCTGAACTTACAATGTGAGACAGCTCTTCAACAACACCAAGTTAAAAAAGACACATGCTCCATCTTAAGACTTTAATACTCTTTTATGGGTTTTTTTGTATATTTTTTTGTCTTTATGAGCTGTTGTTAAATATTAAAAACTGAAAATGGTTTTCCAGTTGTCTGAAAAACCCCAAAAAAGTGGATAAAGCTTTGTTTTTATGTTTTGTTTTTCCATTTCAAACCAATCCTCTTTGACTGACAATAATGTTCAATCAATATTGGCAGTACTCTTCATGTGCCCAAAGAAGATATCCGTGATGACCAAATCCTCTAAAACCTGTGAAATATAAACAAGCGTACTTTCCCTTTGACAATCTACTAATAGTGCTAAAGAAACATTGATTTCACATCCTTTTAGTCTATATTTTTCAGCTGGTCAATCCAACAACCTTCTAACTAGATAAAATGGGAACCAACAGGAGTCTGGTTTCCGAGGAGGCATTTCTACTCTGACCCTCAGTAAACATTAGCATTACAAAGGTTGCAAACATACCTAAAATAACAAAAAAAAAACTTCAATCACTATCAAAGATACCCTGTTTGGATTCTGATTCAGTGTTTGGTTTCCGACCAAAAAACCTGTGTACCAAAGTGCCTATACAAGCTGTCCAACCAATACCTTCATGTATTTTTGTTGCTGTCCATTTATTGGTGCTGAGTAAAACACGTCGTGCTGCAGGATCCCTCTGTCTGCCAGCTTGCCGATGAGCCAATTCATATGCATAATTGTTGGCATGCCCCCCACAATTTCGCATTGAGTAATACAAAAACATCTGAATAAACACAAGACGAAAGTGCACGTTTTAGAATAATTAACAGCTTTTTACCTAAGGTGAAAGACACACTTAATGAGGCTTCATGAACTTGAACACCATATGGAATCCACACTGAAATGGGAGGCTCCACCGCCAGATGCTAATACCATCTGATCACGGCACTGCATTGTGTTTGCCTCCTAAAGCCTACATGAAAAAAGCAGAAGTATTTCTTAACTGAGGTGTAAAGAATGCTGCTGTTGCCTCCACATCATTTTTTATTTTTTTTGTCAATTTTTTACTGCTTTTTCTTATGTTATTTTCATTATAGTGTTATGTAGTTACACCATGTCCCTGTCAGTCAACAATTTCGATTTTTAGTGAAGTAAATCCAGCTTTAAAAGACATAAAGATGTTTTTGCATGAACTTAAGAGCATTTTAGGAAAGGAAACTAAGTGTCTCCTTGTTGTGATTTCCCCTCCCATCAGGAAGATTCTATAGTGAATTTATTACATATGATATTTTAAGCCAGTCTTTCTTTTTTTCTTTTTTTTTTATTCTTATTTGTTGCTCTGTACTGATCCGCCTGCTGGGTTGCTGTATTATGTTGCTAGATTATTCATAAAACACTCCCCTTGAAAAGCATCTTTTGCCCGAACTCAAACTTGTTCAGCAGTGGACATTTTGCTGCCCTCCATGGGTCATGAGAATCCAAGCTCATTGCCCAAGCATCTGTCACTAAATGTCCTTGAGCAGAGTGAAGCAGGGCTGTGCTCACTGCATCCTTACCACCAGCATCACAGATGCACAGCCCCCCCTACCTTTGACAAAAAATAGTGCAAAACTGACTGGCTACCTGCATGCAAGTAAAATGTGATATAATGCCTGCAGAAGTGTGTCACTCTTGATGTAAAACGAAGCCTCATTTGTAGGATAAATTAAAATCTTGCTACAATTAAAGCTTTCATAATTCAATGTAAACATCACAGCAAAGAATCTGGCAGCATAATATTCATAAACTCTAAAGAATATTAAATGAGGTCAGGGCTGTTTTTAATTTTCTTTATTGGTAACAATTTATAAGGAAAAAAAATCATCCAAATGCGACTTCATTTGTTTATAATTAAATGGTGTTTACACAATTTGACATGAGAACCCAGACAACTAACATGACCTAGAAAAATATTACATAATAAAAGTATTTTATGCAAAAAAATACATACATAAATGAATCATTTGCTTCAGTAATAGCATTAATCTTCTAATAAGGTAACCCTTGAACATGTTTTAAAAAGCAGTTGCATAGAACCACTGAATGAAACATAAAGTTCAAACAAGCAGAGGAAAAAACATTAAAAAAACACAACTGAATATCTTGTCAGTCTCCATCAGTACAATATAATTGGCTTGAAACTAGCTGTCTTGCTAAAATAGTTTGCCAGGGAGCCTGACAGACACTGATATCTTTGGCAGCCAACAAAGAAAGTGAAAAAGATCTTGGAAACAAGGTGGAGAAATAGGTCTTACAAAAGCTGAGATATTCACACACAGATGGGAATAATTTGTTTTTTGTGAGCTTAGCCCATCCATTCCTGCTTACCCACCATGAGCAGACCTTTGAAGTCATTGGGCCAAGCAAGCTTCATGACTGCAAGGCTTTTTCTGTGTCACTGCAGAGTTGAAACCAGTGAGGGAAAAGTTTGTGAAATGCCATGTATGTGTTATAAGTGTGCGATGACTGTTGGTGGAGGAGGCATTGAGTGGTAGGAGCCTTCTCCCCAATGAAACTTATTTGGGTTTATTTTAAAAAGTGTCTGAATGTCATTGAACCACTGGAAGTCCTGCCAACAGTTGCATGCCTGTCTCTTCTTCTGAGGGCAGGCACACATATGCCCACTGTGTCTAATTCATCGTCATTGTTGATATCTGCCTTTCACTGTTAATGTAAATACACTTAGTGCATTTCTGTCTGTGGGGTGAGGTTCTGGTATGACATGGAGGAAAGTGAGTTTAAAATGTTATACAATTATAAAAAATAAAACGTGAAAACTTTGGAAATGAATAAATCTGAAAACGAGAAGCCCAATGACCCGTTAATACGTCATATCACATCAATCATATTGCGTTCCTATTGCAATCATGTGGTTTAGTTCATGGTTTATTGCAAAAGTCTGCAATAACTGGGACAAACTACTGAGTGATGTTTATACTTTTCAAGCCTAAAAACACAATTGTCTCCAGCATTTCAGTGATTTGGTATTGTTTTTATAAATGGATCTTTGAGATTCTGTAAGTTTATATGTATATTTATGCATGTCTAAAAATAAAAAAAAACGTCCCTCTCACTCTCCACCCCAAGCTCCTGTGCAGTATCTCAGTTGTTCCTAGGACTGCGCTTTTTCTGGACTGAGATGTCTGAGGTCTTTCCAGGGATCTGCTGTAGCCACTCCTCCAGTTTGGGGGCAACAGCACCGAGTGGTCCACGGGCACCACTGTCACCTTCACCTTCCAAGCTTCCTCCAGTTCTTCTCTGAGTTTCTGGTATTTCTCCAGTTTCTCATGTCCCTTCTTCTAGATGTTTCCATCGCTTGTTACTGCCACATCCACCACAACAGCTGTCCTCTGTTCTTTATCCACCACTAAAATATCTGGTTGGTTCGCCATTACCATCCTCTCCGTCTGTATCTGGAAATCCCACAGGATCTTTGCTCTCTCATTCTCTACCACTTTCGGAGGTGTTTCCCATTTTGACTTTGGGGTTTCCAGTCCATATTCTGCACACATGATTTTTTTCTATTATTTTGGACTGAACTAACTCCTCTTGCATTTAGTATTCAGGAATAGCCTCGTCTTTGAAATCCTGGGACATCGAAACTGCAGTTTTCCAGATCAAATGTGTTCAACCATCTTCTAACCCCTTGAAATTAGTATTGGTTACATGGCGTGATATGCACGTTATTACACTATGAAGGTAAAATCCCAGTTGCAGGTAATGTCAATAGCCAGTGTGACATTTCATAGTGATTGGGGGGATTCCCTTTTGAGGTCCTTAAGACTGACCAAAGTGATTACAAATCGCTGCAAAGTATGAACTGAGGCAAATGGGACAATGTAAGGGACAATCATGACTTATAAAGCTGTTTGGGTATGTTGTTGCTGTGCGTACCCTGATGGTTTTCTTTGTTTGTTTGTTTGTTTATGTAAAAATTGTTATATGTTTATTGTGTAAAAATGTATGCAAGCAATATGGCAAGGTTTTTCTTCTACCCACTCCTTTTTTAAGCACTTGGTCACTTACTATTTATCATGTTTCTTTAGCTATTTCATTTTGTGTTTAAAAATAAAAGGAAATCAATCAAAGAATTCTTTGATTATGAAGCAGTAAGTTCGAATTCTTGTAGGTATTCCTGGAAAGAATTGTATTGAATTTATTTCTATTTGATAACCTTTTCTTAGGGCAAGGTTGAAAAAGTGAACAAAATGACTTAAACTCTTTAATTAAAGACTGCAACATTGATTTGTTGAATCCATAAATCTGTTTTCTTCTTGTATTTTTTTTCAAAAACAGGATTTTAATGTAAGGATTTATATTTTTTATGTATGAGCTCCGCGTTTTTCGACTTGAATCACTAATTATAAGAAATTGGCTTCAAAATAATTCGACAAATATATGGTTTGTGCTCATTCAATGAAATTACAAACTTGTGAAAATCAAATTGATGAGTCGTTTTTCAGTGAAACCGTTTTGAAAGTCTGACATCATCAAGATGGATACAGAGTATAGAGCGGTTACAAACAAGATGTACTTTAAAAGCACAAGCTGTGATTTTTATGACCTCATAGAATAATAAAACATTGTAGAACAATTATGTTCCTTATTATTATAATCTATTTTAGTCAAAACAAGCAAGCCTAGTTTTCTAAGAACAGAATCCAAGAGTATATTAAAGGTTAGTGAGCAAACTTCTTCCCTTTTGTAGGAGATCAGTCTTTTAAATACCAGCTTCTCGGGTTGCTATAGGTCATTTTTCTACCTAAAAGCACCCTGCTGTTGCTGCTGTGTAGTTTCATTTATGAAATAAGCCAAGAAAACTTAGACTTAGACTTTTTTAACTCTTCATAAACCAGATATTGTATATTTTCAAAACCTTTTCTAATACCATTTTACCTCAGATATGAGCCAAAAAGTAAAAAAATAAAAAAATAAAAAAAAGTACATTCAAAATGGTAGCTTACATTTTCAAGTTTGCATTTAGTGGATGAGTTTGTGTCATTAAGCTAATTGCTTAGATAAATGCTCTACATTAGGAGCAGTGTGTGAAATAAACATGAATAAACATATTTCTGGCCACATGGTCATAAGATTTGAGTGATTATTAGTTCTTATAAATGTTCTTAGACAGTATGGTCTGGAAAAGGGAGGGAGCTTCTGCAGCCTCAAAGTTCCATTTTAAAGTAATGATGAAAGGTTTCCTTACATAATACAAACTAGCACATATTTTCAAACTGTTCTCCCAACTGTTCAGTAGATTTAAAGCTAATGTGACAAAAAGTCTCATATTTTCTGTTTTCTTTTGCCCAAAATAAAGCTAAATGTGGCTCTAATGTCTCATATTTAAACTTTTTATGTTTAATATTGCCCCTGCGACAGACTGGGCCCCTGCGACAGACTGGCGACCAGTCCAGGGGTGTACCCTGCCTTCGCCCATGAGTAGCCGGGTTAGGCTCCGGCAGCCCTGTGACCCCGAAAGGGATAAAGCGGATTGGAAAATGAATGAATGAATGAATGTTTAATATTTAGCTGCTTTTTATGATTAGTCCCATATTTTCAGAGAGGATAACTGTTATGATGAAGAATGTAGTTGGGGATCAACGCTCACCTCAGTAAATGTCATGTAAAATCTGCACTGTCAGAAAAAAAGGCCTTCTAACAGCCCCCACCTCAACATATAGTTCTGGTTTCAGTTCCCTTTCAGCAGTGACCCTCATGTTATAAAAGCGACCTTGCTTTGCCACTACCTCTACACTATGCGAGCACAAATTATTAAGCAACAGAAGTGGCTTTTAAAGGCTAATTGAGTGTACCCCTGTCTTTCAGCATGTATTACCCTGGAGGATAAATCCTCAACTTTATAGTGCTCATTTGCTTCTATAATTATAAAACTTTTTTTCAGCAAACAAGAAGTAAAGAGAGCAGGATGCTTCTTATTACATGCTTCACATTCACATCTCACTGCTTTAGTAAGGTTTCCTGGTAGTTATTTTTTTTTTTTTTTATCAAAAGGTACAGATGGATTGTGAGTTAAGGCTGTCGTCAGACTTTGCAGTTACATTTACCGTACATGTGTGTTTTGAAAATCAACTGCAAGTCCCTCTGGATTACCCTGATCTCTGACATATGCGCCAAACTCCAGATGATCATCGTCCCACAGCTGTCCGGAAGACAGTAAAACATTTTGATCGTTGCTACTTATTGTAGAACCTCAAAGTTATAAATAGTGGGGGAAAAAAGTTCAATTAATGCATTTGACAAAATTGGCAGTGGTGAATAGACGATACTGCTGATGTGGTGCAGAGGTGGTAAGGTTGACCCAAAACCCAGATTTGGTTCCCACCCTGCCCACCCATGTGTCGAAGTGTCCTTGGGCAAGATACTGAACCCCAATTTGCACTTGTGGTTATAGGTCAGCATCGCCATCAGTGTGTGAATGGGACTGTAAAGCAGTTTGGGCCTTCTGAGAAGGTAGTAAAGCGCTATATAAGTATACTTTATTTACCATATGTCAAAAGTAAGTTGAGGTATAGCTTTTAAAATGTCAGAATAATCACTGATGGTTATGCAGATGCTAAAGTTCCCGACCAAAGCCTAAATATGTCACAAAACCCAGTCACACTTGCCACATCAGTCTCATCCCTATTCTTTCAAAGATTTCAGGAAAACTGGTTACAGCAAATAAAGAATAATGCTTTGTTTTGTAGAACAGCAACTGGACATCAGTTGTGTTATTGTTTTGTGGATCAACGATTAACCAAACAAATAAAGACTAACCGATGTGATAAAAAAATGAAGTCTAAGGCAGTCTTGCATGAATATAAAGAAACAAAATAGGAGGGAAACCATAAAAGTGTTTAAAGAATTGAAAGCCTAATACACTTTGTCTAACACAAAGTAAGGCCCACAATCACAAAATATGTAGGCCTAATCAAATATAAAATAACTAATTCAGACTCACAGCAATTCTCTGTCAGCAAGTGATGGTTCAATTTCTGAAATAGAAGGATAAAACAAATGTACATTTGTCTAATTCTATTAATCAGCATCAATTCATAAGCCACTGAAGCTAGAAAGAACCTGGAGAATATTATGTCATTGAGATTTTTCTGATTCCAAACAAAAACAAAAGTTCAAAATCAAGAACCTCAGGACTTGCTTTTTAGATACAAAAATGGGTTTTGCTCTGTCAGCTCTTTTATACGCAAAGAGACACATCTGCTGTTTGATTGACTTTGTAATTATCCTCATATTTTTTAATTATCTGGATTATTAAAAATGTTTACACTAAGGTAACTTAAGTACATAAAATGTTATGCAATCCAGAGATATAATCATTAAAAAAACACCTTTTTAAAGAAACAGTTTAATACAAACTGTAGCCAATATCAACCTAAGGAATGGATGTAGAAGCAGAAAGCAATCTACCACTCAACAACATGAGCAACCACTCTTGAATTGAAGTGAAATGCCATTTTCTGCTCTAAATATTTGGTCAGAACTGACTTAAGATTTTTTTTAAATTGCTGGATCATTTAAGGATCATTAAAAAAATATATTTTTATTACTTTAAAAAATAGCAGGAAAGTGAAAAAAAATCTTCCAGCAAAATTCACCAAAGTTCTTCAACTCTGCTGCATATTCATTTCCACTTGTTTGCTATGTAAAACAGTACATCTCATTGCACATAGACCCACAAAGTGTATTCACACACAAGCACATGCTCCCATTAACTTTCTACAACAAGGTGACTGGAGGCAGACAAGAAATGTTGCACTCTCCTTGCTCTAGATGAGCCTGTAGAACTCAGGAGGGACTTATTGGTCTAATTAAATTCAACACATGCAGGCTAAATGAGGAAGAGGTGGAAAAAAGAAAAGAGGAGAGGAAAGAAGAGAAGCAATTGAAGAAAAGCGTGTAATAATGGTTCCTTAAACTATAGCTTTAAAACTGTTTCATGAGAAAAGGCTTAAGATCCATGTTGAGGAGCAAAGCAACTGCTCTCTAAAGTTTTCAAACAGGATTAACAATTTGCATTTATTCAAATGTTTTAGAGAATTTTTACACCTGATAAAGTTCAAGGTGAACCAGTTAACTTAGCAACCTTTCTCGCTGAACATAAAGTTGATACTTTCAACTTTCCAGATGAGTAAATATCAAGCAACTTTTGTTTGTGATGGTAAATGAACCATTATGGGTTTTCACAACACGTTACATTCCAAAACACAACCTCATTGATGGTAATGTTTTCTTCTTCACTTGTTAACTTCCTTTCTACTATTTCATCCAATCTGTGGTTGTATTTCAATAACTAGATAGTCTCCATCTGCTTTTCAAAGAGGGAAATTATTACAGTCATTAGAATTTAGACGTGATGATGGATAGGAAATCAGCTCAATCAGACAGGTTAAAGACCTACTCTGATGAAGACTGTTTTCTAATTTCTAATGAACTGCTGCCGATCTGCAGAAACAATGTCCTAGAAAATGACTGTGGCTAAATGGTTGTGGCTAAAAATAGGATGATCATAGGTAAAAGACCACTGGAAACACTTTTACAATAGATCTAAAGAAGATCAGAGAGGGATTGTAACCCTTTACACTAAAGCTTTAGCTCCAGTGTTTACATTGTTTTGACCACCGGAACTATTCAACCGCTGACCAAACTATTATGATTCCAGTGGTTTCTAGAAGTGGGCGTGTCAACAGCATTGATAACCAAGGTGAAGTTCTGGTACATGCATGATGAGATCGATACTTTTACTTACAAAATGTATGCGAGCACAGCATCTATTTGGCTTGCTTGTTTTGACTAAAATAGATTATAATAATGAGGGCAAAAAACCTCCCAATTTCAGAAAATACCTGCAGGAAAGTGCCCAATCTGGCAAAACTGTCTCTGTCCAGTGTTTTATTATACACTCAGATAACAAAAATATAGTTTTGTATATTCAAAATTTATATCTAAAATGTATTTCTAAAATTATTCTACACTCAATGTCTCAAGGAAAAAGTATTGGTAGCGATATTGGCAATACTAACTCTGTAATTACTTGATATTGGATCAATACCCAAATTCCCAGTATCGCTCACCCCTAGCGGATTCTAAAGTGGAGAAAAGCAGCCTTGCACGGTTATACAACACTTTATATTTGTAATGTGTTGTATATTGGTGCAAAGCCAAAATGCAAAGCTGTCTCAGAATCAACTTCTTCAAATTGAGTGCATGAGCAAATGAGGAGGAATTACAAAGTCAAAGACCAAGTGTTGTTTAGGCGTCGCCAGTGTCATTTCTAATTTCAGAGGGTTAAAAAAAAAGAAAGGAAATCTAATTCATTGCTAGAGTTTTAACTAACTTGCTTATTGACCATGTGAGGTTTGAAAACCCTATTATCCAAGACCCAACCCCACTTGAAAGAACCAAACACATTTTGGACCTGCTGGACGCCTGTCTAAACAGTACCTACTTCCAATTTCAATGAAATTCTAAACACACCCAGCTGTGCCATGGAATCACCTGTGTCTCTCACAGCGGCCTGAAGCAAAGATGTGGGATCAGAGTCCTGGCATCTTTCCCTGGAACTGCACCTATCAGTTCAGATACACTGATGACACGTGGGTTTAAATCAGAGCCCAGGAAATGGAAAAATTCCCAAATCAACGCAGTGGACAAACATCAGATTCAGTTCCGAAAAACACCAAAGACAATTGGTCCTACTTCTTAGACTGCTTTGTTCATATCAAGGAAATCAGCAATCTGAAATCTCTGACCACCCCCTTGAATAGAAGCCAAGAGCAAGCTGAACATTACAGTGCTAACCAGAAACCAAACCTATAAGCTCAGAAGAAACCACAAAGAAATGAGTCACCCCGAAATTCCTATCAGAACTCTTGTTGTCTCAGCTGGATTTTAGTGAGAGCCAAGAAAATGAGAACTTTGCAGAGTTCAGAAAAGTAGCTCTGGTCCATCCCAGCAACTAAACACAGAGAGAGAAGCAGTGCAACGTGTTGTATTTCAGAGGTCCTCAACTCCCCAAAAAACAAGAACCACATTTTTTCCCATTTAATTTATTATCTAATTTCAAAGGATTTTTAAATTTTTTTTTTTCGCTTCACCAAATCCAGTTCATTCTTGCAAACGCAAGTCAAAGTTCGTCAAGTTTTTCTGTCACATGTTGAAAATGCATCTATAATTTTGTTAAAGAGGTTTCTTTTCACTGAAAGGAGCCAGTAAGGAAACCAAAGAAGAGCCTTCAACTTCTTAAAAAAAGAAAGCTGCATTTAACAGACAAAAAAAACAGGAATCTTTATTCCAAACACAGATTTATTGTGACAGTTGTTCCCATACACCATAACAATAATGCAAAAGTGTCTGCAAGTGGCTGTTTAATGTTACAAGAATGTGGCTAATAATGCTGCTCAAATGGTGGATTCACATTTATTATTAGATTTAGAAAATACCAGTTTTAGTTTGTTCAATTTTTAAGCTTCCACTTTGACAATTTTGGGTCAAGGGAAAATCTATACCACGTTTTAATGGTTCTGCATTTCATCTGTACCTGAAGGACAGTGAACACTCCTTTGAAAACACAAGAGTGTACATTCTGGTAGACTGAGGACAAGTGGTTGGAAAGAGGGGTGAAGGACGCCATCTATGTCAAAATGGAGAAACCTTCTCTCAGAGGAAATTGGGGTTCTGAGACATTTCTTGACGTCTATGTGCATCTTGCTCAAGAGACACCACACTAACAATAAACCTCTAACCACCTCTGAGCCACACCAAGACACCACTGAGTGAAAAAACATTAGCCAACTATTCTGGAAGCTAATGGGTTGTCAACATTTGCATCTGGTCACATGACACAAAGTTATTTAAATATTTGCCACACCTCTGCATCAATCTGTTAAGAAATCACCTGAATTCCCTATTAGCAGTTAGAACTGATGAAGCAAGTCAGGTGAGCAGCAAAACATCTTTAGGGTCAACCTTTTAAGTTGGACTGAGGAGCAGAAGACAGCAAAAACACATTTTCAAACAATTTCAGACCAAATTAAAGATCACAATGACATGTTGTAGAAGATGAATCGCCTTTCAGAGAGAAAACCTCACCAAAAAAAGTTGAAAAAAAAGTCAACATTGAGTCAACATTGAGAGTGCATATTATTTATCATTATATTAAAAAAAAAAACTGTCAAGGGATCTTTTACAATGGAGTCTGTTGCTATGCTGCAGAGATGATGATGACACAGCAGAAACTGAGGCAGAGTGACGCTCCTGACATTGTAAGATACAGTATAAAAGAACAAAACATGGAACAATTTCACACGTCTAAATCTGTCACATACCTCCTATTTCTTACAATCATGGCATGAATCTGTCATGGCAACAATGTGTCAGCAGATATTTTAGGTCAAAAAGTTTGAGTAATGGGGAAGTACTAATGAATCAACAGGGTTTAAATTAAATCGACGTTTTGAACCTATAGACCTCATTTTGTCCTGATGCCTATGAAAAAACATACAACTCTATAACAGACGTTGAGCAGCCTCACTATGTCGCAGTGTAGCTGATGTTTAAGGTCACACAGTCCCAGCCCCTATAGAGGCACAACCAGTTCCTGTGACAGCCTTCTCTGAGAGTGTGGTGGAATGACTAACTGGTCAAAAGAGAGCATGAACAAGTTGGTCCACACACCTCCACACTGTCCTGCACCATGAATGTGATTTTTTTACATGTCTGCATGTATGTCTATAATGTCTATATCTGTTTAATAGAAGCAAATATTCTATCGCACACCAAAACATTACGTTCTCATGCTGACATGATTATAACCTAAATCTCTGGATGGAAAAGCTACCCAGCCAGTGACACGAACAGTGTATTGTCCACTGACTTCATGCTGCAGCAGAGTCAGGAAGCTACAACAAGGGAAGCTGATGACAAACAGGTCATGGAAGAGGGGTGATAATGTTCCCTATTAATTCAGTCACCATGCCAGACCGTCAGCTGGCTAATGCCGCGGAGACAGCAAATATACATGATAAGCTACGACAGTGAAACCTGCTGCTGTGCCAGGACCAGTCAGTATGTGTGACAGAGACAGTGTGCAGACTTCCATTGGCAACAGATGGCCTGAATAAAACATCTTTATCTGGAAAATTAGAAAACTGAAAGATATTTGGATTTCTACAAAAAAAATAGTTAAGGCTATCATGTTATTCTATTTTGTATGGAAATACTACTATTGCTACATGAAATGCCTCATGCATACAACGACAGATCACACATGATCACACGTGGATCAAACACATCGCCCAACGTGACTCCTCGTCTCTCCTTTTGCCATAAATTTCTTGCTCTGAAACCCTTTATCTCGGTCCTGCATTCCCGTGAACCATACACACCTAGAAACAGCTTCCCACCACACAAATGATGAATGCCAGCAGCACAAAATGAAACCAGCAAACATGCAGAAGCCCTTGAAAGACAGAGCACACAAATCCAACATTTAGTGATGACAGCAGAAAGATTGTTGCCATCAACACCAAAAATGGGAAGATCTCCTCACCTTTAAATGATGTTGCAGCGGAACATGCAGCAGGGAACTGGCCGCCACAGCGGGGGGCTGTATGTGTTAGTGAATGTGTATGTGAGTGAGTGTAGGTGTGCGTGTGTTATGTGGAGACTCACTGAGCTGCACTCTCACTGCTACTGCCACAGCTGGGGCTGTCTCAATGTACAGCCTGTACCATGTTGGAAGCCAGCAGGGGTGGGTGGGCGTCAGGATTGGTGAGTGTGTGTGCAAGTCTGCAGGGTTTTGTGTTTTTTTTTTTCCTGAACGGTGCTGCATAGCAGAGATGCTATTCATCACTTGACAGAGTTTCTCTCTTTGAAGATAGAAAGATGAAGATTGAAAGATAGAAGGATAAATTGCCAGATAAACAGATGAGAATGGAAGAAGCCGCTCAGGCAAGCAAAAACCCAAAGTGAATGACTATAAAAATCAATCTGTTTCTCAACATCCCCATTCTCCAGTTGCTCCTTCCCACTCCCTCTTGTTGACATTTTGAGGTTAAGGGTAAAGCAGGAGAACCAGTTAAGGAGCACTTTCAAACTAATTGCAGACATATTCAGGAGAGGAGGAGAGACAAAGAATAACAGCTGAGGGAGGGAAAAAAACAGAACATGCAAGACATAAGAAAGAGGAGAGGAAACATTCCCCTGATAGAAGATTAGAAACAGGACAGCAGGTGAAAAAAATGTGACTTGAGCAAACCTGGCTTTACATCAAGTAGAGTGAAGAGGAGGTAAGTGATTAAGTGAAAAACAGGGAGGTGGGGGTAACTTTCAAGGACATGAGTCATCTGTGTGTTCCACCGACTGGGATTCCCAAACAGCACATTCACACCAAAATAAAGCACTCCCCCGTGAACATGAACGCTGCAGGACATAAGGACATTGTGCGTTCGTGCTTTTATTGGAGCATCCGCGAATGGATCATCCACCCCCGCCCCCCCACACACACTAAGAAAAACACCTGTCCTGATTCAACCAGTCAT
Organism: Adrianichthys oophorus; assembly: GCA_036245035.1. Taxonomy (NCBI): domain Eukaryota; kingdom Metazoa; phylum Chordata; class Actinopteri; order Beloniformes; family Adrianichthyidae; genus Adrianichthys; species Adrianichthys oophorus. The sequence goes on along the minus strand of BSAI01000073.1, from coordinate 20,815,784 downwards.
GTAGCCTTCCAGCAAGCAAGGCGTGACACAGAAGGTTGCGTGTTGCCGTCACGTAACTATCACACATTGAGTCACAGCACGCGAGAAAGAGACAAGACCATGAACCTTATTGTGTCAAACAGCTGCCCTCCTCTTACTCTTATCTTTTTTACCTCTTTTTTTTTATTTCCAACATGTTTTTTTCTCCTCTTTGTTTCTCTCTTTGTCTTCTCTGATGTGTCGCAGCTGTGCTATGTAAATATCAGTTGCTGGACAGCACTGGAATCACAAGCAGCATTCTTCCACCTCAGGGCATTCCCACCGGAGTGAGTGCATGCTAAACACAACTGAGCTTGGCACATTCTGGCTTGGGTTGGGATGGCACATGCAGTTCACTATGTTTAGTGTCTGTATTGTCTGTGTTATGGCAGCTGGGTGTGAACTTGCTAAATCTGCTTTTATTGAGCTGTATCAGCAACCATTTTTGGTTTTGCACTTTAATAATATATAAATATATATTTTTACGAAGCTGACACCGGAGCTAACATTCTTTCGACTACTATGTCTCCTCACCCGTTCATGGAATTAATGTAATTCCAGGAAATTCTGATGCTTTGTGCCCGTATGCAACACTTTACTAAAACACTCTACCAATGTAAAGTGTTGCATATTGAAGAGGAGCCCATGTGAAGAGCCACTTTTCTCTGCATCAGAATTAGCTGACGCGCATTGTTCATGTAAACAGTCAAATACAGTATGTCAAATAGCATGTGATATACAGGTGTCGCCATTGACATCTCTGGTGAAAGGGTTAAAACGCCCGGCTGCTTCATCTAAAAGTGAGCGATACGCCGGTGTGTACAACTAGGAGTGTAATAATTTATTTTAACGACAGTTTGAGTCATATCATAATTTATGGTTGGTGATCCGATTCATAGTTGATATAGTTGTTCGAATTCACTGACCTAAAATCAATCCAGGAGATCAATTAAGCCAGTGTGACTCAGAGATGAATACCTGGTACTGAACAGTGCAGGTGAAGTTTTCCAGATTCCTTGTATTTCTTTTAAGATAATCAAGTGGAAATAAATATGTGTACAAATAAACAAGTAAACAAGAATTAATGGCAAATCCATTAATGGCAAATCCATTCGCTATTTTAGTTTCATAAAGTTCAGCCCACTGTTGTTTTTCCACATCAAAACAGGACAAAGGGAACATTATTAGAACATTCTACTACACTGTATGGTCACATGTCTTTGCTAAATTCAAAGTGTTTCCACACATTGGACTGGAATGAAGACGGATCATTTTTTGTTGTCATCACATGTGTGTTGTCCGCTGTGATGCACTTGATTGTTTTTATGCTATAGTCAAATAAACCTACTGTACCTCAATCTAAATGTTATTTTCTAAGATCCATTATCATTTTTTTCTCTTTTTGAAACATTTTTTAATACTATTGGTTGATTTGATTTAATTCAATTAACAACTTGCCTCAGACAGATCGATCTGGTTGGATTGTAGGAATAGAAACGGATTCATCGATAAATTGTTACACCCCTACATAGAACCATCATCAGTCCCCAAGTCTGCCAGCACACCCCCAACTTTCTGCTTATGGATGATAATGCTCCACCACACGGCACCAGAATTGTCAAAGCTTGACTTCTGGAAGCAAGATTATGGTATCCTATGGCATGGCCAGCAATGTCCCCTGACCTGAACTCCACAGAGCACATCTAGGACCAGCTGAAGCAGAGACTGGATGATCGGACCCCCACCCCCAGGTGCCCTGGCAGAACTGCAACACTTGAGGAAGACTGGAACGCATTGTCTCAGAACAACATCATGAGGCCATTGAAGAGCTTGAGATGTCTATTATTCTAGCAGATGGTGGAAATACCTACTATTGACATGGCCATTATTAATAATATCAAAGGAAGCTTTTACATATTTCATTGAGATTCAGACCAAATAGAAAAAACACTCATTGTAAGTTGAGTCAATTTTGAAGTGTTTCCATCTGAAGTTAATGCAAGTCTATAATAACTGAAACAAATTTTGGAATGATCAAAGAAGTAACTTGACCAGCTGAGAACAAGTGAAGGGAGTGAAAGAACGAGGAACAATAAAATAATTTTTTTTTAAAAAAGCAAATAAACAAAAAGTGATGTTTGGTCTCCTGGCTTAGCCGGCCCAACAGTGACTTTCTTATTGCAGCAATTGAATAACTGTTTATTAAATTAACTGTTGGTTCCTGTACAGTAACGTACATAAGGAAAGATGACCATGGCGAAGTGAGGGAAGAGGAGGAGAGAAACTGGGAGCAGTGATGGGGATCAGAAACAGGCCCTGAATATCAATGCAGCATGTCTAAGAGAATTCAAGGCTGCAGTGCACCAAAAAAAGGAACCTTGGAAACAGAGCGGAGGAGCACCACAACTGAATGGAGCTTGAGGTGTCGGTTCCACACAGCCAGTAACTCCTACACCACCTATTATCACCATGTTTTACCAGATGAACCACAACAATTCCCATTCTTGGCACATCTTTCTGATTGACCTTAAATGTGTTTACTTACATATTTAAAAACACTAACCCATTTTTTAAAAATAAAACCCAGCTACATACTGCAAGCACTTCATAAAAATAGAATTGCTATTTTCCCTCAAAGCAGAAAATACAAATTCAAAATGCCAATTTTGAATGAAAGCAAGCATGTCTACCAACTGAAAACATGTTAATTGAGCCTGAGAATCATCTCTACCACATGTCCTGATAACTGACAAATTATAGAAAAAAACCTGTAAGTACACTGCCATAAAACTCATTGTCTTGTCAATCTTTTCATTTGAAAAATGTCTATCTTCTTGGAAAGATTTGTTAAGCCCTAAAGTGATGATGCCATGCCAAGAACATGCTCTGATACAAGCTGAGTTCTTCTTGAAAAGCATTGCTTTGGTGCTTGCTTTGCTGCAGAAAAAGTGACATGACTGACGAAGTCTGAACCCCTTTGGTCCAGAGCGAATCACATGCCTGACTCTAAACAGGCGGTACTGCTTTGTAGTAGAAATTACTTGTCACATAATTATCACGACATGGTTTTGTTGTGAAATAGGCTCCTTTATTTGGATCTCAATCTCAGTAATAGTATTTAATTAAATAAATAAAACCTAGATGTGTGCTATATTTGAATATGGCTCATGCCAACCTTACCTTAGAGCAATCACACCACATATATTGCAGCCAACACCCAGGACTTGAGACCTCTGAAACCTTCTGAATGTGTTCGAGTCTTCCTGCTCCTGGGTTTATCCTTGCTGGCTAACCGTAACAAAAACAGGCTTCTCACGCACCATGTCAACCATGCAAATGCCCACGGAAGACAAGAATGGAATAAACTGTTGCTCATCCTAAAACAACTGACACAAATGCTAAAAGTGGCATAAGTTTAAAGTTGAACTATTTTAACACGTGTATTGGTTTTGTTGGCATATTATGTAAAGAATACTTATTTTAAATTAAAAAAGGCCCAGTTCACTCCAGAGAAGTTAGTTGCTCAGATTCTTATGTATTGAATTTTGATTTTTGTCTTTTTTTCTCTCTTCCTGATTCACTACAATTTAAACAAGGAAATACACAGAAATGCTATTTTAATCTTAATTTTGTTCATACATGTCCTCCATCATGAGAAAAATGCCACAAGAACATGTTAAAAACACCAAAACACAATTTTTTTGGAGTGGCTTTTTAAAATTATACATGTACACACACCTCTTCTCATACAATATGTGTGTACCACATCTTAGAGGGACTGATTTTTTCTTTGTGTGGATTTTTATCTCATTACAATTAGCTTTGTGCTTTCCTGCCGTCCGTTTTTAGCACCCTAAAATACGTAAATAATGAGAGTGTTACAAACCAGCACAGAAAATTCCTCATTCAGTTTCTAAACCCATTTTGCCCATTTTCAAATGGATGCTGGAGCCTATCCCAGCTGCTCTTGGGCAAAGGCAACACATATCCTCCACATGTCAGTTTGCTGCAGAACAACATATACACACACACATATTCACATCAACAGATGAATTAGATTATTCAATTAAACTGTGAAACACGGTTTTGAACTGCAGGAGAAAGTTGGAGTACCCGGAGAAACATGCACAGGGAGAAATATGCAGAAACATTCAAGTCCAGCACAGAAAGGACCCAGGCAGATTTTGAACCAGGGTCTTGGACCACGGTGCAGCCAGCACAGAAAATCCATACAATAAAAAGAAAAATAGGAAAATGACTTAAGACTCCATTAGATATGTGCTTTTGAAGCAAATGTGTCACAAATTGTGCTATTCAGATATGCATAAGAGCCATACTTGTGATCTGATGGGATGGATATTGCTTATAAGACAAACTTTTTTTTTCTTTGCTAGAGGCAGCAATTTTATAGTGTACCTCATAGAAAGCTTAACGGAAGCAGAAGCTACTGAGAATGGATTTTAAGAAAACACACATCATGGGACAAGGGCAGGAGGGTGGTGTAAAGTTTTGCTTGCCCATCCATCCATCCCTCCATCCTGCCCTCCATCCATCCATCCATCCATCCATCCATCATCCATTCATCCATTCATCCATTCATCCATCCATCATCCATTCATCCATCCATTATTTCCACTAAGTTTTGTGTGGTTTACTGGGTTGCTCCTTTCAGGATGGAGACAGGGTCTTTTTTTTTTTGAGCAAAAGACATTTAAAGTATCTATTTTTGTGTAAAGAATTTCTATCGTGAATTGCTTCATGAGGATTTTTTATCTACAATGAGAATCCTTCATTTTATTTTTTAGAATTTTTTTATAAAACTTTTACAAGTGTTTTTACAGCTATTTCAAATTGAGAAAAATCTTAATAAAGCTGGTAAGTTTATCTCAAACATATTAACAAACAATTTTATGATGCACAAGAATGATTTTAATTCAATGTTTTTACTATGGTAAATTGTTTTGTTTTTGTTTCTGGATTAGGAAATATTTAGTTATTTACTATTGGGATTATAATAGAATCCCAGTTTTTTTCTCTGTGTGTTATTTTATCAAATATAGCAATGAAAACACTTTTGTCCCATTCATTTAGAAAAAAAGATCATGAATGTCAAATGTGTTTTTTGTGGCTTCTACAAAGACAGTTCTATTCTCTTTGTACAGCCTTGTGGAAACTGAGCCGAGATGTTCTCCGCTGGTACCATTATACCTAGTTGATCATTGTTCCTGCAGCAAACCCATAGAAGCAGGGCTAAATTTGGTAAATAATTAAATAAATAACAGCACATACTTGTACAGATAAAAAATTTAGAAAGACAAACTGCCTGTTTTTTGGAACCAGTTCAGCTGGAAGTCAACTGAGGGGAAGAAAAAGTGAGAAAAGCTGGATGTCCATTTTCATTAAAACAACAAAGCATCAGTCTTTTTATTTATTTATCTTCTCTCTCACCCTGTCTACGCACACATGCACAGACACGTGCATGCACACAAACAAACACACACACTCCAGAAATAGCCATATGTTCACTTTGTTTCTCACTGTCTTCAGAGGGAAGCAAAGTTTGGTTGATGTGAGTTGTGAGGCCTGAGTCCTGCTGGAAAACCAGTCATTCCTTCAAATCTGCTAGCATGACAGAACATGGAAAGGCATTAATAGAAGAGACACAGTGGTGTACAGAATAATAAGAGGAGATTTACATGGCTGCTTAGCCATCCATGGCAGTGATCAGAGGGTGTCACCACCATTGACTGTACAAAGAGAACTGGACTGAGCGAGTGAGACTTCACCCATAGAAAATTACTTACTTCCAGCTTAACTTCCAGTAAATTCATTCGCCCTTTTACCATGATATGTTCATCACAATGTTGGAACCAGATGTCCTAAATACACAAAATAAGCACAGCAATGTGGATGCTGCAGTTACGGTTGTAGTTTTGCTTGAACAAAGTAAACTGCATACTAAGGAGGAGGATGCAATTACCAAAAAACTAAGACATTTTGCTATTTTTCTTATTAAACTTTTTGATGATTGAACCAAGGAAAAAAATAGTTAGTGCTGTGATGCATTTGCTGACTGAAAGAAATCCAAATCTATTTCTCAGCCTCTGACTTGCAGGTTACTTATTAAATGAAAATGTATAATTATTGGATACTTCCTTTTTTTTAAAAACACGATTACCTGCAATCTTCATGTATTATGCTCACCAGAAAAGTGACAGTCTAAAAGATATTTAATTTAACTTTTCCAAACATCTGAACCAAGAAGGAAAAGAGGGCAAAGATAAATAAAAAGGATATTTGCAAAGAGGTAACAGTTTTCCCCCAAAGATTGACTTTGACTTTGAAAGTAGAGACAGATTACTTAAACAAATGGAAACATGTTCAATACATCAAATGCCATGGGAGCTAAAGGGCTGCCTATGCACAATTTTCTTCATTAACAGCGTTGACTGCATGTTAATTACTCACTTGCTCGTTTTCCTTACCTGCTCTGCGGCTCTCTGTGACCTCTAAAGGGCAAAGGAGGTCTGTTGGAGGGTAGCCCAGTCATAGTGAAGCAGGGATGCATTCTGGGTAGATCACCCTCAGACACTAAAAAAAACAACCACCCTGACTATTGAGGGCAGCTATGAGTGACCATTTCACCTAAGTTGTATGCTTTTGGACACTGAGAGAATGACAGAGCATCTGGAGCAGAGCCACAAATGGAGATTCTGCAAACTCCACACAAAAACAGAGCCAGTCAGGCGTCAAACGTAACCTTTGTCACTGTGATGTGAGAATCTGAGCTCCTTTCTGTACATATTTGCTCTAACTTCCTGGTGTGCTTTGATTTGCTATGTTGAAAAAGTTCTTGGAAGCTTTTTCCCGATGTAAATTTTTCTGTAATAAATTAAAATTAACCCCCATTTTCATCAGGAAGATAAGTAATGATACAGTGAGGTAAGAGAAGGTTAAAGGTAAAAAAAAAAAAACAGCAAATCACATGCTTGTACTTTGCATGAAAGGAGAGAAGGAGACCCATATTAGGGATGGGTACAGAAACCTTCTGTAGTGAAGATTATTATGCAAAAGAAAACCAGAAATATATGGTACAGAGCACACTCACAAACAGACTGTGCTAAATTCATTCCCCATCTTCAGTGATCTGAATAAAAACATCACTATGTACTCACTTGCTCTTCTCCCGCTACTGCAGAGCTTCAGCCTACCTCTCTCACGGTCAAATCAAGGGCATCTACTCCCTTGAAACAGTACAGCAAAAGCCTGTCACTGAAGGAGAGGAGAAGCACGCTTCAGTGATGATGATCATTTTCACAGAAAAAAATATTTGAAAAAAGCTGATGAGTAATAAAGATTCCAAGGATACAGACAAAGAATTAAATCTGTAATTCTTCTAAAAAACGAAGGGAGAAATGTTGCAGCAAGATGGAGGAGAAGATGAAAAATGACAGCAACCAAAAAAAGAGGGAGAGGGAAAGGCTTTGCCTGGTAATGGAGATGAGATGTTAATGTCCCTGATAGTGATGCACTGCAGCAAACTGAAAACAGCAGAAAGACAGGGAGAAGAAATGGGATGAGGTGGAGAACAAGATACAGTAATGGATGGTTAGGACAAAAGAGAAGACTAAAAAAGTAAAGGGTGAAGGTAAAACAGCTGCTATGAAGAGGATTCAACATCATGTGGAGTAAGTGGAAAGGAAGGGAAAGCGCAGTATGCAGAGAGATGATTGGGGGGTTTTTTTGGCAAAAAGTTCATATGGAATATATTTGAAATTAATATAAATAACCTCAAAGACTGGATTTTGACACAGCTTCAAACATAAGTAAATACTCATTTACCTGTTGCATAAATTCCTTTTATTTCCCTGCAAACACATAGAGTAGTTTTTCTTTCTTTAAAGTGCATAGAGAAAAAATGGAAATAAACATGTTTCTAAATGATGTCACATATATGCAATAATATTTGTGTAAATGCTCTATCACCAGAAAGTCATCTTATTTTTCAATATACAAATTGAGAAAGAAAAAAGAACATTTTAAATGGCAGTGCAGCTTGATGGGTGAAAGCTTTCACCATTAATGCGAGAAAAAACACAACAAAGAGGACTCCGCTTTTCAACCAAGATTACAAACTGCCACACAAAAGCAAGAAAGTCTCCAAAATGTCAGCCTGAATAAAGACTAAAGTTAACATGTTTGTGTACTCTCATTCCTCCAAGTTCATTCCATTGAAACAGTGGAAGCAATCAGCTGCTCAGTTGATCTATTTATTGAATTCTTTTCACTTTGTCTGCAAGAGGCTTTCTCAGTTCGGAGAGGCAGTGGTGCAGGAGCTGGTTTATATGCTCCTAGGAAGAAAGCTTTAAAGACGTGATCCCCTTCTTCTATAGGTCAGGAGATTAATAGGCTAACAAAAAGTCTAAGCAGTTTGGGGTCATTGTAAGCCCTTTTTGTCCTTAACTGGGGTGAGAGAGGACAGTTGTTTGGCTCCTCTGGATGGATCCAGTTTGTTAGCTTTCAAAAGACAGTTGTAAACAAATGGAAGATTGAAACATAAAAGTATTTTTGTCTAGTTTCTATTTTAATTATCTTTTTGGTATAAGTGAAAACAACCTTCCAAGAAACTTTTCAGTGAGGTATAACAACTTGTTTTAAGGCAGTGAAACTGGAATATCTTGTTTAGTCATTTGATCTAAAAAATATCTCGTTTTAGGCAAGAGAAACAAGTTGATTTTACTTAAGATAAGCATTTTTAAGAAGAAGTTTTATTTGTGCATGTTGAGTGGACTTATCTCAATACAGACTTGCTTGAGTTAGGGAAACTGGAAAGTTTAATTTGACTCAAATCCCAGAACAAATTCATTAAGCAACAACAGAACAGAAGTTTATAAGAATTTACCTATAATTTTTAAGACAGATTTATCTTAAAATGTCCAACTCTGCTCTTTAAGATGATCACGATTTAGAAATAAGGATATTTGGACTGCTCCAAGTAGGATCTATTTGGGGGGGAATGTAGAAATATACCTACTTTAAAGATACAAAACTCTTTTTGAGCAAAACACGCCTAATTTAAGACATAATATATCCACTTACCAGAGCAAATTTAACAACTATAAGTGTTTATGGTTCATTTCAAGATGTAATTTTGTCCTAAAAGGGCTGGACATCACAACTTACTTCATGAAATCTTACCAAGGCAAAATCTACTAGTTCCACTGTCAAATGTTTTCACTTTTAACAAGACAAAAACACAATATATTCCATATTGTTTTTACTTGTTTTGAAACAAGCTCCAGTGTAAGTTCAACATTTCTGCTGAAGATAGATCTGTCTGTCTCGCAGCAAAAATTGCTTCTTGGATGAGATTTAAATTAACTCATTAAAGTTTCTTAATCCTTGAGAGCAAAAATGTAATGCTACAAAATTTAGTAGAAGCAATTGTCAGTAAGTGAAGCTGACTTCACTTCATTTAAATGTCATCCATCCAATTTCTGTTCCTGTTTTATCCAGTACACACTCACACACTGCAAAATCTGAATCTTAAGAAAGTAAAAGACCCTTGTTTCAAGAAAATTGTCTTTTTTAAGACTTTTAAGGTTTTTATAAAAAATTAGAGTGCTCTCAGTTCTAGGAAAACACATTGATAGAAAGCCCCAGCAACATATATGAGTTATGGAGGGCACGAAAGTGGCACATAACTGCAAATGAAACCAGTGTATGCAACTTTGGGGGGGAAACCATGAATGTTGTGTTAGTTAAATGATCTGAGGAAAGCTGATCATTTGCAGAAGTATAGACAATCAGATATATAATGTGCCTCTTTATTGCTTGTTACTTTGTTTACAGACAGAAGCTCAGATAAAGAAACATAAAACAGAGCTGAAGGTTAAAGAGATGAAGATGTTGAGGTTCTCTTTTGGAGAGATGAGGATGGAAAGGATCAAGAATGAATCCATCAGAGGAACAGCTCGTGTTAGATGTTTTGGAGATAAATGCAGGGAAGCAGACTGAGATGGTTGGACACACTGAGAGGAAGGATAGTGATGATGTTGGTAAAAGGATGTTGAGGTTGAAGCTGCCATGAAAGAGGCCTGGATGAAGACCAAAGAAGAGGTTCCTGGATGAAGTGAGGGTGGAGCTAAGTGTGTGCAGAGGACTGAGTTGCCTGAAAGCAGAGGATTCACTATGACTACTTAAAGGGACCAGCCAAAAAGCAAAATTTGATCTTTGTTTTTTTTTTTTTATTAACAAAGCTCACAAACACCTTTCATAAATTTACTGTTCTAAACAGTCAGCATTGAAGTTAAAATGTGTTAATTCACAGAACTGATCACACAAAAAAGACAAAAGAAACAAAATTGAAGTTTTACTACAGTGCTAACAGGGAAATACTCCAGTCTGTGGTGATTTTGAGATCGTGCATTCTGTTGACTTTACAGGTTGTTTATGATGCAAACCAAAATTCTGTTGATCTCACATACTCAAACAGTTTCATGGCTAAAGAAATTGGTTTGCTAAACAGGTTGTTCTAATTTTATTTTAAGTTTGTATTGTTTTAATGTAGAAAAACAACTGTGAGATGAACTAAAATGTGAATGGATTTGCCATTAATTCTTGTTTACTTGTTTGTTTGTACACATATTTACACAGGTTCTTTAACATACCGTAACTCCTCCACAGTTTGTGCAATCAGCGTGAATCCGCTGATTCTGATCCATACAAAAGAGACTTTTCACAATGGCTTTTTCACAATGTGAAACATTACTAATGTAAACGGCTGCATAACAGTTGCAAAGGTCTCTGCACTTCAGAATCCACTTTAGTTACGTTATTGCGTCAACGATTGAAAAACTATGGTAGTCAAAAGTTACAGTGTGAAAGGGTTTGTCTCTGCCTTGAGCCAGGTTGTGAGAAACAAGAATTCTCATTTAAATCAGAGTTTTGATTTTTCTTGTTACTTGTTTGGATTTTGTGTTTGCATAAGGTGGCATTAATGTATGTCCTGGTGTGTTTTCTGTGTAGAAGTGGATCATTTCCAACTTTTTTCTCATGAAAGGATCATTTATTTGGGTGATGGTTAGTTGAGCGTTTCCAAAACTTAAGGTTTTCTGCCAGTGTTTGTGATTAGTGGGTGTACTCGCTGTGAATAGGACTTTTTCCTGTTAAGCTTCAGAGGCATTTGCCCTTTGGGTTCTAGATTGCGATTACAAATCATTTCTAACAAAGAGTAGGAAGTTCATCCTTTTTTTGTTGTTAAGAGCAAAAGGTGGCAATCTAAGGTTTTAAATATATTCTAGGTAAAAATATGTGTCCAGAGAATACATTTTAATCCATGTTGTTACCAAATCATTTATGGTTCTTATCAGCTTGTGTAATATGCCCTTTGCTTATCAAAGAAATTCTTAGAAATTGAGTAACTTTTAGCCGGAAATCAAGGCATCTCAACAAGAAAAGCACCATATCAATGAAGTTGATTTGCCATCAACATGATAGATGATTTATAAACTCAATTAAACAAAAATTAAACATCTTCGGACTACGAAAAACAAAATTTTGGAAGTTATTGATTTATTTCAATGCCACCGCAGAACTTTTTCTTGTGGAGGACAAGTTTCCTCAAGAGTAAAGAAAAAAAATCATTTGGCTCAACATTCAGAAGATGTCAGATCCTAATTAATTGCAGAGGACATTTGGGAATATAGACTTTCTGAAAGGTCTTTTTCATCACAGTTAAACCCCTTATTGTAGATTATGTTGTAGATCTTAAAATTTCTGTTGTTTTACATTTGTTTTACAGTTAAAAATAGATTTTAAAATTAGAGTTTGGAGTTTCCTTTACTTTTTCTGTTCACCACATTAGATTCTTATTTGGAAAATACTGTTTAAGTGTATCTCAAACTACGCTTATTGTTTTGAGTATACATGCAGTCATGTAAAAAAGTTATTTTTGTTGAATGGATGAAGGTATTTTGTTGACCAGCCATCAGTAACAATAAAAAGATTATTTTTACACTGACTTCTTGTGATCGCAGTACAGTTCATGTGTCAGAGCTTGCTTATCATTTTAATTAGTTCATTTAAATTTAAAAATGAGTACTTCATAAATAACAACATGAATTTAAAATGTAACTTGATGCTAAAATGACATTAGACTAACTAATACAGTCTTGCCCAGCTGTGATCACATTTTGTAAACATTTATTTTTACCTCTGTGCTGGTTTGAGAGGTAAAAGTAGAGGTGAAATCAGCATCACCTGACTGTATCAGACAGAAAAACAACAATTTAGCATTTAACTTTGACAATTCCTATTTTAAAATGTTTTTAAAATAAAAAAAGACTAATTTGAAATTCCTAATTTAACAAGTGTATTATAATGTCAATTCCTCATGAAAAACAACATTAAAGCAGTATTTCTCTCCATTCTAAGCATTCCTCTAAAATCTTGCACCAATCTAAAATCTCTGAGCACCAATCCCTCCCAATCTCTGAGAATGATTGTTCCTCTACGGCAGGGATGGGCAACTCCAGGCCTCGAGGGCCGCATTCCTGCATGTTTTCCAACATACCATGATCTGGCATGTTCTAATTGGCTGGACACACCTGAAGCAGGTAATCAGTCATGAGTAGGGCTTGGATATCTGGAAATCCTGCACACACTGCGGCCCTCGAGGCCTGGAGTTGCCCATCCCTGCTCTATGGTGATACGTATGAACGTGGGGGAACAATCCCTTCCAGGAAGAGTCCTCACTGCCAGGTAAACACACTCCACAGATCTAGCAGTGATCTGCAAAACGCTTTCATTTTATATGCACAATATGCACATCTATCTTTGCAAAAGTTTCAATGCTATTTGTTTTTCAGACACGCTGCGGTTGACATTGTGAAATTGGCGCCACCCACAAGGAGCAAAAGGCGTTGCCTCAGATATCAAGTGCTCTTACTTTCGGGTAGAAAAAGGAACTCGCAAAAAAACCTAATATTTTATAAATAATGTGTTTTTTTGTGTGCCAAAGGTAGATTGTCATAGTTTATTTTGAAAGACTTAAGAATAAAATGACATAGGCTCTGTAACTGAAGCGGGGCACTGTTTTATCAAGTAAGCACGAGGGGCTTAAGACAGTTCCTTCGCACTCCAGTGTGAAATCAAACAAAAAGTTTTTTAAAAAGCTGGGTTTTGAAAGTTTTTCTATGTCTATAATTTATTGGAATGAATTATTTATAATTACATTTTTTAGCATTAAATTATTTGTTGTTTTAGCAAAATACAGACATGGGGGGGTCTGTCCAAAGGTCCAAACGTCTGCATTAAACAGGCAAAACAGGTTCTGATGCTTGCCAGAAAACAATCATTACCAAAGGTGTCACAAAGTATCAGGTGGACAAAAACAGACCCCATCTACCCTTAAAGATTATTAAACTTAACAGCAACACACCTGCGCTCCTTTTAAGATTTGGCTCCTCTCTATACGCCTGGAAAACCCAAACACCGACAGCACCCTTCCAGGTCAACCGCTCGTCCAGGTGCATGTGACTAAGGTTAAACCCTCATATAACTCCACCAAGAGGAAAAGAGACTTCCCCGACATCTTTACTAGTTAAGATCCTAAAATGTATTAAAAAACAAGGAATCCTTAGAATCCCTAGTTCGCCTGAAAATGCCAAAACAACTGAAGTTTAACAACTGCATTTTTCAGTTCTGGTAAGTCCAAATATCTTCAAACTAGGGTGATAACAAACCAAATCTTTCATTTGAAGGACTGTGGGGACATTTCTGAAAGATACAACAATAACTAGATTGTAGAATTAAAATACTACAGAGATAAAAATGTTTGTAAACCTTTTTAAAACTATTTAAAGCTTAGGACTCATTATTGCACATGTGAAGCCAACATGATGTAAAAGTTTTTGAAGTTTTTCAGAAAGCCTTAAAGATTCAGAAAAAAACCTGTGGCTTTGCTGAAAAATTGTTGTGTATTTATGGTATATTTCTTAAGACAACATGCATACATTTTTGATCAATTTCAGCTTAATGAATTGATAAACAATAGATGTTATAATTTTGGCTGAAGAAGAGTTGATTTATTTTTTTAAAAATGTCAAAGATCATTTTTAAAATTGATCTTTAATCACTTTAAAGTTCCACTCCATCTTTTGCGCCATTGTAAATGTGTTCCCAGTGATCGTTTAATTATGATTATGCCATTTTTAGCCAAAATCAAAGCACCTGTGTCGCTAGGACATAATTTCTGCAGAACGACAGAAGTTTATTAGAAATTCCCTTGTGAGTTGTGGGTGCAACTGTAAGTCTTCCTTCATTTCCACGTCATCTGTTTACATGTTTCTCAACTTTAAGCCCCTCACACCCTCAACCTAACATTACCGGCGCTACAAATACGGTGAGCAATATTGGAACTATCCAGCCGTACAGTTGTGAGCCTGATACCAGCTCAGATGAGGAAAATGAAGACGTACACGGATCTCTTTGTCTACAAGTGTCAGAATGGAGCAGAGCAAGGACCTGCCGATTGTTGTTGGTACACAATACCTACAAGTTTTTTCAAATTGTTTATTTTCAGTGGAGTGGATCTTAAAAGGCTGCTGCTTTCTCATTCTTCTGATTTTTAACTTCTTTAAATCTATATTGACAAAAAAAATCTTTTCATACAAACTTGAATGAACAGAAAAAGGCCTTAAGGTTTAGGTGGACTTAGGTTGAAGCCATTCTTAGCCTAGAATCATCAAACTCATTTACCCCATTACAAACAAAGGCAGCTGGAAGAGCTCAGTGCAGCAGAAGCCCTGTGACAGCATAAACATTTAGGTAGCTCCTCACTGCGCTCAGTCCTGTGCTGTTTGTCCATGCACTGTGTGCGTGGGTTCACTGATTTTCTCTCTCCCTGGCACTTTAATGTTCGAGGTCCACTCGTCTCTGAACCCAGCATTAGCATGGTCAAGTTATTTCCTCTCAGGGGCTATTTCCACTGACCAATAAGGTATTTTTCCGTTCACTCCTTCAAACTTGTGTAAAAAAAAAAAAAAAAAAAAAAAAAAAGAGCAAGCTGGATTTTTCCAGTAAATTGAGTATACTATGTTGTGATACAGGAAGCTGAAAAGTGTATTCCAATGGATTTGTCTAAAATTCCCATTATACTGCTTCAACTGCCCTTAATGCAAATGCAGAATTGACTGACAATGTGGCAGGCTTAAAAAAACTCTCAAAAATTCTCTTTATAAACTGACCAAAAGTGCTTGTAAAAATATAGCCAAAAATATTAGGATTGCACATGAAACCACAAACTCTTCCAAATAAAAGAAAATTTCATGCAAAAAATACCTTTAAATATTACTGAAAGAAATGTATTGATTCAATCCGTATCTGCTTTTTAAAGAAAGTATGTTGTCTTGGCAACCAGCAGGAGTTGCAGAAACATTTAGCTAAAGTCCCATTTTGAAAAAAAAAAATAGAAAAACAGATGGAAATAGGGAGGGATAATCCAACTACAGTAAGGTATAAGAATAGGACTTCTTTGTGGGTGACTCCATGCACATGCTACTCATGGACTGCAGGTACTGTAATTGGTGTCAAGAAAGTTTGCCTGTCAGTCCACAAAAAGGCAGTAGTTTGCTCCTTTAAAACTAGTCCTGCACCCACTCCCAGTCCATCCCTATCCCTTAGATGGGTGCAGATCTTTCTGTCTCCCTCTGCACGATTCTGTTAATAAGTTAAAACTCTTAAGCGAGCAGAACAAGGAATGGATACTAAATTCATCCTTAGAAATGAAAGTGGTCTGTGCAATATCAAACGGCAAAAAATGTTGAATTATGTAAAGCAACTTTTCTCTCGAATTGATCATCGAAACAATAATAAAAAATAGGAAACAAATTTTTAAAACGGCGCTGAGCCACTGGATGATTGCATCATCTCCACTCTGAATAAGCCCCTTTATGTCCCCTTAAAGGCCACGGGAAAGCAGGTGAGCTGTGCAGGGGCTGCATTTGAATGAGGCACCATACTGCAAATCACATTATGGTGCTCTCTGTGCAAGGTATTATGGGACTGTTTTACAGACTCTGTTTCACATTTAACCTCCAGTCTACTGACAGTGGAAAAGAACACGTTTTAAGTCGCATGATGCAGCAAAATATAACTTTGCTGGCACTGATTAATCAGAAAAAACATAATTCAAACTGTCATCTTAAGATTGGCATACGTGTTTAAGTGAAACTATGTGAGAATGAGTTCAAGGCAGTCAGAAAATTGCAGCTCATGTCATCTCAGTTGTTTGGAGGTACCTTCTCAGTATTTCGCCAACATCCTCCCTTTTTTTTACCTGCTACCAATCTGTTTTTTAAAATGTACTTGCGTTGCTGTTTGCTTCCTCAGTCAAATGCAAGCAAAACTCTGGCCAAATCCCAGCTCCTCCCAGATCAGAAACAACAAAGTTTTCCCAACAGGTACATCTGAACCTCACACAGCTCGACTCCAGCCCAATGCAAAATAAAAATGAAAGAAATAGTCAAGCGAAACCCACATAATCTTTTTTCATATTAAGTTAAATTAGCTATGCCAAAAATGTTCCTTTGAGCTGAAAAACAGAAAGCTTAAAGCACGTGTTCTTTAAAAGGTTTGATTGTGCACACTGTTTTTGAATGAATAAAACCTAAATGAACAAGTCAAGCACATGCTTTTCTACAATACTATCTATGTCTCAAAGCAAGTTAACTGTTTCCTCTGTAGGAAAGCATATGAAAATGCATATTATATATATTGAGCATATTAAAGTGGCATCAGGGTAAAGCACTACAAGTGTTACTGCATGTTACTAATCCCTTTTTGTTCTCCTTGCTGCAGCAAAATCCATCTTTCAAGCACAATTGCTACTGTTGTGTAATGATTTACTTACAGAGAAGGGAAAGACAGAGCGCAATAGGATGCAGGTGCTCGGAAGAGCTTCCCAAGATATCCCTGCTGGTGCTGATGGTGGGTGTAGTTGTAAGGTCGCCTGTCCAAGACTACATGTAATCTAGAGAGGTTGCAGCAGGAGCAGAGAGCAGGCTGAACCAGGCTTTTCCACGTGGCATGGACAGCGTATTTGCAGCGAGTAAAGTCATTCTTGGCGGCTAGAAAAGCTGCACAGCACGAGAAAATACAAGAACAAGAAGCTTCACACTAGGGCTCTGTCCCCAGAACAAATGAAGTGAGGGAGGAAAGCAATGAGGGAGAGATGAAGGAAAAGAGGGGGGGGGGGGCAAGTGTTGTGTATTTTTAGGACCCATGAGCATGAACCCTACCAACGACAACACAAACTAACTCACACCTCGTGAAAACTGGCATTAAAGGAAATGTATTGATGCATTAGCATGAACCCATTTACTTCTATTAAAAAAAAAAAAAAAAAACATTCTTCAGTGTTTTTCTCTTTAAGGCGATGCTAAAGTAAGTTGAGTCCTCTACGCTGAAAAACCAACATCGTTTAAATGCAAGATGTGACCTAAATATGGTGACTAAGCCTTAAACAACAAAAAGTACTTTAAACCATTATTCATATCTCAGCAAATCTTTTTTTTATACAACCCTTTTATAAACTTAAACTTCAAATTACTTTAGTACTCAATAAAAAGCTTGAAATGTTGAATTTCACACTTGAGATAAGTGCTTGTAAATCAGCATCAATAGCAACAACATAAATGTAGCAAGTAATTTACTTTTTAAAATTTTCATCTATAAAACTATTGTTTAAAATACTTTTAAAGGGAAACAGTATTATGGTAGGAATATTGTACCTGTGCTTGTATTTATTGAAATGACAATCAAATGAATGAACTACCCCAATAAGGATTGCAAAGCATAGGACTTCCATTATTTTTTCTTTTGTTACCATGCCCCACCCTAGTAAATCCTGCCCAATGACTGAAGAGATCTTCAATAATGTACTTTTGTTTACAGGCTTTAGTTTGAACCAGAAATCTCTGGTAGACGGCAGTCTGAATACAGACCAATGGCAAGGTTCAGGACATGATCCGGACCAAATCAAGCAAACTCGGTCCAGACCACCAGACATTTCCAGTCTGAATATACCCTAATAAAAAATACAAAAAGCAAAAATAGAAAAACATTTGAAAATCCCAACGCACATGTTTTTTTAAATGAATAAATCAATAGGCTGTTTCCTTTTTTCCAAACCCCCTATGAAACTGCTATGGGGAAAATAGGGAAAAACTTTAGAGGGATCAAGGGAAAACTCAATCTTTTAAGAGCAGGACTATGGCACATATATGAGGACTTTGTTCCTTTTTGAGATCATAAATAATCCTGGAGAACTAATCGTTTAAGTAATGACTATAATTGAATTGGAGTAGCTTAATGCAGATTTTTCTGTTTCGAATAGATTTTGTTTTGGTTTTGCAAAAACATTTAAGTGTATTGTTGTAAATAGCAGTTATGAAAAGCTAAAAAACTACCTGACTGACAGCTTCAGCCTATTCTGCCTGAAACGTAGCATTCTTGGTGCTCCAATGTTTATAGTACTTAAGCTTCCATAAATATTACTTAACTCTGATGGACAGCTGCCACATTCTATAATCTGTAAATAATCATTATGACCAAAACCAGAAACGGTTTAGGAACTAAAAAAAACTTTACACAAACTGTCTGTATGACCACTTAAGAAATAAAAATTTATTTCTCCCTAAACTGCCCAGAATAAGTGACTTTACCTTTTCTTATGACACGTTTAAAAACTAACTATAAGCACACAATTTAAAGAATTGTAAAAAGTGACTCGATCATCTGAAACTTAAAGGGACATCAAAGATGCAGCTCCTTATTTATTCATAAATCCCTCCATCTCAGACACAGCTGATCATATTTTATCACTGGGAGACATTTTTTTCAACAGGAGTAAAGTGGAAATACACAAAAGTAAGGGTTATCTGAGGAAGAGGTGTTTAAATGTTTATGCATGTGTGACCATCTGAGGACAACAAAGACAGAAAACATGAGACGCATGAGGCTGCCAGGGACATAAAGACACTGTGGCATCTTCACAGAGCAACTGGTTGTTCATGTATGTGTTTAAACAATAGGACATTATGTTTCCAAATATCTCAAAAAATTATTCTTCAAGTGGAAGTTTAAGGAGGTAAAAACAATTTATTTTCTTTGAGCGTATCTCCTCTGAAAATACTAAGAGGGTATTAGCTGCAGAGAAAGTATGTGGCATTAAAAACAAGGGCAGCCACAAGCAAAATTCAAGTCTTGTTACACAATTCCCCCTGAATTATCTGTGTGCCAGTGCGTTCAAGAGTGTCATATTCTTTTACTTCTGCACTAAGACTATTTTCCACAACCTTGACACGTGCACATTTGCAAGTACACAACTTTACACGCACACAAAAGAGCGCTCAAGAGAAAAGGAAGACACGTGAGGCAGAGAGGAGGTCTTCCCATGCCCTTCCGCCCTTTCTGTTGGACTTGGACATCTCCCACAGGCTGAGCTGTAAATAGACAATACCCCCCAAAACCTTTAGGAGAACACACATTCACTCAACACATGCAGATGCACACAAGCACACAAAAGCACACAGAACTAAACTTAGATTCCTATTCTAGCCTGCCACCATTGAAACAGCCTTCTCCCACAGTGAAACGGGGCACATCAGCTTGACTTTCAACGTTACTCTTCCCTCTGACAATGCGTAGATAATTTGCCCTTTTTTTTAGTTCTTCACATACTTTTTGATTTAGTTTGTTACAAAATACAATAATGCTCTGTATTTAAACACATGACAGCTACAAATCTGTGTAATTAAGGTAGCTGTGTATTTTCTAAAGAATCTTTTACGAACTGTTTATGGAACCAGTTTTGGACAGGAAACAGAAAACAAAAAACCCAGTATAGCTCAAGTAAACTAGGTTAGAAAAAGAGACAAGCCGGTACACCTGCTTGTGGCCTGGATAGCATAGAAAAAAGATGTGTGTTCATTTCTCGATTTCATGTAAACGGTCAGATGTCTTGATGTGTTTAACTCTTGCAGGAGAAAAGAACGTAAAACTGCTTGCAGCGTAAATTATTCAGGAACCCGCAGGGATATTCAGTGACAGCCATGCTACCCACAGATGAAGAGGCTTTAAAAAACGAATCCCTGCACGTTTCACTGAACTGATGCATAAAGGATCTGTTTAATGGGTTTCATCACAGACTTTTAACTTTTCAAATAGAATTTAAAATACTTTTTTTTTCTTACTTTTGGTTAAATTATTTAACATTAAAAAAGAAGCTAAGGAATAAGACATTAAGCATACATGAAAAATGTAGACAAAGATTAGCGATTTGTTTCAAATTTATTGATTTAGGTTACTTTCATAAGTATTTTGCATCTGTATTATGATTGTCAGGAGTCAGAGCTCTGTCTCCTCCTCTGGTAATCAGCAGGAGCCATCTCCAGAGTACTAAACTCTCTACACCTCCCAGCACCCCCATCTGTCTCTTAAGCAGCACACAGTCTCGCTCAGTGAGAAGTATTGTTTTGTGCTGCCCTGCCTGCATTACACGGGAGTGGATTTTCACTCCTGTCCGGTCCCGCTCCCACAGAGAGTAATCCCGTTCCGTCCCGCTCCTAGACCAAAATTTTTAAAAATCATCCTGTCTCGTCTTGCTCCCGGTAATCTGACTCCCACTCCCGTTCAAAACAATCCCGCTCCCATATAGTTTTTTTTTTTTCATGATGTAAAACATATGTAATTGTAATTTTAATGTGACCTTTTTGGGTTTAAATTTGTAAGGCAAGTTACTTTGTAATTTAATTACAAGCTGCAGATGATGTTGCATCACCATCGCAGTCAACTGTCATACATTTTTTCATTCCGTCTGACTTCCCTACCAGCTTTCTGAACTTAACAGAACAGTCTTCCATCTTTACTCTTCTCTGGATGTCATTTTTTTGTCATCAAACTCACCATGATTGTAATTCTCTTCATCGCCGCCATCAATATATGATTTCTGCACTTTAGATTTAAGCAGGAAACCGTAACTAGGAACACTGATGGCGTCTGGGTAATGTTATATTTTCAAATGAGTTACATTGTAGGCATATTATCAGAAAACTACTAAGTTGCTCAGTTTTTACTTTTTTGTCCTGGTTCTCAGTGGTGGGAATTCTGGCTCTGGCTCTCCTAGAGAACCAGCTCTTTGGGAATGGCTCACTAAAAAGAGCCGCCTCTTTGGGCTTCCAAACAGCTCTTTAGGTTGTTTCATTAATTAATTTTTAACAAATGTGTGAAATTATGCACAAAATGAATAACTAATGTAAAAAAGTGATTTTATTCATACAAGTGTATAATACGTGTATGCTGTTTTTCACTCCTTCCAGATAAAATGTACAAAATAAATGATAAATAAAAACAACTATTTACAATTTAACTTATAACTAAACATGTTTTTAGTTTTTTTTTTCCTTTTAAACAAATTTGAAGCAAAACAACAGAAAACACTGCAACCACAAAACAAAATACTAATTAAAATGTGCAAAACCAGAAAAAAATCATTTTATTCCCAATAGAGGTTTGAATTTAAAAATACAGTTTTGAAGAAGGTTCTCTCAGTTCTCAGGTGTCTGTACAGGTTGGCTGTGGAGCCTGTTTTAGATTAAATGACTTTCCTGCAGACTCTACACTCTTCCTTTGCAATATCAATACAATGAAAGGGTTCTTGATTTAGATTATTTTCCTGCTGTCACTCATTTTCTTTACGTTTCGGTGTTGCTGTAGTTTGTTGTTGTTGCACCTTGATCATACTCCGTATAAAAACTTGATTCCGTCCCGGTCTCGTGATCAATGGCAGAGATGACTCTCATCCCGAGGAATCCCGTGGGATTCCCGAAAAAATGTCATCCTCCAATCTGGACCTGATCTTCTGTTTCTGACCCGGCTTATTCTCTGATTGCCTGCCGACTGCCTTGACCTCTGCCTGTCTGACTCGGATTTAGCTTTGTGGACTTTTAGCTGTGCTTGGTTTCTGTCTTAACTAATAAACCTGCTGCAAATGGAACTAGCTGTCTGCCTGTTTGTGAGAATGATCACACATTGTTTTTCATCTGCAAAGAAAATGTGTTGGTCTGTAAAAATAATTTACAAGTGCAAAAAAGTTTGTATTTTGCAATTACAGTTTTTTAAATCTCAAATAAAAAATGATTTGTGGCTGTAAAAAGTGCTGGAGCAGGGACGGAGCTATGGGGGGAGGCTATGGGGAGGCTATTTGAGTCAATACTAGCCTCATGATTGACAAAGATTAAAATAAATCATCAATACAAGCTTCTTGAAGTACTGCAAAAAATAAGAAAATCAATATTTTTAAATGAAATAAGACCAATAATAATTATATAAATGTTCTGTACAATCAAGCCAATCAGAGTGCTGCCTTTCACCACCCAATCAGACTGTAAAATATTATCCTGATTAATTAAAATGCATCGTTCCAGAGTTTCTCATACTTTATTTTCATCAGTAAAACCTGGGATAACCTCCTAGTGTTGCTTATCATCAGGAGAAGCATCCCATCGTTAGTGCGGTGAACTGAACCGTAAAAAAGACCCATTAAGTCAGATCACTCTTTTCAGATCACTCTTTTGCAGACACTTAATGTGTCTGCAAAATGTTGTGTCTCTATAATGTCTGGAAAAGAGATTTTTACTAACTATGTTGACTGTTTTCAACAGCCTACTATTTTTTTTATTACTCGTTTGTTGTATTCCCATTAAGAACCAGGACTTCATTTGCTTGTTTGTGAATTATTATCAAGAAACATAAAGTGATGTAAAACTTGTAAAAATTCTCATTCACCATCAGACTTACTGTGCCTGCAGAGAGACATATTTTAACTTACTGTGCAGTAATGATGATAATAACACTCACATTTTACTTTTTTGCTTCGTTTCACAGTATTAAACTGACTACTTTTCCTTTGTTTTTATAACTAATTTCCCAGCAAGACAAAGAGGCATGGAAAAGAACTCCTAACTTTTGTTTATGTTAAGGTTACTAATGTAAGAAGAGAAAATTATTAATATTAATTATTAAATTAAGAGATGTATGTACAGTTTTAGAGGAAAGAGCCTTTAATTTAAACTATTTAATTCTATTTCATTGTAAAAAGTGGAGACATTTTTCATGTCCAATAATGAAACATTCAAAATGAAATGCAGGTCACACAAAAATCTAATCTGATTTTTGGTCCAATATAAAGAAACTTGTTGACGTTTCTTGTACAGAACAGTTGTCAAATTTGAACTACACGAAAAGAATTTGTTCAATAAAAAACTTTCAGGCAGCTTGGTACAGATTTTCTCTGGACCACTTCAAAATATTCTAGCCGGGTCTTCACATGAAAAACAGCCGAGGAGCTCAATTTTGCTCCCACATTCATCTTTAAGTTCCCTTTTGGTGCCGCTCTGCTTGCTATCCATCCATCCATCCATCCATTTTCTTCCGCTTATCCGGGACCGGGTCGCGGGGGCAGCAGTCTAAGTAAAGATGCCCAGACTTCCCGCTCCCCAGCCACTTCCTCCAGCTCCTCTGGGGGGACCCCGAGTCGTTCCCAGGCCAGCCGAGAGACGTAGTCTCTCCAGCGTGTCCTGGGTCTTCCCCGGGGCCTCCTCCCAGTGGGACATGCCTGGAACACCTCCCTAGGGAGGCGTCCAGGGGGCATCCGAACTAAATGCCCGAGCCACCTCAACTGGCTCCTCTCGATTTGGAGGAGAAGCGGCTCTACTCCGAGCTTCTCCCGGGTAACCGAGCTTCTCACCCTATCTCTAAGTGAGCGCCCAGCCACCCTACGGAGGAAGCTCATTTCAGCCGCCTGGATCCGGGACCTCGTTCTTTCGGTCATGACCCAGAGCTCATGACCATAGGTGAGTATTGGGGCGTAGATCGACCGGTAAATTGAGAGCCTTGCTTTCTGGCTTAGCTCTCTCTTCACCACGACGGACCGGTACAGCGACCGCATAACGGTGGACGCAGCACCAATCCGCCTGTCGATCTCACGCTCCGATCTTCCCTCACTCGTGAACAAGACCCCAAGATACTTAAACTCCTCCACTTGGGGAAGGAGCACTCCACCCACCCAGAGAGGGCAAACTACCTTTCTCCGGTCGAGAACCATGGCCTCAGACTTAGCGGTGTTGACCCTCATCCCAGCCGCTTCACACTTGGCTGCAAACCGTTCCAATGCATACTGGAGGTCCTGGTTCGATGAAGCCAACAGGACAACATCATCTGCAAAGAGCAGAGAGGAAATCCTGTGGTTCCCGAACCAGACCCCCTCCGGACCTTGGCTGCACCTAGAAATTCTGTCCATAAAGACTATGAAAAGAACCGGTGACAAAGGGCAGCCCTGCCGGAGTCCAACATGCACTGGGAACAGGTCTGACTTACTGCCAGCTATGCGGACCATGCTCCTGCTCTGGTCATACAGAGACCGGACAGCCCTGAGTAAGGCTCCCTGGACCCCATACTCCCAAAGTACCCTCCACAGGACACCACGGGGCACACGGTCGAACGCCTTCTCCAAATCCACAAAACACATGTGGACAGGATGAGCGAACTCCCACGAACCCTCCAGCACCCTGGACAGGGTGTAGAGCTGATCCACAGTTCCACGACCAGGGCGGAAACCGCATTGTTGTTCTTGGATCTGAGGTTCGACTATCGGCCGGACTCTCCTCTCCAGTACCCTGGCATAGACTTTCCCAGGGAGGCTGAGGAGTGTGATTCCCCGGTAGTTGGAACACACCCTCCGGCCCCCCTTCTTGAAAAGGGGAACCACCACCCCTGTCTGCCAGTCCAGTGGTACTGTTCCTGACTGCCACGCGATGCTGCAGAGACGCGTTAACCAAGACACTCCCACAGCATCCAGAGACTTGAGGTACTCAGGGCGGACCTCATCCACTCCCGGTGCCTTGCCACAGAGGAGCTTGACAGCCCCACCCCAAGGCTCTCAGCCTCTGCTTCCTCAAGAGAAGGCGTGTCAGCAGGATTGAGGAGATCCTCAAAGTATTCCTTCCACCGCCCGACAATGTCCCCAGTTGAAGTCAGTAGCTCCCCACCTGCACTGAAAATGGTGCCTGCAGAAAGCTGCTTCCCCTTTCTGAGGCGCCGGACGGTTTGCCAGAACCTCTTCGAGGCCAACCGATAGTCCTTCTCCATGGCCTCACCGAACTCCTCCCAGGACCGAGTTTTTGCCTCTACTACAGCCTGAGCCGCAGCTCGCTTAGACTGCCGATACCTGTCAGCTGCCTCTGGAGTCCCACAAGTCAGCCAGACCTGATAGGACTTCTTCTTCAGCTTGACGGCATCCCTTACTTCCGGTGTCCACCAACGGGTTCGGGGGTTGCCGCCACGACAGGCACCAGAGACCTTGCGACCACAGCTCCGAACAGCAGCAGAGACAATGGAGGTGGAGAACATGGTCCATTCAGACTCAATGTTACCAGCCTCCCTTGGTACCTGTTTGAAGTTCTCCCGGATGTGGGAGTTAAAGACTTCCCTGACGGAGGGCTCAGCCAGAAGTTCCCAGCAGACCCTCACACTACGTTTGGGTCTGCCGAGTCTTTCCGGCCTCCTTCCCCGCCATCGAATCCAACTCACCACCAGGTAGTGATCAGTGGACAGCTCTGCCCCTCTCTTTACCCGAGTGTCTAAGACACACGGCCGAAGGTCTCCTGAAACGACTACAAAGTCGATCATTGATCTCCTGCCGAGGGTGTCCTGATGCCACGTGTATTGATGGACACCCTTGTGCTCAAACATGGTGTTTGTTATGGACAAACTATGACTAGCACAGAAGTCCAACAACAAAACACCGCTCGGGTTCAGATCAGGGAAGCCGTTCCTGCCAATCACCCCCCTCCAGGTGCTACTGTCATTGCCCACGTGGGCATTGAAGTCACCCAGGAGGACAATGGAGTCCCCCGTTGGGGCACTTTCCAGTACCCCTCCGAGAGACACCAAGAAAGCTGGGTACTCTGAACTGCTGTTCGGCCCATAAGCCGAAACCACAGTCAGAGACCTGTCCCCCACCCGAAGGCGGAGGGACGCAACTCTCTCATCCACCGGGGTGAACTCCAACACTTGGCGGCTGAACTGGGGGCTCACAAGTAAGCCCACCCCAGCCCGCCGCCTCTCACCATGTGCAACTCCAGAATGGTAGAGAGTCCAACCCCTCTCGAGAGACTGAGTTTCAGAGCCCAGACTGTGCGTAGAGGTGAGACCAACTATATCTAGCCGGTACCTCTCAACCTCTCGCACAAGCTCAGGCTCCTTCCCTCCCAAAGAGGTGACGTTCCATGTCCCAAAAGCCAAGTTCCATGACCGGGGTTTAGGCCGCCGAGGCACTCGCCCTCGACTGCCACCCAAACCACATCGCACCGGCCCCTTCTGAGCTCTCCTGCAGGTGGTGGGCCCACTGGGGAGTGATCCCACGTTGATCGTTCGGGTTTTACCCGACCGGGGCCCGTGGGAGGAGCCCCGGCCACCAGGCGCTCGCCTGCGAGCCCCAACCCCAGGCCTGGCTCCAGGGTGAGGCCCCGGTAACGCCAATCCGGGCGGCGCAACTGGATCTGTGATGTTTATTTTCATAAAGGGGTTTGTGAACCGCTCTTTGTCTGGCTCGTCACCCAGGACCTGTCTGCCATGGGAGACCCTACCAGGAGCCGAAGCCCCAGACAGCATAGCTCCTGGGATCACTCGAGCACTCAAACCCCTCCACCACGTTAAGGTGCCGGTTCATGGAGGGGCTCTGCTTGCTAATAATTCTTAAACACATTAAAATAAATTGTCAGTGACCTTGATGTGCGAAAGCTCAATATATCTTTGATGATTGGGTTGGCATTTGCTTAAACTCACTTGCAGTTACATAGAGATTCGATGTGGTTTGGAATCTCATGGTGCTCTCTTATGAATGAACCAAACACTAAAGCAGACCAAACTGTCTTAAAAATGGTAACAAAAACTGGCAAAAACAAGTTCTGACCATCAAGCAATGCAGTGCTTATTGTGAGGGGTTACGTTCCAAGAAGAAACCGCAATAAGTGAAGTAGGAATCTAGACGTTTTAAGGCTGTAAAACTTTTACTTTTTGTAAAACCTTTACTAGCACAGTTTGTTAGGTCCTCTGTACGGTCAATAGAGCATTCATACTAAAGTAAACTGTGCCAAAGTTTGCTTGCAAGTGAAGTGCGACCTCAGTTTCCATGCAGTCCAGTTCAGTTTGCTGTATGAAAAAACAGATGAGTCAATATTGTAACCTCAAATCTGAATGTTTCCTTGAGTGACTACAAGGAATTGTTTATAAAAAAAGACAGAAGCTGTTGCACTGCTGAAGCCAGAAAATGTGTATGAAATAAAACAAGATTTTCAGACATTTTTATTAACATACTTCCAGAACAACTAAGGGGTTATGCTCAATCTCTATAAGTGGACATATATGATTTTTTGCTTGGAAACACAAAGAAAAAGTAAAACACCAAAAAAACCTTGCTAAGCTTTAAAACAGATCGATTCCCAAATGCTTTTTTTCTAGAAAGTCATTGAACACTTTAAGTGGTATTTACAGAGTCACTCCACAAGAACTAGTTCATTTATATAGCTTAATTTGATTTAGGATAGGACAACATTTGAAAACACAAGAGCTACTCAGGTTTTCTAAAGCATAATGCATTTACTGTGTGTTAATATCGTGCAGTGTATGGAAGGGAAGCATAAAAAACATCCGAGAACTACAATCAACTGTTTACAGCGAAATGTACATTTGAAGGGGTCATTTAACCCATAAATAAAATCACTGGCAATCAAGCATAAACACACACACTCACTAACTTATTGAACAGGATGAAACGTCCATCCATCCATTTCTTCATGTATCCCTTTGTGAGAGAAAATGGAAAACTAAATAACAGAAATATAAAATAAAGATGTTTTTAGAGCCTTTGCTTTGCTGGTAAAATGTTTTTAGGCACATTAGAAAACTGAAAAACTTAAAGGTCAGCTTGCTTTTGTGATTAGTCATAGAATGGAAAGTATGTTTGTGAAACAAGGGTGACAGTTGAAAATGAAAAGATTTTTTCTTCTGAAGGTATGTAAACAGAATTGTGGCAGACAGTTAATACAATTTAACTCAATTAATTACAAAAAAATAAACAATTCATAAACGTATTTACTCATCATATACACACCTAACCCTGATCAGAGGCTGGGGCAGTTCCCAGCTGTCATTGGGAGGTGCATCCTGGAAAGGTCACAAGTCTATTACAGGACCTCTTACAGAGCCACGGGGGCAACTCAGAGTCTCAATCAACCTATAAAACATATTTTCGGATTGTGTGAGGAAGCCTGAGTTCCTGGAAAACCCATGCATGCACAGGAAAAACATGTCCAACTGGGGTTTGGGTCATGGATCTTCTCACTGTTAAATCATGGCGCTTGAAACCGCACCACCTTGCAGCCCCAAAGGAGTCTCAGCTGTAATAGTTCCAGGGAGGATTTAACAGCAGAGGAGAACTAAAGCTGCCAGACTCTGGAGCAGGAATCAGGTAAGGAGGTTAAAGGATTTAGGAAAGTCTTGTAGAAAAAACAGCGAAAAATGGGGAGCAGTAATGTTGGGGTTAGTTGGTTCCACCCTAAATACAGTGGAAGATGTTTTCTATTGATCTTGAGCAGAAATTTCTGGCTGAAAAATTTTTTATTCGCAACACTTGAAAGTTTTTGATCAGGTGGGAAAACTCAGGCACACAGAGAAAAGTCATGCAAACACCAGACTGTGTGGTGATCATCACAGGAGTGTGTCATCCTTTTTCATATCTGACCACCCTAGTAAATAGTTTTCAATTATTTTTTTTATAACAAATGTGTTTTTTTTTTTATTTTCTTATTTCTTTTAATACTATTTTACCTTTGCCTTATTGTTGTTTTTCTGTACATTTCCAAACTTTACTTTTAGATTTTAAATCTTAGTCTCCAGCTCTTTTTTGTGTCTTCCAAGGTGGATCTTTCTCGTTTTGTGTGATATAATGTTTTTTCATCTTCTCTTTTTCCTGATGTTGTGTTGGCAGATCAACAAGTTCCTGTTGGAAAACTGCAGTTTGCTCCATCAGACTCTGAATCTAGACTTTCAAGTCTTAGATTTTCCTCTAAGGAACCACAGTTTGTTCCCTCTGGGTCAGATTTTGCTTCCTTGCAATAATAAATGTTGATGCACATCATCTAGATCTAACATTTGGTTTTCAAACCAGAAATCTCTATGGAGAACTCCAGGTTTCTTAATAGCTGCAGTTCTTGGTTTCTGCTTTCCACGCATGTCTTTTCCTGTCCTATGTCTAAACTTCTGATTTCTGCACCTCTTCTGCCTCAAATCTTATTTTACAAGTCAATCTTTAGGTCTTTCTTCTATGTGGGGTAGCTTTCTTCTATTTCTTCTTATTTCTAATGTTTCCTTAATAGTTCTTCAAGGTCTTGTTTAAGGGTTGAAGTTTGCTGTTTGAATTTGTCTTTGAAATTTGGTTCCAGCTGCTCTTGGCAGACAATCTTTTTCTGGAGTTTATTCAGCTTAGATTGCAGAGCTGCTTTCTCCTCTTGCAGCCCTTTTCTTTCAGATTTCATGTTGGAAAGTTCTTGTTTCAACTCTTCAGGTTGCTGAAGCTTTGACTGAATTGCTTCCATTTCTTCTTTCTGGTCCTTTCAGAGATCTCAACAACTCTCTATTTCTCTCCATCACACATATCTCCTTTTAAAAATCTATTCAAAGATATTTTAGCTGCTTTAACAGTTTTTTTTTTTTTGAGTGACTGGAACTAGGGGGTAGGAAGGGTGTAAACATGTTTCTGATGTGATGTTGTGTATAATAAACAAAAAGTTCAATAAACTATGTTTACAAAAAATTACAAATACACACAAGCAAACATGCAATTGGACCAATAATATGTTGTGCAGAGTGGCTTTTTAACCAGGTTCTATTTAGTCAAACAGGTCACCACGGATTTCCCTGAAAATGAAGGTCCAGGTGAACTCTACAATGGTTTTACTACCACATAGTTCAAAAATCTACCAAAAAGAGCAACTCATGGAAGCATTGCACATTTAGAACAGGGAAAAAAGATGCAGAGTGATTATAAAGAAGCTTTTAAATGGGGGAAAAAGTGTATATATTTAACAGGATTTCAGTAACTAGCTGATTTTCTCTATTGTGTACAAACACTTTCCAAACTATTTGAATGTCATAAGTGTATTTATTTCCGTGAGTCCTTTAATACATAATTTACTTTCATAGAATGTGGATTCAGGATCCACTTTAATAACTTTCAATTTTTTTTTTTTTTTTGCTTATAAACTCGGGTTCCAGCTAATAAAACCCACAAAAACAGGATTTAAAAGAAATTGGAATAATGTGGAGAAATCTTCCCAAATTCTGCTGGTCACAAATCTTTTAAGCTGTTTCACCGTCTAATCATCAGTATTACGAATCACACCAAAGTCAACAACACACAGAAAAAATGACTTGCAAAAAAATTTTCTCTTTCCTTTTTTCTTTTTGTTTATTTAACTAAATATTTTTAACATTTTCTTGAAGAAAAACTATATCAGTGTTTCATAGGGCTTTTTAAAAAAAACTGATCAATATTTTTCTTCTAGAAAATGTTAAATACATTTATAATAGAGGGTTCTGCCAGGAAGGGGATCCATCGTAAAACTCTCTGCCAAATGAAATGTGTGGATCGGTGAAAGTAACATCTTCGTATGGCATTTTTCTCATGATTAAAGGCATATACAGAGCCTTGCGAAAGTATTCATCCCCCCTTGAACTTTTCAACCTTTTGCCACATTTCAGGCTTCAGACATAAAGATATAAAACAGTCATTTTTAACCATAAAAAGAGTCATTTAAAGTTTGCCACAAGCATCCTGGGAGACACACCAAACATGTGGAAGAAGGTGCTCTGGTCAGATGAAACCAAAGTCAAACTTTTTGGCAACAAAACAAAACGTTATGTTTGGCGTAAAAGCAACACAGCTCATCACCCTGATCACACCATCCAGACTGCCAGACATGGTGGTGGCAGCATCATGGTTTGGGCTTGCTTTTCTTCAGCAGGGACAGGGAAGATGGTTAAAATTGATGGGAAGATGGATGAAGCCAAATACAGGACCATTCTGGAAGGAAACCTGATGGAGTCTGCAAAAGACCTGAGACTGGGACAGAGATTTGTCTTCCAACAAGACAACCATCCGAAACATAAAGCAAAATCTACAACGGAATGGTTCAAAAATAAACATATCCAGGCGTTAGAATGGCCACGTCAAAGTCCAGACCTGAATCCAATGGAATCCTGTGGAAAGAGCTAAAAACTGCTGATCATAAACGCTTTCCATCCAACCTCACTGAGCTCCAGCTGTTTTGCAAAGAAGAATGGGCAAAAATTTCAGTCTCTCGATGTGTAAAACTGATAGAGACATACTCCAAGCGACTTACAGCTGTAATCGCAGCAAAAGGTGGCGCTACAAAATATTAACTTAAGGGGCTGAATAATTTTGAATGCCCAATTTTTCAGTTTTTTATTTGTGAAATAAGTTTTGAATATCCAATAACTTTCATTCCACTTCATGATTGTGTCCCACTTGTTGATTCTTCACAAAAAAATTACAGTTTTATATCTTTATGTTTGAAGCCTGAAATGTGGCAAAAGGTTGAAAAGTTCAAGGGGGACAAATACTTTCGCAAGGCACTGTATAAAAGTTTAATATTGTATTTCAGAGTGTTTATTTATTTTTTCCAATTTTTGCGATTCAGGAGCAGAGAAAAAAAATGCCTAAGCTTCTCATTGTGATGTAGAAATGACAATGGCCGGGCCACAAGCTCCTTGCGCCACTCTGCAAATTATTTTATTTATAAATGATTTAATGTTGGTAAAAACAGCATGTAACAATCAAACAATTTAGGTTTAGGTTTTCTTTTAAAGAAATAAATGAGCTTTAAGGGTTAATAGTTAATACCATTTAGCATGCCCACTTTTCAGAGTAACTACATCCTCTGGTGAACACTGAGGACGTTTCATCCAAAAGCAGTATAGCAGAATTGATTTCAGTTCCCATATTTCAAACAGGGCTGCCTCTGTGCTCAAAATACTGCTTACAACAACATGTTGCCTGCAGATGCTTTTTTTTTTTTTTTTGAGTTGATAAATTAGTTGTTGTCACGGGGCATCAAGCAGGAAGTTCTCTGTGTCAAAATCCTGACGGCCACTCTTCCCTGGCATCTTCGAAAGACTCCCACTCTTTTCTGATGCCCATCAGACATGTACAGTGAGTTCTGGAGAATGCAGCAAAGAACAGCAAGTCAGCAGGAAGTTACTTAAGTGACCGCTCAGGGAATGCCTGCTGCGCCTGCTCATACATGGGAGGAATTTTAAGCCTATGAAGTACAGCCCCAGAATAAAACAAAAGTGACTGACCAGTTATAAAGTGACACCAAACAAGGGTTAGCTATAACATTTTATAGTTTGGGATAATGCACTTTGATTGTCTGTATGTTTGTTGCTTACAATACTATTTTGCTTCAGTCCTCAAAAATGAAATCCTGAGTTCTTGTGAGGGCTTTGTTGAGAAAAAAGGGTTTGACCCCAATGATCCAAACACAAAAAACCCAGTGTAAGCCCATTACAGTGCTGCTTATCCTGAGTCCATATTATTTAACTACAAGTGCTGAGCATCCATTTTTGCCACGGCACAAACACACAACCCAGCTAACCAGAGCACAGATTTCAATTCATGCAATAAGCTAAACGGGAGAACTGGGTAATAAAGTGGGCAGCAGTTTGAGGTTTTCCCAAATAAATGTTGTGAATGCAACTGGTTTAGTTAAGATTTTCAGCCACAAAACCTTCATGTTTATACAAAACTTCATAATTTAGCATGAAATAGCATTCTGGTTTGTTTATGAATGTACTTCTTAAGAATTGATAGCACCTACACTTTTACACTCTGATTTTATTTTTTTAGGTGCATTATGTATATCCCTTTTGTTTGTTACTAACAGAATACATATAATATTATAATAACTAATATTTTTCTCTTTAGAAATGTTTAAGTAATACACTCTGGGAATAAGGCATTAAATGAAGAAAGCTAAGTTGTTTTTTAACCCAACTCTGAGGTTAAGTAGACTACATTTTTTCTGGGTTATTTTAACTCTGGGGAAAAAAAAAACATACCTTTGGTTAAAATGAAAACTTTAACCCTAAAAATGTGTATTGCTTCAAAAAGTGACCCAAAAATATTTCCCATGGATGACCCAAAAACTGGATTGAAGAAATAACCCAAGTGTAAACCCACGATGTGTTCCTGAAAGGATTTTTCCTTCATGTCAGGCTTAGCAGTAGTTCGCTGTGATGCAAAGGTGCTTATCCCAAACAGAAACATGACACTGTAACGTTGTGTTATTATACGAAACGTGTAAAATTAAAATTACAAGTAAGCAAACAAAGCCGATCCTGACATAAAAACACTAGAATGTCAGACAGCATTTGAAATTGAATCGCATATAAAAATTATATTTTTGTTGAATTTTGGCCTTATTTAGCAAAAAGAAAATGTGAGAAAAAAACTGAAACTGTTCTTATCATGAACAGGATTAATTGAAAGCTATTGTCATTGAAAATAAAAAGAAAATTGGGTTAAAGAGAAACTAGGAATCAGAAGTGAGGAAAGAAAACTGTGAACCATGACAAAAGGGGCATTTCTGCTGTCACACAGTCGGACAGCTCTCCTTCCGGAGACCGGCGGATGGCAGGAGGCGTGGCCAGTCAGACAAACCTGGCAGGTTTGTGCAAATGATTAGAAAACAGTTGAATAATGACACATCACGGAAGACGAGCCCTTCTGCAAATAAACAATGTTTCGTGTTTTTTTTACAAATCTGGTTTTGTGTTGAAGACTGTTAAAACTTCTAAAACTCCAAGGAACAAGAAACATAAGACCTACCATGAAACGAGCTTTAAAGTGTAGGAAAAAAACTGACATTTTTAGGGAGCTTAATTTTGCAAAGCTGGGTCAGGTGGAAGCAAAGCTGTTAACAGCTCCAGTTTCTGCAAGTGAAATAAAACAAATAATTAAGTCCATGAAAAACAACAAATCTCCCAGGACAGATGGAGTCCCCTGTGGATTTTACAAGCTCTTTCTCAAGTGAAGCTTTTTTGTGTAATGTAGCCCCAATTGAGAGCTTCTCTGACGCTTTTAAAAAAAAGTGTTTATAAAGAAAGGAGGGTCCAATTGGAATGAGGTTCCAACGAGCAAATGAGTTCGCTTGTAAATGGCGGTGAGATTCTTAGCTTTAAAGACCTACTCCGATGAAAATTGTGTTTTTGGAGTTTTTAACATGTTCTTGTGGCATTTTTCTGAAAACGGAGAACATTTCTAAAGAAAAATTTAGCTTGACATTGCATTGCTGAGAGTGATAGCAGGATCCACTGCCCCGCATTTAGCCAAGTTTATTCATTACAGATATAGTTTTGTTCTGTCGTTGAATTACAGAAAACATAGGTACATTATACGCATATTACATTTTATAGCAACATCAAATTAATGATTTGTGCATATGATTGGTTAATCTTGTCCTGATTTGCTTCTTTTTGTTTAATTCTTCTTTTCCTGAGTTTCTGTTGAATTAGGACGGAGGAGGGGGGATTTCCTGGATGATTTCATTTGAAAAGAATGGGGGAAGGTCGCAGAGTTTATTCTTTTAATTTGGCTGTTTAATTGTTTCCTAAACCTGAGTTTAGTTTTGTTTGTTAAATGTCAAAACTGCTAGTAATTTCTCTCTTTGGTTAATGTGTTTTAGTATATTACTTGAGTTACCTCCCTCTTGTGTCCATGGTCCGATCAGCCTGTGTAAAACTCCCTGGTGTTTACTGCTTGATGGGTTAGATTTGTGCTGCAGTCACGCCGGATGCGATTCGCGGATCAGGGGCGTCGAGTTTCAATGTTAAGTCAATGTACAAACGCGATCTGAGGTCCTGTGATGCGATTTGACCGTTGAGTGCGGAACGTCAGTCCAGCAGCGGCGTGTTAAGAGTTGAAAATTTTCAACTTTGGCGAGGGGTCTCGCTAAATCAAGGACTCAGGTTTGGGCACGTGACGTTTTTAGTGACTCCGTCCGCGGGTAGAATACAAATCCAACATGGCTGATCGATGCGAGAGTTCTCATCCTGAACTTCCATCCATTTTCCGAACCTGCTGGGGCTGTGGGGTTGCCAAAGACTCTCCCAGCTACTGTTGGGCAAAGGCAGAACACAGTCTGGACAGGTCGCCAGCCTGTTGCAGGTCCCATGAGCGCTCCCTTCACTGGATCCCGGCAGCAGAGCTTGTTACACCAGGCAAAGGGATCACTTGCTAAGTGCCGCCTGGGCAGCTGGCTGGCTGGTTGACAGTGAGCCGCTGCGGGATGGGGAGGCAGCCTGCTCAGGTCTCTTGAACCTTATGATTTTTTTTTCATTGAGACAACACTATAAAGGTCTTGTGTATATTTTTCCCTTCTGAAATTAATGTGGGACAGAAAGTCATCAAACTGGGTTACAGAAACACGGAAGCGGTCGTCATTTAGACCCAGCTCCTGCAGCTGAAGTGAAGCTCACCGTGTCGGGAGAGACTGACTGATCTCGTCAAACATGAAAACATGATTACCGTGTTTTTGCAAAGCTTTTTAAAAGAAATAAATCCGATCTCTAAACATCCTCCCCGTCTTTCATGAGATATCCACATGGACACTGCTCCATGTCGTGAAAACATTTGGTGGTAGCTCGTCCCACAGGCGTCAAGCACATTTTAAGACAGGGGTCAATCAGCAAATTTAATGGGCGTCAAATCGCTCTAATCATGTCCGGTGTGAATGCAGCATCAGTACATTTTTGGGGGGGATTTTGTTTGTGATTTCCCTAGTTACATTTTGTTAAGTTAACCCTATTTTACTCTGGGCCCATTTATATGTTGGTATTTGTTATGTTGGAAAGTTAAAAACTCTTAATTCAACATCTTTTTTTCTCCTTTGGCTCAATCTTCATCTGGCCTATGACACTGAGTTTTTCCTTTTTTTGAATTGTTGTGAATCTGGAGCAGACAAAAGAACGCAGTTTGAAAAAGCTTGTATGTGTGACATAGAAGCTACAATGGGCAAGCCACAAGCTCTCTGTTCCGCTCTATTCTGATGCATCCTCTTGTAGGCAACTAGATCCATGCACATCTTTGTTTTTCTCGTCTGAGCAGGAATCTGGCTAAAACTGTATGGCTGGATAACTCCAATATTGCTCCCCATTTTTGTTGCATCAGATCTGTTGGGTCGGGGTTGTGAGTGGCTGTAAGCTGTGAGAGAATGTAAACAGATGGATGATAAGAAGGGCGCAGGCTTGCTCTGCACCAACAGTTCCATCCACAACTCAGAGGCAAGTTTCTGATGAACACCTGCTGCTCTGCAGAAACTACGTCCTGGAATAAGACACCTTTTTTTTTTTTTATTTTGGCTAAAAACGGCATAATCATGATTAAAAGACCACCGGGAACGCTTTTACAATAGATCAAAAGATGACTGGAGTGGGACTTTAAAATAGAACGAAGAAAATGAACCTAAACTGGTTTTATGCTGGGCGTCAAAGGCACAATGTCATAAAGGGAGAGCAATAAATGTACAGTCATTTGTAAAACAGTTAACAGCTTAATCAATTTAAAGCACATTAGATGTGAGGGCATTACAAATGTCACAAAAAGCCTTATCGGTGGGTGTTATTGATCTTTCTATAAAGATCCACTTCTATTCCAGCACTCAAGCAGTGTCTGTAATGTATGGAAATGTTTTGATGTGAAATATCAATGACTGTATTCAGAAGCAATGATGATTGTGCATCTTAGTTCATGCAGTTCAACAAAGAAATAACATTCAGACCAGAAGTTACGGTTAGTCTTTTTGACCAGCAGTTCAATGCGTCTTTATATGCAGAGTCAATCATAATAAACTTGATTTTTACTCCAAAACAGCTCTTGATCGTACAATTTTCTTTTATGTGGGACAAAACTAAAGACAAGTACCTTTGCAGTACATTACTCATGTTTAAAACTTAGGAAAATTATATTAATCTTGCACGGTTGCATGGTACGGTCCGATATGGTCCAGTCCCGTTTAGAATGGGCCAGGCAATTCAGGTGAACGTGAACAGTGTAACCTTTTACACAGAACTTGAGGTTACAAGTAGGATTGAGGGTACAATAGTTCACTGGACTCAAATGGCCCCCAGTCACCAGGTCTCAACCCAATGGAACACCTTTGGGATGTGGTGGAACGTGAAATTCAAATCTGGACGTACACCCGACAAATCTGCATTAACTGTGTGATGCTATCATGGGTCAAACTCTCTGAAGAATGTTTCTAGAACCTTGTTGAATCGATGCCACCAATGATTAAGGCAGTTCTGAAGGCAAAAAGGGTCCCACCCGGCACTAGCAGCATGTACCTAATAAAGTTGTAGGTGATATGTGAACTCCCTCCAATAACTATTGAAAATAACAAAACAGAAACAGGAAAACTACAAGCAATTAAACAAACTATTTTTCAAGCAAGAAACACAGAACAATAATTAGGCTGCTAACTCAACTCATTGATTACAATTGTAAATCACTGATTAAGTCACATCGGATTACTTTTTAAGAAAATCTTTTGATACACAAAGTAAACTCAGAAACAGAGCCCTGTAGTGTCATGTTAGTGTTGTTTGCATTACAATTACCACCTTCTCTATTAAGAAGTTCTCCATACACCATTCCTAAGTGAAATTGAGGCAGAAGACAGGATGGAGAAGAACATGGAGACACATGAAATCATCACAGAGAGATTTGTTTTTTTCCATCTGTCCTGAGATTGTGTGAGGACTGTACTGTCAGCTCTGCTGTTTCTGGCCGGATGATTGCGGCACTGAAAACTCATCACGGTTAAATTAATTCTAACACATCAACATGAAAAGTGACAGAGGAACACTGAATGTGCAGCAGTAATTATCCGTTTCTGAATTGCTCATTAGAATACCTGATTTTATTAACTAATCAAGTTAAGCTGATTTGCTGGGTTATTTTTCCCTTTGCAACTCAGAACGGATTGGAGCATTTGAGATTAGTACGTTTTAGATGTTTTTTTTTTTTTTAAAGAAATTAAAATGATCAGTAAATATGAGTTGTTTTTTTTGTTAAATCAAGGAGGATGACTGAGCCTGGGGTCAGCTTTGCATAATTTAATCATTGTAACAACTTCAAAAACAACCCCCTAGTTTTCTTTCTAAAAAAAAGCACACACATCTGACATAAACAACACTTTTAAGCTAAATTATTGTTATTTATATCATTTAAGAACACCTTTTTGGAGTGTGTGTTTTTATTGCGCTGTTTTTGATAGAAAAGTTCTTTCTAACACTAAATCTATTTTTCATTCTATTTAAAAAATGAAAATATCAAAGAGTAGAACAAGCTGTTTCTTACTCTGATCGTCAACATTTTTCACAAAAATTGGACAAAATAAATGAAAAGAGACGCTTGGATCCCTATATGACGCACATCTATGTATCAAGGATCGCACAGAAAAATGTGACAGGACAGTTTGTCTCAAAAGTGCATGCAAAAGACGCGCACCGACACGGAATGGGAAAGTGGTGGGCTGCATCCATCTCTCTGTTGCGCTGCATACCTGCGGCAGAAAGCATGCGTCTCTGTGGCAACCGAGGCAGACAGAACGGGGTAGCAACAGTGACATCCCTCCCGATGCATCTCACAACAGATGCCAGGACATCTCCCTTTATCGCCGAGTTCCCATCTGACAGCAGCTTCCTAACAACCACACACTGGAAAAATACACTAAAAAAAGGGAACGCTCGCACCCCCTCAAAATAAAACATACGGGGGTGTTTTCTTTCCACATCGGACGTGTTTTCTTACCAGTTTCTGCTCTTCCACGAGAGAGGAGAAGACGGACACAGATGAGTCACTCAGGAGAGCGGGAGATAACGGGATTCGAGCTGAAGCGCGGTTCCGGAGCTCCCATGTTAAGTCACGACGCACGTCACCGGCGCGTCTCCTCGCTGCGCGCTGACCCTTTTGGCGCACAGCTGCCATGCAGGTGAAGAAGCCTCAGCCCTGTCTGGACCAACTCATGTTACCACATTTCATGACCACGCGGCGAGGACTCACCCTGCATCCTGTGATAGATGTTCCAGCAGGATGCAGTGATATCACACGGGGCCAAGGAGAATTGGAGATGCGCATCACTGTCAGATTCCTGAATCCGTTCAATTTGAAGCCACAGGCTCCCGATTTAACACATTTCTCAATAAACAACGATCTAAAAAAAAAAAAGTCAATGTCAAAACCAACAGTTTTGGTTTTCAATAAAACTGTGTCAACATCAATATTGATTTATTCTGAGCAAATTTCATCTTTTGGAATTTGTTAAACGTGTTTTGCCTCCCCCCCAAAAAGGAAAACAACATTAAACACCATTTAGAAGATAATCAATACATTTACTAAAAATAATATTGCATTTTCAAAGTTAAAAAATGATTAATAACCTCTGTTTATGTGTGATAGTAACCCTTTACCTGTGATCTTTCCTCATACCCTTAAACACTCTCCCCCTTTCTGTCTGGTCCTTAAAATATGTATGTGGATTGTGAATAAAATAATAAAATGTGGTTCAGCTTGGACTGCATGGTGGTGCAGCGGTTAGCACCTCACAATGAGAAGGCACTGGTTCAAATCCTAGCTGGAATCTTTCTGTGTGGAGTTTGCATGTTCTCCCCGTGCATGTGTCTGTTTTCACTCCGGCCTCCTCCCTGAGTCCAGAAAAATGCTTTATGGTTAATTCTTGGCTCTAAATGGCCCCTTAGTGTGCTTGTGTGCAAGTCATTGTGTGGCCCTGCAATAGACTGGCAACATGTGCAAGGTGTGCCCCACCTTTGACCAACATAGACACGACAGGCTCCGATGACCCCGAAAAGGATTCAGCGGGTTAAGAAGATGGATGGATGGTTCAGCCTCAAATACAATAGCGATTAATACTCAAATACACCTTGTGTGTCCAGAAATCACATGACTCTCACAGCAATAAAGTATGTCCAACCCAAGAGACTCTCCGCTCTTTTATTTTCATCAATACATTTCTTTTTAACCCAGTCCTGGTCTGGGTTTCACCACCAGATTACGGAATTGATTCAGAATTACTAAACATCATGTTGATTTTTTAAAATTCCTTTCTTTTTCTGGCTGTAAAAAGATGCTTTCTTTGCTTGTTATGTGAAAAAAAAAATTGAGGAAACTTGTAATTGAAAAAAACGTTACAGTAAAGACCAACGAGAAAAGAAGATTTCTGTCTTAAAAAGTGAAACTCAATAAAAATCAGTTTATAGATTGTATTAATCAATTACTTTTTTATTGATGGCAGACTGGAACTGGTTTAAAAATTTGCTTTTTTAAACCACTTCAAAAATATAATCTTACTGGTTGAAATTCTCAGTAGGCTGAATCATACCAAAGACTAAAAAAGGAAACCTAATGCCTCTGCTTGACAGTCAGCATTAAGGGGTGGGATTGGGGGGTTAAACTGCCAAATGGTTCCCGAGCGTGGCTGTGTCTACAGCTCACCTCTCCCCCAGGGGATGGGTCAAATGTAGAGAACAAATGTCACACGCGCAAATGCATGACAGCTAATGGGACTTTAACTTTAATATATTAAAAACCGTTTTGATAATGGATGCTATAACATCACCTGTTGTGAGTTGACTCTTCCAAATGAGATTAAAAAAAAAATAGGTGACAGGAGAGGTCACTCTGGTAGTAATGTCAAGGTCAAAATATTTATGGAACACATCCTAAATAGAACAAAAAGTCATTAAAAATAATTATAATACACACAACTACAAAGAACAATGTGTTGATAGGTTCTAAATGAGCATAGGTGGGACTTGGTTCATTATGTTAAAATGTAAAAACTTCTGACCGGCTGGAAGGTTAACTGCAATGCCCTTACAGGAGTGTGAAAATGAAAAAGATTGTTTGGTTAAGGGCTGCACGGTGGCGCAGTGGTTAGCGCTCCTGCCTCACAGCAAGAAGGTTCCCGGTTCAAGTCCTGGCTGGGGGACCTTTCTGTGTGGAGTTTGCATGTTCTCCCTGTGCATGCGTGGGTTTTCTCCGGGTACTCCGGCTTCCTCCCACCGTCCAAAAACATGCTTCATAGGTTAATTGATTACTCTAAATTGTCCGTAGGTGTGAATGTGAGTGTGCATGGGTGTGTGATTGTGGCCCCTGCGACAGACTGGCGACCAGTCCAGGGGTGTACCCTGCCTTTGCCCATGAGTAGCCGGGTTAGGCTCCGGCAACCCCGTGACCCCGAAAGGGATAAAGCGGCTTGGAAAATGAATGAATTGTTTGGTTAACATGGCACCAATCCCTTTAAAAGCCCAACATTTAGCAGTAAAATCTAAAATCAATCTGGAAACAGACAAGGAGGCAGTGAAAGAATGCCAAGATCGGGATTAAGTGTTCACACTATACGTGCCAGTTAAAAGGCAAGCTGCTGTGTTCTGAACAATTTGCAAATGACACGGAGAACATTGATCAAAGCTGCCACACACTGCAGCTGCAGGAGTCCATTTGAGGGGCATAGGCATTATTGTCAGGGAAATGAAGTTTCATTTGAAAATCAAGTTCTATTGGAGCACCTTTAATTTGGCACTAAAATGTTCTTAAATGCACTTTTTTTCTGAACTGAAGACAAACAACTATAACTATATATGTGTGTGTGTGTATACATATATATATATATATAAATGCATATGTACATTGGGTCAGTCCTCATATAAAACCCATTTGATTTTTAAGATCAATATTTTCCAAAAAACATCCAATCAGAGGAAAAGTGAGCATTTATTCAGCTAATCCAGACGTTTGCTGGTTTCTAGTTCTTCAACTTTACAGTTTGATTTTTTACAGCACCTAGTTTTTAGAGAATGCAACTCCAGCTGTTTTTTTTTCTTTTTTTTTTTTTTATAAAGTGGGCAACACACAGAGTCCTGAAAATTGATTTACTGGCAGAAAATGAGGGTTTTTCCTTAGTTGGCCTATTAGTTGCCATGGCAAACAAGGCCTTTGTTTTGGTCAACAGGTTTTAGGTATATCCACTTTTCCAGCATTACAGCCACACATTTGTATTTTGCTGTCTCTGAAAACACACTACAATGAGTATATGTGTCCATTAGGACACCTGAGTTGCCATGCTGTGTCAGTTTGGTCCATCAGCATAGGGGTCACAGACCAGCTCTCACACAGGGCCGCGGTGCGCAGAGCCACAAAGGGAGCAGCTGGAGCAGATGGGAAAGAAATGGATGAAAGGACGATGAGACAGAGCTGTGACTTTAATATTTAAGCAGTGAACCTGCATGTTGCTCCGCCCAGCAGGGACGAGGATAAAATCATCACAGAAAAGTAACAGATTATTAAGACAGTGGAATCAAAAGACGGAGGCACAGAGCTGCAGAGGGCTGTCAAACATCGTTTTCTACAACCTTGCAAACCTTATCTCAGCAGTCAGCAGACGCTGGGGCCTTTCACTATGAATATTGACTTAATTGATGCCCACAAAGCAGCAGAAGCTCATAAGAAGATAGAAGTGTTATCAAGTGGTCGTTTCCTCAGCGGATAATATAATTAAGAAATGTCAAGGAGCAGTAACAGTAGAGGTCAAGTTTGTGACTGCAAGACGAAAAAAAAATTCTCAGAAAACTGCACACGGATAATGACCTATATTAAGATTTATAGAAGTTTGCATTGGTGGAGCAGTCTGAGAAAGTGTGGGCTTTATTTGAACTAAACTAAAAAGCAAAGGTTTAACCCTTTATTTCAGATTAAAATTGACTGGAGTGTTTTTTTTATTTGGAAGACTGCACTTCATTAGCATAACTTACTGCAAACCCTTCAATATTCTAATAATCAATCAAAATGTCATACGTGCATACAGGACCTCATGATTTCACAGGCATAAATATCAATAAAAAAGTGATCTTACAGATTAAGCACAACACCTCTGTGGGTCAGGACCTTTGAATGTTCCTCAAAAGCAAAGTCAGCCTAATGATGTTTAATCCTTAACAGTGAGCTACTCAATAATAATGCATTATTCATCCTGTTCTATATCTTCCAATGGTAAAGGTAACCTTGAATCATGCCTAGGGTCCATCTGTCAGAATTAAAACCAGAAATGGAAGATTGCTACAGTAAGAAATGGAATCTGTCTAATGGAGAGAAGCATGAATTTGCAATGATCCCAAAATGTTGCTCATTTTAAAATAGCAGTTAAACACTATAATACATCACACCTGTTTTTTCCGGTTTCTGCAAGTGCATCCATCAGAATGGATCGGAGCAGGGAGCTTGTGGCATCACAACTACAAGCTTTTCTTTCCATCTGCATTTTTTTGCCTGCTCTAGATTCACAATAAATTGACTAAACACTCACAAATGCAATTTTAAGTTTAACTTTCTTTAAACATGTCCTCCATCATCAGAAAAATACCACAAAAAATGTAAAAAAAAAACAAACCACCCTTTCATCAGGGTGGGCCCTTAAAGTAAGTTGAGAAATCTTACCTGAACCTAAAAGGGAAACAGACATGAAGGGCGTGAATAATGCATCGTTTCCCCATGAATGAACAGAGAGTAAGAAACATGCAGATTGTAAGCGCCCAATTTATTCTGGTTGTAACATAAAATAGTACATTATCCATTTATTGCTCTTTTTGTGACAGAAACCTTTTTGTGTCCCAAAGGTACAGCAACCCAAAAATCAATTTCACCTGTTAAATGCCTCTCCCATTGTCTGAGAATTTTGTGTGCGCTAAACACAATGGACTCATCTGTGAAATTCAAAGAGGGGTAAAATCCCAACGGCCTAAATTCCTCTATGGATTAACAAGAAAGAATATGACAAAGCTTTGCTTCATGAATTCAGAGAAACAATAATCTAAACACACTTTGACAGTTTTCAGTGTTACAGTTTGCATTTATCAGGATTTTGGATGACAGTGGCTGAGGGGTCAAAATGTTTCTATGACTGGATGGTTTTCTTAGGCCTCTGCAGTAGTTGGAACAACTCTCACATACAAGGTTTTGGTGTCGAGAGATTTTACGGATGAATCTGCGGCAAGTTCTGAAAAAGAAAAGAGAACATTTTACATTAGGAGTTTGAGCCTTGAAAGAAAATATAAGTTGGAGCAATTATCAATAAAAATTTATTTTATTGAAATTCTAGAAAAAGGAAATGATGAAAAGTTAGAAATCAGAAGCCAGTCCAACAACAAATGTATGCAAACACTATTAATATAAATAAAATGTAGCCTCAAATACAAAAAAGGGTTTATACAAATGTACACCTAATGTGTCTGAAAATAACCCCTATTGTAACAGTAAAATCTTTCCAACATAAGAGGCCTTCAGCTCTTATCTGTTTGCTCAGTTACACGTAGTTTGGCTCTTTATTACGATCATGTAGTTACTTACAGAGGCATTACATTCCAGCTGCTTGCATAGCGGTTTGCAGGTTCAAAAATTAGATCTCTAAACTGTGATTTGCATGCTAAATGTATTTAAAGCTCCTTAAAAAGTGTGTTTTCTGTGATTTGTTTACCAATACTGACACTCTTCATTATCATTTTAGAGTAAAAAAAAATGAGGACTGATTCCTGAAACATCGTCTTTATTTCTACATTTTAGCCAAAGTCCTTAACTGTAGGTTAAGAGTGGAGGTATTTGAAATGGGGGTGAGAT
This sequence comes from Adrianichthys oophorus, assembly GCA_036245035.1. Lineage (NCBI taxonomy): Eukaryota > Metazoa > Chordata > Actinopteri > Beloniformes > Adrianichthyidae > Adrianichthys > Adrianichthys oophorus. The sequence goes on along the minus strand of BSAI01000073.1, from coordinate 20,770,876 downwards.
TCAGTCTTAGAAAAAAAAAGTTTATGTTGCATTAGTGAGGCTTCCAAGTTAAAATGCTAAACATTCACAAAATCAACATCTACTTGTGCGTTGATATACTGACTTCAAATTTTTTATCCATCTGTTACCAGCAATCAGGAAAACTAAACGTAGGTTTTTGTTTTACTCCTCTGTAGTTAGCTGTGTCACATGTTACCAAACATGTACTTTATTAGATGAAATCTAAGTAGTGATGCTTTTTTAAATGATTTCTTTATTTAACATAAAGCACTTTGAGGTATCTGTAACAGGAAAAGTGTTCTATAAATAAAGAATAATTTAAATTTAGATCTAGTTATTCAGTTCTGTGCCTTAGTTTCTGAGTTACAAACTTGCACCAGAAATGTATTGCAGTATGGTAACAACAAAATTATAAATGAATTAATCTCCACAGAGACCAATGCCTAATGTCCTCCTCATACCTTCAGTAAGGTCCTGGTCCAGGTAGAGCTTCAGCCGTCTGCTGCGGAGGCCGAAGACTTTGGCGGTCTCAGACAGCAGGCCTGGGTAGCTGAGGGCATTGTGGCCCACTGGGTTAACCAACAACAGCGTGCCCACCTCTCCAGCCTGGCACTCTGGAGGAAATGAATTACACAGAAATAATAGCTTTAGTTGTTTTCACAGATTTAGTGAGGAGGCATGTGAAGAGATCTATACAATTGATGTCTCAGCTATAACAATAAAGAAGGAGTCAGCAGCTTCTTAGGTGAGCCTAATGTACAGTACTTTCCTTTGAAAAGAAACTTTCTAAGCTTGGATTTGAGTCCATATTTAAAAGGCAACACATAATATGCTTATCAAGCTTTCCGGTGCTGTGTTGCCTCCATGGCAATGGAGGACCACTCTTCAAAGTGTGCAGATTTGTTTGTTAAAACGACCCTGCTCAAAGACTTTGAGTCTGACTCACGATGTGATTATTCCAAACTAAGAGTTTTTTTGTTGTTGTTTGGTTTGCATCCTTGATTATAATAACACACTTCAAAAAATAATTCCAATGGTTTAATGCTTATAATGACCAAAAAGAGGGGGAAAAAAGTTAAAGGACTTGTTTTGCATGATTGGGTACATATGCATTTCTCACCAGCTGGCTGTGCGTTGCACAGAACAAGGTTCACATAGGGGCACAGCGGGGTGTTCACTGCAGGGGCGGGGCCAGGAGAGGACGGGTCTGAAGTCACAACTAAAGTTTTGCCACTCAGTGCCAGAAGATCCGTTTTACTTGTCAGCTCTACAATAAAGCACATTATAAAAAAAAGACATTAGAATAGAATAGTCTAGAAAGAATATATTTTGAACAAAATATGTATTTTTACTCTATTTGGTGCTGGAGAGAATTAAAGTAATCTGTTTTACAGCTACTGAAATATTTGTTACCAGTTCCGCCGTTGAAGAATCGAAGAAGGCTGTTGTTGGTTCCAAAGACGCTCCTGCACACTGTCTGCAACCGATCCAAGTCTAGTCTGTTATCTCCCTTTGGATTCTCCAGCAGAATGACCCCCTCTGACATAAAACACAAAAGTTAAATAGGGCAAATAAAAAAAACAAAACCTGTTTCTGTTGAAAGAGAGGAGTTATCTTATGTCATCATCACTTTGGCTTTGCTTTCGTTTCAAATGAAACAGTGTTGTGGTTTATTTTCTCCTTGCTGTTACAGAACACGGACGCTGCATATTTTCTACCTAGTTCTCTGTTGCCGACTTTCACCCGGGCGTTGATGTACGCGCATGCAGGTCCATTTAGGGAAACTTGACGGACTGAAGATCCCTTCACTATAGTTAACTCCAAGTCTGAGCCCTTCAGCTGGAATGATAACACAAGCACAACCAATATAAACAAGTTAGTAAAGAAGAGAAAGACGATTTTATCTTTTTGATTGTTTTACCATATCGTCGTGTTTTCGTGTACACTGTCTAAACAGAGCCTGAATCAAGCTTGAAAAAGCCCAAACGTGTCCTGAAGAGATCCACTCTTACCTGCGTAGTTTCTGCTATGATGATGCTGGCACTCTTCGGAACAGGATATGGGAGCAGTGGAGCCTTTGTAGTGCCCAGAATAAAATCAGTGTGGGCCTGGATTACAGAGGCCAAGTACTCCCCCTCTGGCTGACAGCGGTAATACACAGTTATCTCATCTGATGGCACCAAATGTCCCTTTAAAAAAAAAAAAAAAAAGGTTAGGGCTTCAAATAAAAATGGTCATTTCTCAGCTTTAAAGTAAAGGGTTGATTTGCGATTAATGTGCTTTCATAATGGATGTGAATGAGTCACTTTGGCAAAAGTACTGCTCAACTTTTTTAAGCAAACAAAGGATGAAATGAATCACAAATTAATAAAAAAAGACCCCCTTTCTTTAGAAAACAATTACACAAAATGAGGACAGCCAAAGGGAAAAGAAACATAAAGGAACTAAAGGGGCCAGCATAAAAAGCAGGTATCAGACTGAACAAGAACAAATAAAAGCAAGGGGGCATTTTTTACTGGATAAAAACCCATCCATTCTGACATCTTTCACTGCCAACTTCCACTAACCGTGACACATTCAAACACCCATGCACGGCTGCACACATGCAGACTGCAGCACATACAGGCACACCTCAATTGCAGTGTGTGGCTCAAGGGCAGAAGAACAACATTAGCGAGATACAAAGGAGCAGTCAATCAATGCAGGGAGCTTTATAGGCTTCTCTAAGTCAAGGTTCTGACCCTGACAGATGTGTGTAATACAGTATGTGTATCAGATGAAGCCACAATGCTCACTAACTGATGAGCAGTCTGTCTTTTTTTTAAAAAAAAAAAAAAAAAAAGGTAAAGCTTAGTGTTGTTTCTCAACCCCTACATCCCACGCTAACAGTCATAACTCACACTCACCCACAAACTACACCTCAACGCACACAAGAATTGTTAAAACTTAATTCTCCTCCACAGGGTGGAAAATTCCTAACAGATCTTTGTTTGAAATACCTGGAGGAATTTAGCCTGGCCAGGAGCCTGAGCACAACGCTGCAACAAGGGGGACGGAAAAAACTATTTGTTTCTTGTGAAAACAGGGGGGCTGTTGGCTAATCCGCCTTTACACCGCAGACCACTTCAAAGCCCAAACAGTAGAATCTGAAGGAGGCCAGACTCTAATTAAGCTTCTATTAAACCTGCCTTATAATGGAGAAACCTCTAACTGTGATGCTGAAGTGGAAATATTTCCAAACGGCTCCAACGGCATAGGACATGAGAAGGAAGAGAAGTGACAGGAACGAGTAAAGGACGGGGCTACTACAAAAATGTGTCCAGGTTCTTCACTTTGTGCTTTTACCTAATACCTTCAATAACTATCAGCTCATCAAATGTTTCAGACTATCAGTGACTGAAGTAAGATCTTAAAATAGGCTTTAGGGTTGAAAATATCTGGTAAAAATAAGAGAAAAAGCCCCAAAATTGAAAGTAAAAGTGCATGATCTTAGCGACATATTTTTTTTTCACTGAAATAGCTCTGATTATGTGACCCCAATGATTCAGGCATGTCAGTTCTCAGTTATTAAACACTGGATTGTGAAATTCAGTAGCCGTCTGTTGTGTGTCACTCATGCCTCCACAGCTAAGGTTGTTCCAGAAATAATTGCCCCACCTTTTTGCGTAGTTTCTGAATGCGGTTGATGACTTCCCGGGCAACGCCCTCATCCACCATGGACTGATCCGGAGTGACATCCAACAGCACCAGGACCTGAGCCAGGACATGCCAAGAGAGAGGAACTCTGATTTCAAACTAATCACGGATGTTTACATTTATGGGTTTGGATTTGCGAGCTGTCAGATTTTATACATTTTCTTTCAAAAATGACAGAAGCAATAATGAGATAACCAAGAACACTGACAATTGGTAAAAATTTAAAGAGACTGTGATGACAGTGTCTATTGCCATACTATAAAATGTTCATTATTTTCAATTACAGCAACACACACACTTGTTTTAATCAGTTTATCCAGCACAGCAAGATTAGAATCGCAAACACAGGATTTATTCCTTTTTCTATAATCTTTGTGAATTTCTTCACCTCGAGAATTCTTCCTGTTCAAAAGGTTTGATTGAGGGTGGACCCACAATGCCACAGGTGGAGAGGGGTCTGGGACTTTTAATTTGTAATTTGCATCTGAGAAGACTAAATAATTTAGCATGAAATTAATCAAATTGCAGAGAAATGTTTATAAAACAGTCAAATGGACTTGGGTTGTTAAATTGAAAGGTGAAAAAAAAACCTAGGTCCAGATGGTCATTTTTAAAATTTGCTATTGGTCTTTTGGTTAACCTATGGAGCATGCCTTTAGGTATTACCCTGTTAAAATCTTAACTGCATGTTTATCCAAACCTCCAAAAACCTGTTATATATTGTTTTCGTGTGGTTCCCTGCTGTTTGTATTATTGGTCAACTTATCTGGTTTTTTGTTAAGTTAGTTTTAGTTCTTAGTTTTAGTTCTGTCTTGACTCATATTTGCTATTTAATATCTTAAGTTGAGTCATGTTCAGTTGACCCCTTTAATGGATCAAGCACTTTGGATCAAGAACAAATGTATGAATTTACCCATTTCAAGTAAATTGGAAAAACACACATTCTCCAAAGTTTTTGAACCTGTGGCTCAATCCTTCAGGCTTGGTCCATCACAGAAACTAACCGCACTGAAGGATCATGTTACTTAAAATAAAACGTTTTGTGACTATGCTATTTTAAAGCAGCATCAGTTATACATTTAGAGTAATAAACTAATTCTTTAATTAATGTGACATCTGTCGGGGCCCAACACTGAGATCACTTGAATATTTTTCAAAGTAAAAGCACACATCTGGCTTTGGTAAAAATTTCAGTCTCTTTTAGTTTATGTAAAAACATCAAAGTAAAGGGACAATATTAGGGCTCCACAACCCTGATTTTTAAGATCTACCACCCTGCCCGTTTCCCAGATCTTCCTACGCTGCTTGCTGCTGATTACCTGATTCAGGTGTGTTCAGTCAATCGTGTTATGGAAACACCTAAGTCAGGCAATCAGCTGCAAGCATTATGGGGAAAGCTGTAAACAGGCAGGGTAGTAGATCTTGAAGGAAAAGGGTTGGGCAGCCGTGAAAAGCATTCAGAACATGAAACCAGCCTCAAATCAGGTAATCTGTTAAATAATTGTGTGTCACTAAACAAGTATTGTTTGAAGATGGGCTGCTGCCAGCCCTGGGCTCTCCACTAAAGGAGAAAGAAGGAAGAGAGAGAGATGACAGAGGAGAGATATAAAAGCAAGAGAAAAAAGAACAGAGACAGATGGAAGCTGGAGAGGCAAAGCGACTGAATGAACAAGTAAATATAAGAGAGAATTAAAAGGAGAGCTCAGTGCGCTGGTATTAAGGTACAGCCGTGTGGCGGGTGTACGGTTGGAGGAGCACTGATTAGAGAAAGCCTGTGGGGAGGACATACGTAGTGGTTTTTCACTTAACCGTGAAATGATTTCATACATCACACAAGCAGCGAAGACAAAAAGCCTTTTATAGTTGATGATTGTTTGATGCAGTAAGAGAAGGATTTTTTTTTTTGGAGCACTTGCCTTTTACTTTTGGATCCATGTACTCAACAGCAGGTAACAGAAAATACCTAGCCTGCCCAGATAATTGTATCTGGGTCTGTATATAATTCTGCTATAACAAATGACAGACAGCACACGTACCTGAGAGTCTGAGTGCGCCTCGTACTGTGCAGCAGAGCCAGAGCTCTGATCAAAGGTGTACATCAGCCTCAGGTCCTCCTCGTGGAGCTCATGCTCGTTCACCGTGATGCTCCCTTCAAATTAACCCCACAGGATTAATAACAAGCAGGTTCCTGTATTCTTCTCTAAGCCATACAGTTAATAAATCACACAGTAGTTTGAAACACGGATCCCTTTATATGGTGCATTTTAGCTGCATGTTGTTTAGTACATAGACTGAATTTCTCACAAGAGGACAAAGCAAAATAAAAGGTGCGATCTACCCTTTGACCTGATATTTATTTTTATGGTTAATCCTTTTAAAGACCCACTCTGACGAAAGTGGTGTTTTGGTGTTTCTAACATGTTCTTGTGACATTTATCTGGTGATGGAGAACATTTACTTAAAAAATTAAGCTTAAATTAGCATTTCCAAGTGTTTCTTTATTCAAATTGTTGTAAATCAGGAGCAGACAAAAAAAATTCAGTTTGAAAAGCTTGTAGTTGTTACGTGCAAGCTACAATCGGCAAAAAGCTCCCTGCTCAGCTCCATTCCAAAGCATCCACGATGCAGACGATAAGATCCATGTACATCTTTGTTTTCCTCATCTGACCATCTGGCTCAAAACTGTGTCTGTATAGCTCTGATTTTGTTTGCCATTTTTGTTACACTGGTAATGTTAACTTGGGGTTGAGAGGGGCTTTAAGGTAGCCGGAGAGCGTGGGAATGGATTGCTCTCAGCTATGGGTGACAGGAAGGGGGGCAGGGTTGCCCCATGTCAACGATTCTGCCAACAACTCAGAGGACTTTACATATATTCCTTAAATGTAGTACTTGAATACTGAAGTCATAATTTTTTATTTTTCACATTTTAGTGAGCATGTTAGGCTAAATCTGAATTCCTCCTCTACCCCACGGCTCCTCCCTCTTGCTCCAACTGCAGGGGCATTTAGAGCTGTAGTGGTGTCCAAACTTGTTTTTTCTTTTTAAGGAGGAGCCGTAGGAACCTAGAGCTGAGAGGTTGAGCCGTGTCGCGCTGTAGTGTAGAGGAGAAAAGCATTTCTTCACGTGGGTGTGCTCTGAAGCACATAAGTTTACATTTAAATGTAAGTAATGACTTTTTTAAGTTATAAAGCCGATGTTATGTATTTTCCGAGCGCTGGCAGCTACATAGACATAGATGACCAGTGAACATTGATGACCTCATTGAGTGGCAGTAATGTCTTGATTTAAAAACATTTTTTTTTCCCCCATATCTCTCCACTTGTAGGGGTGAAATGCTAAATGTAGGAGTAGGGAGAAGCCGCAGGGGTAAGGGATGAATTCGGATTCGGCATTAGTTTATTCTGCAGAAACATGAAGTATTTGTCAAAGCACAACACATTTCCGAAAGATCACTAAAGAAAATGGATCATTCATGAGTGAATTCAGTACTCAATTCAGTACTCAATTCAGTACTCAGTGCATTCTATGAATGGCTGTTAATACTATTGGGATTGTACCTATAAATAAATTATGTTTCTAATATCCAACAATTCTATATTTTAAATAAACTAGCACATTTCCAACTCTTCTCTGTGATATGAATGAGCTACAATCAAACTGAACCCAATCATCTGCTTTTCCAGAGATACTTTTTTAAAGATAAAAGGAGTGACATTTGCCCATCCTCAGTTTGCCCCTAGCACCCATTAGCCAAGTCTGTGTTCTAAGTAAAAGCCATGAAAATGTTACGGTTCACTGTACACTTCCCAACACTTGGGGACATTTTATTTCTTTCTAATTTCAGATTTCCACACTCTCATTTCTCTGGTACTTCTTTGCCTTTTTGCTTGAACCTCTTTTTACACAGAATATAATGGAATCAAAGGATAACGGCCAACAAGTCAGATCTTTTTCCTGCAAAACTAAAACCTTTCTGAACATGACTAAACTCAAATATTACTAATCATTTTACAATAAAAGGTTGTTACATAAACACCATAACCCAACTTTTCCGTTCTTGCTTGTGCTCCTTTCCCCCTCAATTTGGCCTGACTTCAAACATCCCAATGATTGGAAGTCTGAAGTTCCCACAGCCCAGCTAACCTCTGCTGCCTCCGATTCCAGAGGCCCTGGGGACATGCTTCGTCTTTTTATAATTGGAAAGGCGAGGTACCTTGCTCAGCTTTGATCCCCACTTGGGCTCTGACGACAAACTGGCTTATGAGTGAGTCAAACCTAAAAGCATCTGCTGACTGTTCTTCAATAACACCTTATTTCATAAGGAAGATGACTACTTAATAATAAAGTTTTCTTTTTCTTTCATTTTTTAACCAAAAGCCAACTGGTCCATTTTGCACATAGATTAAAAATTAATTTATTTATATATAGAATTTGGTATTTAAAAAAAAAAGAAGACAATAAAGGCAAAATAGCTCATGAAATAGTATATTTATGTTTTGCATTTGTAAATGTATGTGCTTGCTCTTTCTTATGTATACCTGTTTTCTGGAAGGCCTCTAGCTGTTCACTGGTGAGCTCCTTGATAGAAGCAGTGACAGCTTTGAAGGCCCCCTTTAATCTCTTGCCCAACACCATGTGGTCTGGCTCGGCTCTCAGGCGGATACCATACTTATCCTTGTCTGTTGAAAGAGTCAACTGTCGCACATTAAGCTCCTGTGGGGACAAAAATAAAACACATCCTAAAAATCTCAAGACAATTAGCAATCATACATTAAAATAATTAAGTAATACTTTCTTATTAAACCCAGAATGTAAATCAGAAAGATTTGTGGTGATAATTAAGAGTCTGAAAGAAGGTGAAAATTCAACTAATTTTATGTCAATCCCTTAAGTGAATGGACATTTCAGTTTACAGCAAAGTCCTGAAAATAACGGAGTAAAGATAAAATATAAATATTTTTAAAAGCCATTACGCTAAAAGCTGTTGAAGTTATTTATGCATTGTTTTTATTTCATCTTATTTCATAGCCTTAGTACAACTTGTACGGCTGGGATACTGTTGTTCTCATGTTCAGCTGTTTCACCCCCGAATGTGGGTGACAAAATGCTGCCAAATGGGTGAGAAGTGTTGAGAAGTGTGAGAAGATGTACCAGCAGGAATGTTCACATGCTTTCGATTTTTGGAATAATAGCTCCTTGAAGATATCCTGGGGTTGACAGTACACTACAGCGACAGCTTTCCACTTTTTGAACACAGCTTTCCTTTTTGCCATTTTGCTTGAATGTTGGGATTTTATATTTCTTTCTTACTTTGAGTGGCAAAAAACACGTAAATCTTCTGGGATTTTGTGGTTTTCTGCATTGATTTCTCATAAATATAATTTGATCTTTATTGAAGTCAAGAGGGAATGGCAATTTTTTTGGTCCTGTAATGAAAATGCACAAAAAGTCATTTTTTAAAACATGAGAAAGTTATTTGAACACAAAGATAAACACAAAGAAAAGGAAGTATGTGAACCCTTAAATAATGACCTTAAATAAACTATTGATCATTGGAACGAGGTGTGAGCGTGTTTGGACTTGTTACAAACATGACTTTGGCGGTGTGAACCAGACATTTTGTAGCTGAGAAAATTTACTCATAGCTTTTAAAGGATTGACAGAAATATGTTGATGTGACTAATGCCTTGCAAAAAAAAAAGCTTTTTAAAGATCTATGATATTTAGTCACTGTTTCGCAAACCCCAGAAAAAGGTGACAAATGGATTTCAGAAAAATGTATAAGATTGCAGTCAGCCAAATGCTCTACCAAAAAAAAATGGCCACAAGTCCAAATGACCCCAACAGCACAATGACGACTCATCAATAAAATAAAGAAAGAACTCAGAATAAAAGATTAACGTTCATTGGAAATGGCTAATATTAGTATTTGTACATCTGTAACACGTAGAGCAAAATAAATGGATGAAGTAGTATGTCTACAGCAAGACACAAGTCAAGCACATGAATATTCTGCTCACTTCACTTAAAAATACAACGTATTCCTGAAATCTGAGAAGAAATAAAAGAAATAACAGAGAAAACCATGGACTGATGAAACTATTATTGAACTATTTGGAAAAAAACAGGCAGAATTACATTTAGAAAAAGGAAAAGTCAAAATAACTTCAACCCGTTGCTTCAACAAAAACAAAAGAAAGAACACTGTTCATTAGCTCAAACAATAAATGATCAATAGCCATGATAATCAACCTTAACACTCTTCTCCATACATTTATTGTATTATTCTTCAAACTAAAATGAGAAATATCCAGGATCCAATTAAATTGACTGAAGCAAAAAAATCTAAATATAGCCTCCTTGACAGGCTTGCCATCCACTATTCCTTTCAGTCAATCATACTGTTCAAATTGGGACTACATGTCAGCATAGATAACTTTTGACAGATAGCACACATGGGCATCTGCAGAGGCCTCAGTAACAAAATCGACAGCAATGTGAGCTGAACATTAATAATATATTTGAGGAATTAATTTGGGCACTGATTTCACAAAAACATAGTTAAATGAAATACTTTTGCGTAGCTTGTCAAGGCTTTAAAGAATTGTATATTATATTGGTGCAAAAAAAGTCAATACATGTGTCAGCTTCCACTGACTCATTTGTTATTCTGCAGAGCATGTTGAGCTCAGTGGAGACTTTGCCGTCAGTGGAGAGACTCCAACAGGCGAGTCAGCGAGAAAAAGCTGAGTGAAGCGAAAATTCAGCTGGCATGAAAAAGAAAGGTGCCCTTTCTCCTCCGAAAACACATTCTGCACAAGCGTACGCAGGTTTTAAAAAAGCCTGCTTGAAGAGAAAGTTCACACACATCTACTTAACCCGTTTCTTCATGCAACGAGATTTTTTCTAGTTTTCTCCACCTCCCTCTGTAAACTCATCATGCTAAAGTAGCTTTTAAGTGTAAACAAGGTTTAAGGGGCTGTTTCTCCTTCAACTTTGAGCTTATTTTGATCAAAGCAAACTGATTTCAAGATAACAGTTCAAGAGGAAAAGCAAAAGCGACACTTTGCTCTAGAAAGTTAACTTACTTCAAGAATGTATTTCTGTAAAGACTGTATGTCTTTAAGGGCTTCGGGGTCTTGATGAATCACTACCACCTCCTTCAGTGGATACTGAAACAAACAAAAAAAAAGCTAAAATAACGGCTAGCAAGAAAAACCAGCTACAAAACATCAGAAATATGGCATAAACTGATTTTTTTTTACATTTAAATGGACTTGATGTTCTACTCTGTAAGAGTGGTCTAAGTAATTCAAACATCTAGATATGAAGATTCTGATAAAAAATAAAATAAAAAAAATTACAAAACCAAATGTGGAACTAAATCTAACTCTAATTAAAATGTGCTACTTTTTTTTTCTACTTAGTCAGAAAGTTAACTTTTCCTTCAAGGCTCAATTTTAAAGAATTTGATAAAGCCACAAAAAGAACTTTAAATCAAAATCTCCCAAAAATTGGTAGATTCTATTCATTTTTAATAAAATAAACAAGTTAAATAGTTTTGTCCATTTAAAAAAAAGCAAAAAAATATGGCAGTTTTGAGTATTTCAAATTTTTTGACAAGATATATCCCAAGGTAGAACTTCTTGATGGTGGTGTGCACAGTTTAAATGGTGGAAGATGGCGATATACCTTGACAGGCAGGGTCTTCCTGTCTCTAATCACTCTGCCGAGTTCAATCACAGACTGCATCTGAGAGACGGCGCACTCAATGCGCTTGTCAATCAAAGACTCCCTATAAGAACGAGGCACAACAGTAGAGAAATTAGCATTATTTTACAAGCAGTACAATGAAATCCAGCACATCACAGCGCTAATAAATAATCATTCAGTGATTAAGAAGCAAAAGAAAAAGCAGGTTTGGAAGTATTTCATCAATTTTCAACTGTAGCGGGCTCAGTTAATTTATGTTAATAAGCATATGACCCAGATTCTACCTTTTACAACTCTGCAACATTTTCTTCGCAGCACTTTGGGTGCAATTTTGAAACAAACCTCATCTTTTAATGAAAAAAATGCATCATAAATTAACATCAGTGACAGACAGAGAGGGGGAGAAAATGCAGTATTTACTAATTTGTATTTAAAAAAAAAAAAAAAAAAAAAAAACTTTGGAATTACAAATTTCTGTCATTTTAGAATGAAGGCATTCTGAGACATTAAGCCATGAAGTCAAATGTAGTCAAAAGTTTCTCTGTTAATTACAAGAATAACCCTTGTAATGTGACATACTGTAACAACAGTTGTTGCGCTCTTATGTACTCTTATCATTCGAGTATGAGAACAGCCCTGAAGAAAAGTGGAAACAGGAAACATCCAATCGTTTAATGAGGAAGGAGGAGGAGCAGCTCCCACCACCTGATTGGTAGCTGACCTTTAAGAGGAGGTTGAGACGGAGACATCAAGAATAAGGACTATTTAAAGAAGCAGCACTGCAGCTGCCTAAGTGACGATGAGAATTATATGACCCACTGCACAAAGTATTTTACTAATGCAAAATCAAATGCATATTTAATCATGTCTGATTTTTTTTTCTTTATAGTTAAAAATGATGCAATTAAGTTTGGGCAATTAGAAAGTTCTCCCAGGCATTTAAAAACTAATCAGCAGCCAAGCTTCACATTTTTACAGCAGCAAATGAAGTGAGTGAAATCCTATTATACCAGCAACATCCATTCTACAGAGCACACAAGTCAAACTAGAGGCAGGGCTATTCCGATGTCTTGTTTTTTCTATTAAATATTCATGTTGTTTTCAAAAGAGACAATCCAATTATTTACTGTGATTGGCTTTGAGTCAGACTTTTCAACTTGGTTTCTGTATGAGTAAATCAAAGTAACACACATACTATATGTGCATTGTCTTCTTCTGTGTAAAAACATGGAAGAAGACTGGTTTAAAGAGCTCGAGCCAGTACGAGGACGGCTGAGACGGGCTGAAAAGCTGTTGTCAAACCTGACAGTTGTGCAGAAGCTACTGTGGCCTCTTGAGTTTCAAAAGTTCGTACTCTGGGGATTTCTGAGTGCAATACAACTGAGAAAAGTAAGGCCATGCACTCTGGCTGAACCTGATTAGGCTTTGAATAAGCACTGGATATACTGAGAGAACAGGAGCAAACACAGGGAGAGGGGTTAGATGTTTTTGTGTGGCAAGAACAGACATTTAAACCCGCTGAACTCTGGTAGATTGACTTGGTTAAAAAATAGATTCAGGAAAAAGTGAAGATACTGAATTCCTAAACATTAGATATTCTAACACCCACTGGTGCTGCATTAACATTTCTGAGCTGGTTGTGAGTTTTCTCTAAAGCAAAGTTCACACCACCTTCAGCAATGCACGTTCAGATGACCACTTCCAATAAAAAAGGACATGTAAGCGCATGTAAAAACGAGCTTCGGGTCCCTTGTTTAAAACTCTCGCGTCCACACAAGCGCAAGCTTCTATGACCATTGTTGGGTTCTAAGTACAAAACGTGCAAAAGTCTGAAGAAAGATTTTTGAGACTTGCATCGCTTCAACGTTTTCGAACAGGCCTCTACCAACTGTAGGTAGCAGACATGCGCTTAAGAACAAGATGTCCTTGACCGTGAGTCACATGCTCGGTGTGAACCGTTAACTGTAAAAGACAACTGGATTGAGTGACTGCTTTAACATGTTACCTTCTTTGTAGCATGTTCTTGACAATCCTAATGTTTTTCATTATATTTTGCTAAATTGCAAGTTCTAAACTGACCAATCAGACGCTTCAATAAAAGTAGGTTGCCTCACTTCAAACATTTCAAGCATTTGATTGACAGATTCTACCAAACCAGCTTTCAGTGGAAGGAGTGTGGACTATCAACAAGCTCACTCCTGATTGGAGAGAGTGGTTGCCATAGAAATGTAGACTCACACAGACTTAAACCAATCACTGCTATCTGTATTTTTTTGCATTTTCCCAACCTGACTTGAGGCAGCATGAGATAGTGGATGCTGCTGGCATCCTTCTCTTCAACGGAGGCAGGGTCAATGAGGTGACACAGATTTTGGTACATCATTTCAGTAATAAAGGGTGTGAAGGGAGCCTGAGGAGATGGAGGAAAACACAAAGCCAATATGAGAGAGGAGAAACAGAAAGAATATTAAGATTTTCTTTCTGCACATTGGTTCCTTCCTCCAACCCAAAAGGTCTGACGCTCTGATGCACATTTCTCTCCGCTGGTTCTTCTTTTAATTGGTGCTTAAGTACAAATAGAGCTGTGTCATTGGTGGCTTCCCGCTCTCCCTCTATCAACCACGGCTAATTTTTTTGATCTGTGCTGATCTGACTAGTGCCAACTGCCTCCTCGTAGCATGCCTTACACTTCACGTGCAAAGATCTTCAGTATGTTATAAATAAAAACTCCTACTGCTAATGCATTATTCAAAACAACGAGAACACAAAAACGCCTCTTCCATAGCAACCTTGTGTCTTTGTTTATGAAGTTTCCCCATCCTCTTATGCACACACACAACAACCAAATGACTCACCATCAGCCTGCACATGGAGAAGAGAACACTGAACAGGGTTTCCAGCGCCCACAGGCAGTCCTCGGTGCCACTCTCTCCCTGCAAAGTTCATCCACATATCAATAAGTCCTTTCACCATGAAGAGGTAAAAGTATTTTTGCCCTTGAAGACTTTAGCACCAGTCAACATCAAGGAAATGTTCACAGGGAAAAGCAGATATGATAAACAAAGTTTAATTTTTTTTTTCTCCAATGATTACTTGGCTTACCAAAGCACCAACTACACGGTTAATGCTCTGCTTTATCACTGATAATCTAACTAATGCTTTCAGGAATGAATCTTACTGGAAGTTTGGAAGCACAAATTTAGAGCTGTGATCTCACCTTCAGGCGGCGCCTGTTGGTCCTGACATACCAGTTGGTGAGCATGTCCACAAACTTGACCAGGCGAGGCACGACAGTGTACAGGTGGTACGCTGCAATCACAACCAACTGTCCATATAATTACGCTCCAAAAAGAGAAACTGTGTAAATCAGCTATTATTTAAAATATAAAGAAAATAATATATAGTTAAGAAAATGGTTAAAGATCCGCACTGATGAAAAGGGGTGTTTTTAACACGTTCCAGTGTTTTTTGCTGATGATGGAGGACAGATGTAAAGTAAATTAAGCTCAAAATTGCATTTCTTAGTATTTCTATATTCAAACTGTTATGAATCAGAAGTAGACAAAAAAAATACAGTTAAAAAATGACCGCATTTATTATGCAGAAAATATTCTGTACCAACAGTCCCACCCACAACCCAGAGGTGGATTTCTAATAAACTCCTGCTGTTCTGCAGAAACTATGTCCTAGAAAACAACACTTTTAAAAAAAAAACTTGGCTAAAAAGAAGATAACCATAATTAAAAGACCATTGGAAACACTTTTACAATCAAAGTGGGACTTTAAGTGTGAAGTAAGCATTAGTTGTGATGCATTCTCAGAAAAAGAGCTGGTCTCACCGTCCATCTCAGCTTTGAAGAACTGAATGAGGGACTGCGTAAAGGACTGAATCCACTTGTCCATGATGTTGTCGCTCTGCTTTGCTGTGTTTTCGTTGTACAGAAACTGAGTTCCATCCTCCTAAGTTTGAATCAACAACACAACTTTAACACTTTCACAACTCTTAAAATATAACTGCTTTTAAAATACAACTATGCACATAATCATTAGCATATATTTAGCATATTCGCAAAAAATGTAATTGGTTATGAAATCTTACAGTTCATGGTCTAAAGATGCAAATGAGCTTAACTTTTATGTTTTTAGACCAAACGTTGCTCAGACCTTTTCCAGTGACCTAGAAAATTTTAATGCAAACATTCTGACTTATTCAATTTAATGAAATCATTACATAAAACAGCTTTTTCACCAATTATTTATTTATTTTGAAAAGGCAAACTAGCAAACCAGCCATTATTCATCATGATCAAATGTAATGAAAACTACAGTCAGGAAGTAACTTAATAATCATTTCTTTCTGTTCTTTTGCTTTGGTTTGGAAAAGTATGTTAAACTTTGGATGCACTGGGATATTTTAGGGTCTCAAAATAATCATTTACAATGCTAGTCTTACTCTAGAAGTACTACATATCTTTTATTAAATGGGCAATTAGCCTGAAACACTTGCATCACCTACACTCTCACAAAAAAGTATTTGGCAGGGTTCTGCCAAAGCAACAATTGCAAAAAAAACTCATTAAAAAACATTTTTGCTAGAATAGTGGTCATCCAGTACATTCATATGTTACAGTGTGTCTGGAGGAAAAAACTTAAGGTAGGTGCTCTGTACCTTCTGTAGTCTTTGTACATTCTGCACCAAGAAGCGATAAGCGTTATACCACGGCAAAAAAACATCCTTTAGTATGTCCCGTACACCCTCCTCTTTGAAGCGAAGATTCTCTGCTCTCACCACAGGTGAGTTGATGAGGTAGAGTCTGCAGAGGGACAGAAAGCTGGATGTAAGGCGAATGTATGAAAGAGGACCAAGCATGGAAGAGGGAGAACAGTATGGATGGTACTAATATCTGATCATATCAGCCTAAGTGTGAAGATGTTAATATAATTGAGAATAGACCAAATAAAAGCTTTAGTCTTCATGAAGCCCGGATGCTTTGTGGAACTAAAAACATTTAAAGAAAATTCTGAAACAAATGTGTGGCTTTTTTATAGGACAGCATTAAGACAGACTTTTAAAGCATTGTTCCACTGTTTTTATTGGAATTACATGTGATACACATGGTTATTAGGGTAAATCTTCGCAACAGCTTCAAGCAAGACAGAGATCAGAGCTAGAAGGCTGGGTGAATCAGGTTTTAGTTTACTCATTCATCTTCATCAATGCCTCTGAAAACCTCCACTGTTTAAAAAAAAAATTAATGGCATGGGGTCCAAAGACTGTTTCAATAGAGTCAAATTGATCAATCAAAGCCCCTTTACTGGATGAGTCACACACTATTGAATAAAAGAACTAGTCTTTACTTAAGCTGCTCTTTCTTTTAGTCAACACATAACTTTTAAAGCCTTGTCCAAGGTCACCTCAACATTTCAGCATTTCAATTAGCAAACAGTCGCTCTATTTTTTGAGTCACAAATACACAAAAACTACCTCTAGACACGAGACATTTTTCATGCAGGGAAACCTGCATAAAGCTCCACTGCCAAGCTCCACAGAGCGATAGAGGAGGTTAGGCAAGAAGGTAGGACACAGCACACTGAATGTCCAGTTATTTTTCATTCTCTTTTTATTGTTTTTATTGGGTTAATTGTTATATCTTAACACTTTTTACTTTATTATTTAAATGTGTGCTTTAATATACAACGAGTGATCTGATAGGTGTATGGAGCAACAGATTGCCATGCAATTTCCCTAGAAATCAATAAAGTATTTATCCATTCATCCATATCTAAATGTGTCAGGCTTCTGGATCAACAATAACTTTGAACATGAAGAGTAACTTGTTCAAGTCCCTTGTACAAAAACAAACCTTTTTAATGCAATTAAAGCAAAATGGTAACCACAAAGAACAAGAAAAATCACTTTTTAAAATATTTTAGGTCAATATCTAACAAACTAAATGTAAAAAACAAAAAATTTAACTGCAGTTGCAGTGACATGGCATGACAAATTTTGAGGGTTTTGTCAGTCAAATCAAAAAAGTGAAAATCTTCTATATATAGACACATCACGCATAGATTAAATATGTTTTAAGCTTTTATTTCTAAATATATTAATGATTATTGGCTACAGATAAAAAAAAAAGAATCCAAAATGTAATTGCTCAATTAAAATGTTGTTAAAACATTCAATGTAAGGAAAGTCTTGTTACACCCTGAGAATTTAAATGGACTCTTTGTCTAGATCAGGGATAGACAACTTCAGGCCTCAAGTTTGCATGATTTCCAGATATCCAAGCCCTACTCATGACTGATTACCTGGTCCAGGTGTGTCTAGCTAATGAGAACATGTCAGAGGATGGTATGTTGGAAAACATGCAGGAATGCAGCCCTCAAGGCCTGGAGTTGCCTATCCCTGGTCAAGATTATGACAGCTACATAACAATGAAGAAGACTGCTGACTTGACAGATGTCCAGAAGACAGTCATCAACTCCATTCAAAAGGAGAACAATTGCTAAACAAGCTGGTCGTTCACAGAACGCTGTATCAAAGTACATTAACAGACAGTTGGGTGAAAGGAAATGTGTGATAAGGAAAGGTGTTGGTGTTTTTAACAAGGTCTTGTAGTATTTTTCTCATAACTGAGGACAAATTTAAGAATTTAGGATTAAACTGCATTTATTTGTTTCTGAGTATTTATTTATTCAAATCAGGATGCATAAGGAGCAGGTGTTTGAAAAAGCTTGGGTTTGTGACACAGCAACTGCTGTGGGCGGGCCAAAGTCTCCTTGCTCCGCTCCAACTTCAACTCCTCCACTTGCAGACAAATAGATTCATTAGCATCTTCATTTTCCTTGTCTGACCTGCCACCTGGCTCAAAAATGTACAACCAGACAGCTCCAATATGGCTCTCTTTTATTTTTTATTTTTTAGCTACTCTAACGCTAGCTTGGGGTTGTGAGGTGCTAAAAGTTAGCAGGAGAGAGAGCAAATAAATAGATTTTCGGATATCTGCGTCAGGTAACTTCTGCACCAACAGTCTCATCCACAGTTTCTAATGACGGTGGTGTTACTGTGCTGAATGGGCAAACAAACTCACCTGACCTGAACTCAATGGAGAAATGTAGGATGTTGTTAAGATGATGAAATAAACCAGACCTAATAAAGCAGATGACCAAAAGGTGTCTATCAAAGCAACCTGGGCTTCCATTACACCAGTGCAACAAAGCTAATCGCTTGCCACAACGCATTGATGCAGTTATTTGTGCTAAAAAAAAAACCCACCATCCAAGAATAGTAAATAGAAATAAAGTTAATAGAACTTTGGCATTTTTGCATTTTTGGGTTGGCATGACGTGATATTCTAATTTTCTAAGACACTTAAATTTAAATTTCAATTATCTATGGGCCATAATGAACAAAACTACTAGGAATAAGGCTTGAAATGTGCGAATGACAGAAAAAATTGAAATGTTTCCACCAAATTTAAGTTTTTATGTACCTCTGTTTGATCAGAAATTTGTTGAGTCATTCTTGGAAACTGCAAACACTAGAGAAAGCAGTACCATTATTCCCTCTCACTGATATGATAAACTAACCCTCAAGGATTAAGTAACTTGATATATCTTTTTTAAATCAGCGTTCTAATCAAATTAAAACCAAAAGTTACTTTTGCAGAAAAAAGAGAAATAATACATCAAAAATTTGTATTCAAAGATCAAAGCTTAGCTTTGGTGTAACATCTGTGTTCTTCTCCGTTCATTAATCAGCACAGGAGAAGCAGACGGGGAGACTGTGAGCACACGACACATTTGGTTGGAAGTTGAATTGGCTGCACAGATCGTGGGTGGGTGCCGTCTTGAAACTGTGGTGATGCTATGGATCTTTTTGTAAAGAATGGTTTCAGACGAGCATGAAGTCTTCATATTTTCTCATTTGCAGTAACTTTTGGGGATATACCAAGCTAAAAGCATTGTTTTCTTGTGTATCGAATGCTAGGCTTGTAAACCTAAACAAGTGCTTTCATGCACGGGGAATGGTAAGCACATCCACACAGTGCCTTCTCCTTTATCTGTATTTCAGGGAGTGATAAGTTCTCCAGCATGAGCCAAGATCAATGTCTCTGTCACAAGCATGAGAACAGAGGACAGAAGGACGATCAAGCACCAAAACAGAAAAATCAAGAACATTTTAAATATTTAAGCTCTTAACTTGTGCAAGTAATTTTACCTCTACTACTAATAAAAAGATCCCCTCTGAAAAAACAGAAAAAGTTAATTTTCCTTGACAGGTTAATAAAGGTAGAGTTTTCAGTTTGACAGTAAAGCTGCAAGCTAAACTGATGCAATGTCATGCAATAAGCCATAAAGCAATTTAACAGCCTCATCTGCTGGAACCACTTGGAACAGAGAGTCCACCAAGACATAACTATCAAATGCAAAAGTATGTCTAATAAACTCAGCTGTCACCGCTCTAAATTTCAAATGTTCTTTAACACTGTGCACTTTGGTTTGTCACTTTTGTTTACTTAACAGCTTTTGCTTCTGCTCACCCTTCCATGATGGATGCACTCTGAGAAAAGCTTTCAGCAAGAAAAGATGAGGCCTTGAACAAAAACAGACTGTTGCCATCATGTGGTTTTTTTTTTTTATCTAGTCCCTTCCAATTTTAATTTTCTCCTTCATCAGTATATTTGTGAGCATATGGCAAAACTGCCTGGTGGTTTATTCATATGGCCATATGGCCTTAGCACTCTGTGCTAAGGGCAAGGAGCAAATGTACCAAGGATCACACATGTTTGATGTGTATCTACAGCAGATGCTGTAAGTGTGCACGTACTCTATGGAGGAATTCCAGAGTCCTGTGTTAAATGTGGGGAGAAATTCAAATCTTTTCATGACATAAGGTGGCAAACCCCCGTCAAACTGTCACACATGAACTGATGTATTTTGAAAACACGCGCACACACACAAACACACACACGAACTAACACTTGCGTTCAATCACAAAGCTGACCTGAGGGCATCGGCTCCATAGTTATGCACAATCAGAGATGGATCTGGGTAGTTCTTCTTACGCTTGCTCATCTTCTGTCCATCACTACAAAAAACGCCAAGTAAAGGCATTAATGCACATACACATGCATGCACAAAAGAGCATGTTTGAGACCATTCATTTAGTATTCAAATCAGTCAAATCCTTCCAGGTCAGCGGGCCTGTGATCGCAGAACTACATGTAGACCTACGGCCTGAGAACAAGCAGCTCCGAAGGCTACTGCACATTATTCAATACTTTGGACAATTACAAAGTTTAAGGGGGAAAAAGAGAAAAAAAAAATGTCACAAAGTGGGTTAATGTTATAACTTTATTTATTCACATTTATTTACATTTTTATTTATTTTTACCTGATTTGAAATCCCAAATGATTCTGGGGAAACATTTTTACAGCCAAAACTTCTATTAGGTGTTTTTGGTCACCAGTGGAAAAAAGTTTTTAAAATATTTTCTAAATAATTTCCGACACATCAAAGATGGTTAGGATTCCCTAATGCTTGCTTGCCATCCCTATATATCAAAACAGCACTTTCCAGAACATTGAAGTATAACTTTAGTTATGTTTAATCATGTTCAGTAAATATGTGAAACACCCAATGGTTTCCATTTGTTTTTATATAAAAGCTAATAACTCTCCAACAAAAATGTAATACAAGACCTGCTAGAGTTGGCTAGATAAAGCACTCCAAGTAAAATGCAATTTTTAAAAAATGTACTGAAAACTTTTAACTTTGATTTTAGCAATAAATAAATAAAATGTTTGACTAAAAATAGGAAAAGTAAACAACTATTTGCAAAGATGTAAAGATTTGCTTTAAATCCAAAGATGTCAATACAAATCCCAATAGCCTTAATTTAATACCTTTTCCTGAGCAATACGTAATGTTATTAACTATAAGAAATATTCTTTTACAAGATTACATTACACAGTATCTTGGAAACTTTTGTTTTATTTTTCAAAATTTAAATCTTTTGACAGCCGCATCTCCTAAACCAGCATACAAGGAGACAAACACTAAAATATTATCAACACAATCTATCAGCACACACAGTTTTTAACAAGTGTGAGCTGAATGAAATTTTTCTTTTTCGTTTGGTAAATTGTCGTAGAGCATGACTTCAGTTAAGCTTGCTGTGTTTGCTGACACACTGACATTTACCAAATGTTACCTTTGGGTTAAGGTTGATACTTGGCATTGATTGTAAATCGCTTTTTTGATATTTAATAACATTGAGATAATTCGATCAGTGCTTCAAGGACCCAACTCAATACCAAGCTCTCTTCTTTTTAAGAAATTGACAGGTTTTTTACTGACCTAGCCAACACCAGTCCATTCACAATGACATTCTTAAACGGTGGTTTTCCAAACAGCGCTGTGGAGAGAACCAGCAAGGTGTAGAACCTACCAACACATTCAAAAACAAACAGACAGAAAATGAGGGTTAGTATCCCACAAAATAACTTATTTTACAAGAGCCATTTTGCATAATAACTTATGGTTTTTCACTATACACATCCTTACTAAAGCCAAGTGTGTCTGTCTTTTCACCCACTCATTTCTTCCTTCAGCTTACCATCCTCTGGTCTGGTCAATGCCTTCAGCGATGAAGTCTGCAGGAAAACTTTCCTCAAATTCTTTCTTGTTTTCGAAAGGATAATGAGCCTGGGCGTAAGGCATGCTGCCGCTCTCAAACCAGCAGTCAAACACCTCTGTGACCCTCCGCAGAATGCCCTTCCCACACCTGGATGGTATTGTAAGGTTGTCAATGCTGCCAGAAAGCGTAGGAGAAGGGAGAGAGGGGAAAAAAAAACATATTTAAAGTTCTAGAACAAAAAAAGAGGCTTATATTACTTATGAAGAATTTCATACTGCAGTCCAGAGAATGTTCATATGTGTCACTCCTGAGAGTAATGTCAAAGTTAGGATAACAGCTAAAAAAAAAGACAAATCTGCAGATTCCAAATAAATAAATGTGTGTGAAATCTCACTGTCTTCTAATTGACAAAACATCTACATGAAGTGAATCAAACTGCAGAAGAGCTCTGCGGTTGGGCTGCTGACACAAAAGTGATCTAAAGAGAACAAAGTGGTTTTATGCGTCATTTCCACAGGTTTAAATGTTCTGTAAAGCATGTAATAATGTTGCCAGCATTACAGCAGCAAGAAAAAGACAGAAACTGTTGAGTTCCCAACAATGACGGCAGAAGTGACGTCATTTATATGACAGACAAAAGAAAAGTGAACCGTCCAATGTGGACAATATGAAAGGCCTTTATAGACTTCTGTGCAATAGCAAGTATATTTAGAGGAATACATTAGTAATATGTTATTGTGGTTACAATGAGCTACAACATTTAGCATTTCTGATTTGAAATCATAAAAAGTGGCAAACATGAAAATAGACAACGATGGCAGAAGTATTGAAACCCATTCCAATAACATCTCCTGTTTACCAACAGACAGAGCATCTGAAGGCATCCTTCTGTCACAGTATTTGCACAGTTGGGAGGCTGTGAGCCTTGGATGCTGATCTGTGACTCACCTTTCCCGATGAAGATCTGCTACTTTGACTCCCGTCAACTCCTCCAGTTCTGCTATGGACCCAACACACACAACCTGTTTAGCACAAACACAGGGTCTATTTTTAGTAAACAAAAGCAGGGTACAGCCGTTAAATGGATCTTAAAACAAAGCAAAGTTCAAAAATGATAGTCTGAAAAGGTTGATTAGCTTTTCACTTTTAGATTCTGTTGGTTATTTTTTTTAATGGATTTTACAATCAGAAAGACAAGTTAAAACACCTCCTTAGCAAGTTGAAGTATAATAAAGTGTGTTATCAGGTCTCCTCTGAGAGTCAACCTGTTGGCACTGCTCCAGTTTTACCACAGCACCAGGTAACATGGCCCAGATACAAGCTGGTGCATCACCACCCGATAATAAAGTGAAAAAAAGTAAAAGAAAATGTACCCAAAAGACCTCGGATGGAAATATATGGAACAAAAAGAAAACCCGCAGAGAGAAAAATACTGTACATCGAAAGCCAGAGAGGCAGAAGAGGCATAGAGCTTCGGATACAGCTGTGTGGTGCACAGGAGTGTGTGAGGGAGGCACCAGGGAGTGCAAGTGTTCTGGAAACAGTCACAACGCTATTTCCAGCAAGCAGGTCGTTTGCTGTCCCTCTTTCAGCCAGGGGACCGAAGCTTCATTTTTCAAATGCTCAAATAACCCAATTCTGACATCTCTATTCAGTTCAGTTCACGTCATAGTCAGCCGAGTTTGGCAATAAATGCTCAGCGTAAAATGAACATTTACAGTTTGGCCCCCTTCTCCATCATCTTGGACTTTCTTTTCCTCCTCTTCCCCAATGGGTAATTTATTCTTTCCCCTCCTCTTCTTCATATACTTGACGACTTCTCGTCATTTTACCCCAGTAAATGTTCCTCTTGCACTTCTTTGAAGTTTCCTCAACTGGCACGAAAGGAAGCCAGCACACTTTAAATCATGTTTCTTTGCAGTTTACATTAATGAATCATTCATGTGCAGAGTTTATTGAGGCTCTCCATGAGGGTGCCTGAGGTCAGCTCCCTCTGCTTGCAGTACAGTCACAGAATGTTGTTTTTATACTACACTCACCTCAATTTACTGTGCCAAAAAGTATTTTCTACCCAACCTTTCATCGAAAATATGAAAAAAAACGCATACATCATTTTGTTTGTGTCACAAGAGTTCAAGAGTTCTTTTACATAGCAAATTAATAAGACAGTCCCTCCAGGAATTTGCTATCGCAACGATCAACGCAAATACAAGCAAACCCCGCCAATTCTTTCACACCAACTGCAACTTTACATTTTCATCAAAACTTCGATCAGGTGACGATGTTGTTTTACAACTGTTTCTGGTGTGGCTCTTTCCTGAAAGCCGTGTTCTTTTGGTTTTTTAAATCTTTCTTTAGCTCTCTCTCTTTTTCTCTTTAACCTGCGCATCTATGGTCAATACATGTTTTTGTGCTGAGCGCACACGCCTGCAGGTGGGCGGGCTTGCGTTGAGCGTGTGCGGGAGCAGAGGAGTCTGTTACACCCGCACCACAGCAACAGCAAAACATGAACAGAGTATCAGGGAAAGACAGAGAGAGAGCCATGTGCAACAAGAAGAAGCACGTTTTACTTTTATTGATAATACAAAGGAAGAGAGTGTAGTTGGCAGGAAAATAATTCAATTTAGAACCACCTCCACAACAAACCTGTACAGACACCTGAGAGTACCTTCTCCTTAACAGGGCAGATCATGACTGACAGAAAAACTAGATCAGCCCCTCAAACCTTGGTCCTCCTCTACCACAACCAGAGAGTGGTGCTTTTGAAATGGATAAAGACAAAAATTCTGTGAAGGACATGTAGATCTGAGGCCTTATTTTGCTTGTGATGTTTTTTTTTTAGGTATACAGTTTTTCTCTGCCGAATGTCATTTTCTCTACGTTTAAATCAATACACAAATATTTGGGTTAATGTGGGCAGAGAGGACCAAAAGTTCAGTTTGGGTTTCTCAGTTCTATTGATGACAAATGAAAACACAGCAATGTTGTATATTTTGTAAATGGTGCAATATCTTCCTAATGCACATGTCACAATAAAGAGAGTTTACAAAACACTGCAACTTATGTCAAAACTTTTCTTAAAAGCTGCCACAAAATCAGGCATTTTAAGCTGCAACAATCATAAATAACTGCCGCAAAATCCTGGAGGGTCTGAATAAGAGAAAATAGATGCTTAATGTAATGCAGAAAAAAAACTCAGATTAAGTATAAGACATCTCAACTGAACAGATGTTTTTATGGAAAACCCTTGTGAAAGTAGAACATTTTTAAAGTTGGGTCAAATATTCATTTTCCAATTGCTTTACATGCAAATTCTTCTTATTATTACATAATACAAATTGTGTAAAATAGATGGAATAGAGAAAGTTTTGAATAACATGCTCAGGTTTAAGAGGCCGAAGCATCAAAATAAATGTAAAAATATAACTTGATATCTGATCACAGAATGATTTGCTGTTTGAGGTTATACTAAACTTATTAAAAACACTGTTTTTCCTGACCTCCTGGAAATCATCGCTGACCCAAAGTGGGATAGGAGTGCCCCAGTAGCGGTTCCTGGAAATAGCCCAGTCTCGGGCGTCTCTTAGCCAGTTCCCAAAACGCTTCTCACGCACAAACTCCGGAACCCTGTAAAAACAGACAGGTTTTAATAGCTTTTGGTGCTTTTTATTAAAAAGATTAAATGTCATTTGGACCACTGCAACAGTCAC
This sequence comes from Adrianichthys oophorus, assembly GCA_036245035.1. NCBI lineage: Eukaryota > Metazoa > Chordata > Actinopteri > Beloniformes > Adrianichthyidae > Adrianichthys > Adrianichthys oophorus. The sequence goes on along the minus strand of BSAI01000073.1, from coordinate 20,745,111 downwards.
AACATGGTTGATCAGCATGTCAACAACAAGTTTTCTGTGAAAGCACAACTTCTAATAAAAACTGTTGATACTTTCAAATACAGAAACTTTTAAATCTATTTTTACAGCAACTCTCTTAGTTTTTACATGCAGAAAAAGCTCCACACATACACAGCATTCAAAAAAGAGAAATGTCTTATGGCTTTCAGAGGTCTTCCAGGTTTCAAGGTACAGTTTTGGGCTCTGGGGGGGAAAAAAAGTAAATGAAAACCAAATTTTTATGTAACCGAGTTTTATGTGTAATGATTTTACATCACCCTCTTGTCCAAAAAAACTCAAGAAGGCTATAGTCAAACACCCAACATGGTGACATTTTGCAAAAAAAATAAGCCCTCTAAAGAAACAGTACCTACATGTTCTTTTCACAAATATTTGTCAGCATGGGTCTCTTTTAAAAGCTCGGATGAAAAAGTTAGTGTCCACGCCAAGGCACCTTTTGTCCCCTTACTTTCCATCACCTTTTGCTTTCTTGTTTCGGCCTGTTCCTGATGTTAATCCACCATCTCTGTCTCCTTGTTTGCCTCTCCTACCCTGCTTCCTCCTCTTGCTTTGTCAGGCTGTGCTGCTGATGAACAGAGCATCAAGGGGCATAAATCGCCACCAGAATCTAAACACTAAGCAAGGAGTTCATCAATTCCTATTTGTGGAAGGCATTTCTATTTAAGCCCATAATATATCAATTTAATGATTTCTTTTTTCCCCTGGTGCTCGGGCTCACCACCATTCCTCCATCCTTTAGACCACCTTCTCTAGTTCACACTGAATGAAGGATTTAGAGCATGAAGGCTTTTCATCCAAACCACAATGAAGACTTATTAACATTTAGACCTCCTATTTAAGTTATAGGCACAGATGCAAAGCACAAAGGGATAAATCTACTCAGACAAGAGAACTGCATGTTTCGAGCTAAAGAGCTGAGAAAACAGAAAATAACAAGAAGGATGATGTGTTTATGGACGTTAACAAAAGCAAACATAGGATCGGCAGTCCAGAAGTTGCTAAAAAGCTAGGCTAAAACCGACACAAAAAACTGGACCATATAAAGTAAATACAGTCAATATAAAAGCTCAAAAAGATAATAACGAAGTGTGGGGTTTGGTTTGGTTAAAATAAAGATTTCAACCCAGTTAAGTACTTTGTCTTGGAGAGATATCTATTTATAAAAGCCCACAAACCTCAAGGGTGCTATGTAAAGCATAAGTTAAGACTATTTCACAAAGAATAATGTGCTGCTTTTGCATTTTGGTTTATTTAGTTCATAAAATAATAATTAAAAAACATTCTATAATGTGTTGGCAAGTGTATTTTGTGCATTGTAAGGTGTGTTTTCTTATTAATTTCTTTAATAGTTTGCATCAGGATTTTCAGGGTCTGTCAGTGTTAGCTCTAAAATGTGTTTTTACATAAAAAATGGACTGGATCAACATTCTTTACCTGCTCATTGAAATGTTAGAAAATGTACAGAAAGCTATTTTGAGTTCAAAAGTCTTAAATGTAATGAAATCATAGGCTGAGCTTTTTTCCACACCAGCCTCCCTCTGAGCCTTCATTAATTAAGTTAAGAAAATGTGACAGACTGTGCCTGGAGAAATCAAACTGACCTCACAAAAAGCCCAATATGAATAAGTAAAAAAAAGGGAAAAATAATGAGAGTATTGAAATAAAATCTTTATTTTTCTGCTTTATGGCTAACTTTTTAAGTGTTAAAATCACTTTTGAACATATGTTGACAACTTAGATTTATTGAAAATAAAATGAAATAGAAATGTTCAGAACCAATAGACCACACTTCTGGTCATAGAACTCATGTATCAAAGTGGTGAAAATTGAACTTTAAAAATTACAAAATGATGGAACACAACCAAAGTACTGAAATAAACCTCTTTCATATCAGAAGTTCACACAATCGATGTGATGCATGATTCAATGCAAACTCGGGAAATATCTATTTTTCTAATTTCCATTCAAAAGCAATATATTTTTTGATTAAAGGCATGATTTCAGTTATTTAAATTGAACAAAGGTGGAACTTCAGACAATGCAAAGACAGTATTTTACACTAAAAACATGAAAAAGCTGTTTTTTTTTTGCCTAAAAGAAATGTAGGAACATTTTTAAGACAAATTTTTCCAGGAAGTCTGATATTCCCTACAGCCAAATTTAGGTGATTGATTTCAATAACCAATTATTGTTTTTCAAAATCTTTTTTAAAAAACAGTAATTTACATTTCCAAAATTTTTTTGATCAAATAGACCTTAAACCTAAAAATAATAATAATCTTAAAATATTTTTAGTAATAGGATACACATTTATACACAGAGATGGTAGAGTGTCTTGTTAGATGCCGATCAGTTTGACAAACCAAATAAAAAACTGAAAAGTGCAGTGTGCAAAAGTATTCAGCCCCCTTTTCTCTGAGTGCATCCAATTGCCTTCAGACGTTGCTTGATGATTGGTGACTGATCACATGCTGACTTTATGACTTAATAGTCATTTGTTGGAGCCATAGCTCCTCAATACTTAAGAGTCCACGTGTGTGTAATTTAATCTCAGTATGCAAATGCAGCCGTTTTGTGACTTTATGTTGTGAATGTTGGTTTGTGGAAAAAGCGATCTAAACTCCAAAAATTAAGTACTAAAAATTGATTGAATGTGTGTTTCTTTTGTAAGTGACCATGGTAAAAGTGGGATAATAACCAACGAAGTGTGCAGTTTCAGAAATTAATGTTGTGGAAGCCTGAACCCTCCGATGCGAAACGAAAGACGGTCGCTTCTGAAGTGTAATTAATTTGCTTTAATAAGTATTAACGTGGTAATTTTTCTATTTAATCGCGTGCATTAACACGTTAACTTTGACAGCCCTAATAATAACACAAAAAAGGTTTTAAAATGAGAAATGTAACGGACCATAAGTGAATGAATAAAAGTGAATTAACTCAGGTTGAAATTAACTTGTGTAGCTTTGTTAGTAAGGACAAGTAATATCATTGTGGTCTGAATGTTTTCTAATTCGCCCCTGAACATGTGCAACAACACAAACTATAAGAAGTGCACTCTTTGAAAAGTACTTCTCAAAGTAGTGTGTGTAACTGGGGGGTGGGGTTCCCCTCAGTCTCTGTACATCTTCACCTTCCTGGCAGCTAGACATTCATCTTAGTTTGACAGACCCATTACCAGAGGCAGCTAGTGTGGCTCAGAAAAGAGCACAGGGAGCACTGAGTGTAATATCACTTAGTAAAGCCGTCACGTTGGCGCTAAAGCTCTCGTCAGTAAAATTAGGGTCATGCAAATGTTTTTCCACGAAGAAAACAGCCTATGCCCATTAAAAAGAATTTCCCTTTATGAAGATTTTAGCAATAGCTAAAAATCGAGAAAGGTCACTGCAACAACTTCCTGGGAAAATCCATTACCTGTCCATTCAAGATTTTCACCCTCAGTGACGGCTGTCCTGCAGAGGCAGCCCAAAAACTTGATTTAGTGGAGCAGAGCTTCAGCTATAATTGTTTAGGGACTGCATGTGCTATCGGTCTTGGCTCGAATCTTTTAAGCCACTTGTTTGGTAAAATTCTCAGTGCTGGCTCTTTGGAGATCCTTAACTATCTTTTGGCCCAGAAATGAGCTTACCAGTAACATTTTCCGTTGCAGTCCAGCAGTTTCTGCACCATGTGCTCCACCCGGACAAACCAGCTGGGGACAGCTTTGTAGATCAAGGGCGTGTCTGACCTGAAAACAAAAGACATTGATGGGCAAAACAGAAATTTGGTTACAATAACAGCAAACAGTGTCTTTTAAAAATGTGCATTTTAGGAGAAAAAAAGAAAGGAATTCTTTTGAGGGTATTAAAAAAAAAAGAGCCAGAGGTTTTGCACGGCTGCAACGTCAGTTATGCTTCCCACGACATCACTGTTGCTAAATTTATTCAAGATAACTCAGTCCCATCTGGCATCATCTCTAAGGAAATTCTGTGTTAAAGGTTGCTATTCTCTGTGTGACTGCTAGTTATGCATCGTTGTCTTTTTTTATTTTAAGTAGAGATCAATGTTTAGGCTAATTTATATACACTCACTGACCACTTTATGAGACACACATGTCAAACTGCTCATTGAACTTCTTAGAAAAATCACACTGCAACAACTCAATGCATTTAGGCATGTAGAAATGGTCAAGACGATCTGCTGCAGTTCAAACAGAGCATCAGAACGAGGAAGAACTGTGATTTAGGTGACTTTGAACATGGCATTGTTGTTGGTCCCAGACAGACAGGGAGTTATGTGGGTGAGAATGCTTTGATAGCCAGAGGTCAACGGGGAATCGCCAGACTGGTTCCAGCTGATAGAAAAGCAACAGTGACTCAAATAACCACTGGTTGCAACAGAGGTCTGCAGAAGAGCATCTCTGAACACACAACACATCCAACCTTGAGGCAGATGGATACAGTAGCAGAAGACCACATCATGTGCCACTCCTGTCAGCAAAGAACAGGAAAGTGAGGCTACAAGTCACACAGGCTCACCAAAATTGGACAATAGAAAATTGGAAAAATTAAGAATCTCCACAGAGAAAGTAGGTGTGTGAGTTAGTCTGGAGGCGGTGCTGGTAGCACAACCTCTTCCTGGAAGAGGCTATACTCATCTATCTACGTCACATCTTGAGAACCCGCTCGTTCTTGTAGATTGAGAGGAGCAGGTGCTTGGAGAGCAGGGTTTTAGAGGAATGCTCAGAGATGCGTGAATGGATCAAAACACTGCTTTAGGGTTGTTGTTCATGAGGAATTATCATTTTAATACACTTAAAAGCTCTAAAAAGTTGATTTTGCATGATATAGGTACTTAAAAAGAAAACAACACAGCAAAATAAACAGCGTTATTGTATTTTATTCTCTGTGATACTCTGGTATTAGTTTATTGGTTTAGTTTGCCATGTGTATTATTTACATAATATACAGAATAAACAAGCAATAAAAAAGAATAGGCAGAAGCCAATGAAGCTTGTTAGATGCCTATACTTCAATATACTTCAGTGTCCATGTTGATCAGTTTGACAAACCAAATAAAAAGATAATCCTTTAAAAATAAATTAATGTAAATTAAATTCTTTTACACATGTGTTTGGTCATCATTTATGCATTCACCTGTTTTTCTTTAACTGCAAAAAAGAAATACTTACATTTAATTTAAATTCATTACTCAATTCATTCCATAATTTCCCACTAAGAACTGAAGCACATCTTGCCTTAACATTGGTTCGAACTTTAACCTGTTCAAATTTATAAAGAGCTCTTAAAATATACTTAGCTCCTAAAGTAAATAGTCTCTGGATATTTTTTGGAATTAAATTATTTTTAACTGTATAAACAATTTCTAATAGTTTTTTATAAACCATGTCCCTTAATTTAAAACTTTTAGTTAAACCAAAGAATGTGTTGGATCACAATACCCTGCTCTATTATCTATTATAATTGCTTTTTTTTTAATTTAACCTAGGATTCAATTATAGTTGTCCTGCATTCCCCCCAAATCTCTGCACAATATAAAAGATACAGAACAACTAATGAACAGTAAACAAGATACAAACTCTTTTTGTTTAATGCATCGCTGATTTTAAACAGAATACCAATAGATCTGGAAACTTTGTGTTTTATAAAATTTCTATGAGATTTCCAAGACAATTTAAAGTCAATTATTACACCTAAAAACTTAACTCCTTTAAGATATTGAATTTCTGTACCATTTAGATATCATTTAATTGATAATATAATTTTAATTTTTATTGCCATAAAAAAACATGATCATTTAGCAATAACTTATAACCAATTTTTTTTTATATTATTTAAATTCTTGTTTAACTACTTTCACCAACTCATTAATATTTTTTCCTGTACAAAAAAATATTGGTATCATCGGCAAACATAATAAAGGTCTACTTTGTTGATATAAAAAAAACATATCATTGATTGTATAGTGAAAATAATTTGGTCCAAGAACTGAGCCATGTGGGAATACATAAAAAATTTTATCTAAATTGGAGCCTGTATTATTAATGGTTACTTATTGAAGCAGATCATCCAAGTTACTTCTCAACCATCGGTTTGTTTAACCACAAAAACCATAATCTTCACATTTTTGTAAAAAAAAAAGAGATGATATCAAATGCCTTGCTTAAAATCAACAAAAACAGCTATTGTATTTAATTTTAAATCAATGGCAGTTGCAACATCTTAGCTTCTTTCATCTGGAGCTACTTTCATTTCCACTAGAGAAGGATTTGTTGCAAATGTAAGTGAATGGTTCAAGAATACTGTGAATGACTTCCTTCATAAGGGACATGTCGATGCCATGGCAGTCTGTAGATAAGAAAGAATTCAATTCTAAAACATATTACACTTTATATGTTTTCAGGCACAGTGGTTTCCAATTCCCTCTGAAACATTTATTGCTAACTTTAAATGAAATGCTAAGTACATTATATAGAATAGATGCAACTTTAAACATTGTAAATACGTCAGAAGCAGCAATGAAGTTGCATTTTAATCAATTTAAGATCACTTCTAAAGGAAACAATAGGAAAGGCCACATTTAAACAGTGTGTTTAAGACTTGGTAAACAAGTCCTTGACCTGTTGATAGATCTCAGCGTACCGGTCGATTGAGTTTTTGACTAACTTCCTACTCCTTATCTTCATTCTTCTGTTAAGTACAATCATAAGGAGCCACGATGCTGAGATTCCAAAAGTACCTAGCTTTTCTGCTTGTAATATTGAAATTTGGTGTCTGTAAATAAATAAAATATTGCAAAAACAAAAAAGGATGATGGATTGCTGCATTGACTCTTTTCTCCACCCCTAAACACAAACAAAACAGATGAGTAGATTTATGCTGCAGGAAATAATAGTGACAAATATGACTTTATTCACAACTAGAAAATTGTACAACTTGCATATTATTATGTGCAAAACACTGCATTAAAAAAAGACTTGTGAAATTATCTTAAGAAATTAACTGACACTATTTTTATTTATTGAAAGGTTTATTTTTCTGAAGCAGATACATAGTATGATTAAATACATTAAAATTGTTAATGTTCAATCTAATTCATTCCTAGAGACATATCTTTAGTTGGCACAGAAAGCAAATCTGAATCTTTTGAAAGCTTAAGAGAGACGGCGCTCATCTTTCAGTCGGGGTTGGTTCGATTCCAGCTCCCCCAGTCTGCATAGCAAAGTATCAGAGTTTTTTTTCACTCTGGATAAAAGCATCTGCTAAAATGAATGTAATGTAATTTATTGTGCAGCTGGCCCAACTGTGAAAGCAATGTTGTCAGACTAAAAATGAAGTTTATCTTTTTCTGCCTGAGCTCGGCGCTTACAGCATGGTTTGACATTAGTCAAGTTACGTGACAAAACACAGCAATCCTATGAATGCATTCTGGGCAGCGAACACAAACCCTTATTAAAGTCACACATCACGGAATTTATTTTTTTACTTTTTAAAAATTTTTTACAAAACAAATAAGATAGAATTGAAGAAGGAAATGTATCTAATTCAATAAAAGTGCAAAGACTGTTGCATAACTACTGTTAGAGAAGACCTGCAGTTAAAGTGAAACTTTTTGTCCTATAGAGGGCAAGAATTCTCGAGATTCAAGCTTTGTAGGAAATCCAGTATCACTCACCTCCAGCAGAATGGGTAGCTGTGTTTGAAAGTGCTAGAATTGACAAGGCGACCATTTTCCTTCAGCCACTTTATTATGTTCTTGTCAGCATCCTGAAAAAGAAAGGAAAACCATGTCATTTATCCTTTTTAAAGTCTGGTTCCCCCTGTTAAGTTTATCTGCTGGTTGGGTGTGGTCAGATGCTGCAGCTCTGCCAGAGTGCAACTCCAGTCACCTCAGAGACCCTAATACACCATTTTCCCCAAAAAAGCACAGGAGAACAGCATAAGATCTTTACCTCCTGTTTACTTTTTTCTTTTAAAACTTTTATTTCATCCAAGAAAATTTTCTTTAAGCACAACAATGTTGGACTATTTATTTAATTTTCACTATGGAAGTTTTCATAAAACGTCATTTACCAAATTAATCACAAAAAAAATAATTTTGAACATTAAATGTTTATAGCTGAAGTTATCGCCAGTTTTCTTTTTTTAAATTTGCAGCATTCTGAAATGTTATAACTTTAAAATTTGTAGTCACCTTACACCTTTACCCCAAGTAAAAAAAAATGTTTAAATGTCATCTAAAATGTTTCTTTTGAGAGGAGAGCCTGATAAGTTTTGAACATGTGATGGCTTCATTTACCCCTGAAGACGTGTTTCTTTGAAACTCCAGCAAAGGCTCCTGTGGAAGCCTGCAGCCACGAAAACACTCAGCCCCACAGAACACTGGTGGTTTTTTTTTTTTTTTTTTTTTTTTTAATGCAGCTTGCTGTTTATGGCAAAGAATATTATATGCAATCAGCTAAATGGCTTATCACACAGCACTTTAAGTCCCTCTAACCAAACTCTGGAATTCACAGGGAGCTCATAAATAAACTTCTTAGCAAAGTGATTAGCAGAATGTTGGCCTTGACTTTTTTAAAGCGAGCATTTCACTTTTTTGTGTCCTCATTAAAACATGAAGATGTTTGATTGAGGTTGATTTGCTGGAAATCGACCTGCAGCCTAAGGATTCCAAAATGGAAACTTGACTTTTGTTCAATATTTGACCAACAGAAAGTTCACAGTATAAACTTTAATGTAAATATGTAAACAAAATAAAGGCTGTGGGGTAATACCAGCTTTTCAGAACCTGTTCTTAAAAAAAAATGAGTGAACGTTGAAATAAAAATTCTGCTGTAAATAAAAACAAAAACAAAAAAAAAGAATGAATGTATGACGAAAATAACAAAGTCAAGACTAACCACAGATGGCTCATTTTGCATGCACTCGCTTAAATCTTTATTAAGCAACTGTTGGTTAACATTAGTGTATGAGATCAACAGGTCATCACTGCATTGGAATTGGCACTATTTTATATATCTGTTATAACACTAAGATTATATACTGAGCTTTGCTTGCATCGATCATGACTGAACAAGAGAAAGTGGAATGACAAAAGGTGACAAACCGTTGCATAGAGAGGTGACAGAAGAACAAGATGACAGGAAGGCTGACTTGGCATTACAGTGAAAGTAAATTCAGCAGAAGTACTGCAGGAAAAGGAAGCTGGAATGGACACCAGGCTGAAGAATAAAGAGATACCATTTCGGAAAACGACAACAAAAAAAAAAAAAATAGGACTGTGGTCACTCCAGGGGAATGGGCGTTGGTGTGGTGAGCCAGTAAATTTGGGACACTGACAACAATTGAAGTGGATGGTGTATTGTAGCACAATACATATTTAGAACCAAATTACTTTTATGCCTATAAAATAAGAATGAACCACTGTTCTAAAAATGTTTGATCAAATTAACAACAGTCAGATTCAGTACTGGTAGAGAAGGCCACGAATGTCCAGAGAACGCCTGTCCATGCACTTTCTTTTGTCACTCAACACAAACTCTTGCAACTGTTCGTAGGGTTCAACAACATCCAAAAAAACTGGTTGGTTAAAAGATGAAGGAAAAACATTTTGTAGACTGTCCGAGGAGATTTCTCTGTTCCTAGATGATATCGAGGTCTATTTTGTCATTTCTCTAGATTCGCCTCTGCTCTTGTTTTTGATCTTTAGGAATCTTTGCCTATTCCAAGCCTCTGTTCTTCTCCTTCCAGCAGCTTCCGATAGGTTGCAATCTCAGCATCCAGCTTCATCTTAATGTGCAGCAGTTCCTGGTAATCTTGAAGATACTTGGTCATCTCCAGTTTGGTTTCACAGAGCTGGGCCTCAAGTTGAGCAATGATGCTCTCCAAACCTCCCACCTTCTCCATGTGGGAGATTTCCATTTCTTCCAACTGCTGCTCAAGGGCAGCGTTGCGAGCTCTGAGGCCGTCAATCTGGTTCTGAAGGTCTGTCACCTGGTTATGGAAGGTTGTGATCTCATCTTTCATTGTCTTCATCTTCTCCTCGTGTTTACCAGCATGTTCTTTAAGAGTGTCAAATTTGCTCTTGTACCACTTTTCAGCTTCTTGGACATTGCGAGCAGCTACAGCCTCTATCTCTGCACGCATGTTGCGCAGGTAAGCAGCCAAATCAGGACGATCACCATCCATCTCAGAAGTGATCTTTGCTTCCTCAATCTGCTTCATGATATCAGCCACCTCTTCGTCATGTAGCTTCTTAAGAAACTCGATCTCAGCCACTAGCTGCTCTATGCGCTTTTCGAGCTCGGCCTTCTGTAGCGTAGCATTGTCAACATCCTGCCGAAACTCTCTCAGAATCATTTCTGCTTCTTCTTTTAGTGCCAATTCCTCCTCCAGTTTTAGTCTCCAGATTTCAACCTCTTCTTCGAGGTAGCCCCGTTCAATATCAGCTGCTCCCTTCTCGTTGGTCAGGGTCTCAATAAGCTCTCGCAATTCCTTGAATTTGAGTTCATATTCTTCTCCAATGCCAGTGGGGCTTCCCTTGTAACGACCCTGAAGTGTTGCCAGCTCCGACAGGAGAGAGGCATTCCTCTGCTCCAGTGCCTGGACCTTTGTGATGTATCCAGCAAACTTGACATTAAGCTCCTGCATCTCCTCTTTCTCATTGGCATGTTGCTGGTGTATCTCTGTTCCCAACTCGATCGCTGTTCCACGAAACCCGGAGCGTCCTCGGCTGTCAAACGAGGACCCACGGCACCGGGACGGAGATGGGCTCTGAACTCTCATTCTGCCAGCAGAGCTGCTAACTTGCAGGCTCTTTTGAGAGTAAGATGCAGCTCTCATTTTGAACAAACTTCTGAGTGCGTTTTTAAGATGACAGAAAAGGCTAACTGCTTTCTGGTTCTCTGAAGGACTGACGCTCCCTCAGATCACCTCAGAGTTTTTATGCAGCAGCAAGAATTTCTCAGACAGCCTAGAAACACGCGCAATGTTTTAACACAATTCAAAAGTGGATTATGACAGACTTTCAGAGGACTCTTGCCGCATGCTCTTTATTAGCTAACGCTGTACTGCTAGTGACCTAGCAGGCCATGTCCACTCCTTGGCCTTTGCACATAAACGTTAAATAATGATCCCATTATGTAGGAAACCTCATTTGCTCTACCTCACTGTCCTTCCAGGATCCTTAAAGACCCTGGTGTGACAAACAATAGAATGGTATCCAGCGTACAGATTCAACTACACGTCTTTGTCAAAATGTCTTCACAAACACAAAATAACTTTTGGTAGCTATTACAAAAATATATAAATAAAGTTACTGTTAATATTTTTTAAAACATTTATGTTGCTTTCAATTTGAATTTAGAAAAGACAAATAGATATTTTACACGAGGACTTAAAACAAGGCAAGATATAGCTCCATTTATAAACTGAGGGGAAAAACAGTAGGGCTGCACAATATGAGGAAAACTCAGGATGTGCGATATTAGTGATCATTATTGTGATGACGTTATGACTTGCGATATTTGAACAAAAAATAAAACAAAACAACCCAGTAAACACATAATTTCCATTTAACTGCAACAGTTCTATATAAACAAAAGTCAACATAATATATGTTGATATATGCTGACATATTATACTCTAAATGACCCACATCTACATAGGAGATGGGCATCTAACATAGAAGGGATCTGATAGGTCAAATGTGTAGGGGAGTCTATTTAATATGCTAAATACTTCAAGCTGCCAAAATATTGTTTTAGCATGTGTATAAACATTTAAGGTTACCATTTATCGCAGTTTACGCCATCTTTTCTATGTGTGTGTGTGTGTGTGTGTGTGTATATATATATATATATATATATATATATATATATATATATATATATTTTATTTTATTTTATTTTTTTTTTTTGCCAGAATTAAAGATTTACCATCTAAACCAGGTCTAGAGATCCTTATTTACACTCCTGGGTTAGACTCCTACAACAGTCTGCTCTCTGGACTAAGTAAATGAACTGCAAGGCAGCAGCAGCTCATCAAAAACACTTTTGGTCAGGTTCTGACTAAAACCAGGAAGAAAAACCACATCAGTCCTGTCCTTATGAGCTTCCTGTCACTCAGACAGTTGACTTCAAAACAGCTCTTTGTGTTCAAGTCTCTCCATAGGTGAGCACCAAAGTACATCTCTGACATGTTGGTTCCATATGAACCACCTCAGACTCTGAAGTCCAAGGTAAGGTCTTCTACTAGTGCTTAGTGTCTGGACTAAACACAATGAAGCACTGTTTCAGTTGTATGCAGCAAAAATCTGCATTGTGTTAAACAAGCTTCTACTTGGACAATATTCAAGTCTGGACTGTAAATATTCCCTGTATGTGACAGCTGACTGTCACTTTTAAAAGCACATTGTTCTTCTATTTTTTTTCTTGTTATGTGATTTCTAATTATATGCATTATCTTACTGTCTTAAATGTTTTTTTCTATTTGGTTTTTAGTTTCTCTTTTTTGTAAAACACCTTGAATGTATAAAGTGCAATGCACAAGCAACCCTGCTTTATTTATAAAGTAAAAAAAAACAACAACTCCATTATGTCCGATAAGCAATTTCAACTTTATTTCTTGTTCCAACTGCTGTCTTTGTTGTTATTGTTCTAAAAATCAATCTTAAGTTTTGTGTAGGACATCGTAGAACAGCTGAAACATCAGTAAACCCAAACCGCATGCAAATTTGAGACGTGTCACTCACTTTGACATACTGTCCAGCAAAGTCAGTGACCTCTGAAGTGAAGCAGCCCAAGGCATCCACAGGGCAGATAGGAGTCTGATCCCTCTGGATGATGTTGTATTCAGCACAAACCCTGTAGTCATCCTACAGAAAAGATACTGAAGTTAATGAGCAGATTAATGTTCTAATTTTTACTGATAGTTCTAATTTTTGTAAAACTACGGACATGTAAACAAAAATAAAAGAAACACCTGAAATTATTGAGTTCTGATACATGTATAGCTTATATTTTCCTTGTTGATGCTTTTGGACTGTAATGTTTCATTTCAAGCTTCTATGTTAACATTACATCAATGTGTACAGTACAACTAAATCCAAGGGGAAAGTATATTCAGCAGTTTAAAGACACGCTATGACGACATATCAAGTTCTTTTCATAGCTGGATGCTTTTGCACAGTTGATAACAAGCAGCACTGGTATGTGGCAGCAATGCATGAAGTATGAGTACTGCTGAGCTCTAAATATAATTTGTTTTCAAACATGCAGTCAGTATCTAAGACAGATGACTCACAAGGTCATTTAGCATCTACTCATAATAAAATAAAGTTTGAAAAATAGAGTTTAGAAGCACTTTCAATCTAACGGAATATTTTGATGGTTTAATTTATTAAATGTATTATGATGTAACCATTTAATACAAATTAATACAATAAGTTTAATTATTATGAGTGTTGGTATACAACAATAAATGTGATTTCTTTCTTGGTAAAAAAAAAAAAAGCATAAATATACGTTAAAAATAAAGAAAAAGTCAAATGTTTTCATAAAAACAGCTTATGTTACCTCTGTTCGGTGTTTCAAAATGTAATCATTCCTGGTTTCTGCCTTGTCTTACACTAATTAAATGTGAACAAACACCAGTAAACACTAGTTTCTCAGTATGTATGACGCATTTTGAATAATAGATGAATTATACATTTTATTTCTGAACTTGTTTCCAAATATAAATAGGCCAAAAAAAAAATAGATTTTTCAAAATACAACATAAACTGTTAAGTTAAAGGTATCTCAGGCCGTAACTTTGTACTTTGAGTATTTTGTCTGTTGTCTTTTATGTTTTCTGCTAGAGTTCTGTCCTTTTTTCCCCTTCATTCATTGTTTACCAATTGGTGCCTAAATTGTTCAGAGCGCCTGATTGGATAAGGACCTCCAGTTCAGCGTTTAAATACTCTGCATCATCGAGGATACATACAATTACATACAATTACACATACAATTCATTCAAGTCATCATAAGCCCCTCGTTTGGCCTTCGACACCTCTACTTTCACCTTATGCTGCACACCCCTGTACTGCTGTCTACTCTCCTCAGTCCTCTCAGTATCTCACTTCTTCTTAGGAAGCCTCTTACTACGTAAACACTCCTGCACCCCCTCATTATTATTATTATTAACTTACCTTTCTGATGAAACAAAGTACACTCTCCCTGACCACATTAGCCCTAGTTATCCAGTCATTCTAGCCTTGCTACCTTTTCACCTGATCTCCTGGACACACAGTATGTCTACATTCCACCTCTGCATCATGTTAACTAAGGTCAAATTCGAATTCTTACCCTACCCCTCCGGTTTCTCCCTGCCCCTCCAATTGTAGGGATATCTGAAGTGATGGGGGTGTTCGCAATTGTTTTTTTAAGGGTAGAAAGAAATTACTTCGAGTTCTGTATCCCTCCGCCAGTAGGGGGAGCCTCAACGTGCTGTGCCACGGTGGAGAAAAACATTTCTTCACATGGGTGTGCTCTGATGCTCAGAAGTTTACATTTAAATTTAAGTAATGACTTTTTTGTTTTAGCATGACTTTTTAAAGTTATAAAAGTTACGTTGTGTATTTTCTGAGCGCTGGCAGCTACGCGCTAACGTAGATGACCAGCAAATATTGATTACGTCATTGAGGGGTGGTACCAATTAGTGCTGTTCAAATACAAAGACACTATTTTTCCATATGTCTCCATTTGGAGGACTAAATGTAGGGGTAGGGAGAATCCGTAGGGGTAGGGTAAGAATTCAGATTCGCCTTAACTCTGTATCTTTTCCTGTCATAGTTCCCACATTCAAAGTCCCTACTCTCACTCCAACACTCATACTTTTCTCCTCTCTCTCTTCCTACAAATGCGCCTTCCTCCTCTCCTTTTTCAACCAACAGTAGTCCAATATTCACCAGCACCCTGTCACAACCCTCTGTATTTATCCGGGCTTGGGACCAGCACAATGAGCCCAATGGCTTAGGCCCCCTCGTGGCTACATTAGGCCTGACATGACAACAGAGAGCAGAAAATAGAGGAAAGGAGAAATGTTCAGGTGGCACTTACAGCTCCAAAGTACGGCGCCTGGTGAACTACTCCTGTGCCCTCTTCCTCCTTGACATAATTATCCAACACCACCTGGAAGGCTCCTTTCTCTCCACACTAACATCATATGAGCAGAGTTAAATTAGTTCAGGTAGGTGTTAGCGCAAGAAATGGAGAATGTATAACATAATTTAAATGTCAAGTGAAACAAATAAATTATGATGTAGTTATAGTTTACTAAGGAAAAAGCAAAAACAAATAAAGTTTACCAACCTCAGAAAAGTAATGGAAAAGGGGTGTGTACTTTTTCCCCTTCAGGTCCTTACCAGGAAATCTAAAAACACAAATATAGATGAGAAATGTCAAAATTGAATTGTAGATCATTCAGAGAGGTGGTTTTAACCAAAAGCAGTAAATATGACAAATTCTCTTTGTTGATTCTGTAAATAAACTGTTATAAATGTTGTTCCTCCTCCAGGGAGCTTTCATGCAGCACAATCACAAAGTTGGTCTTTCTAAAAAAGGCTAGTCTTTCTCTCAAAAAGAAACTGTTAGGGGGTACACAGTAAATGTCGCTCTTGACTCTCGAGATATTGATCCACATTAATGGCGCCTTCATAAATTAGCAAGTCACCCACATTGTGTGCAGTAATAGATCCCAATGCTGGCCTTTTAGTGTGCTCCCACACACTACTTATTTGTTCTGAAACAGCGGGACACATCATTTTCAAAATGAATCATATTGATTTTACAGAGATGATGATTTCTGTATAAGCTTCTGTGTCAGGGGATTTAAAAAAATGAAAAAACAACCAGAAGAAATTCTGAAACTCCACCATATCAAAAAGGTTTGATTTTTTTGCTTGTTTTTTTTTACTGAAAACTGAGTAAACAATCGTCTTGTTTTGTAATCAACTCTCAGACGACTACGCTCTCTTGAGTGAAAAGAACACTATCCACAATGCAACACTTTTCGTCACCATGACAACTTTATTACTAGTTAATTTCTTTCATAGACTGTATGAGATGGGGGGTTATAAATCATACCTAAACAAGCCTTTCCGTGTCCTAATACATTCTGCATCTATATTTATATGACAACTAACATAACTCATGTTACTATTTACTAACATAAATCAGTCAATAATTTTCATAAATGACAAAAACATAAATCAGTAAACCTCAGAGCATAAAAAGAAACAGCAGTCATACTGTATTATTTGGAATATTGGTAGATGATTTCAGCTGAGAGAAACTGTGCGGCTCTTTTTTCTCTTGCTGTCTAACATATTTGATCGCGTCTATGATGAAACCTTAATTTGGAATAAATAGAGTTTAGAATTCAGCCTGGAAAGCTACTAAAATACACAAAGTAAGCAAATAGGACTAGACAGCTGAAGTCTAATGACTGTTTGGAAACAATAGAGAGTACCGACACCAGCTTACCAGCATAGACAAGGAAAAATGAGCATGTTTTGTATCAATTTACAACACAGAGAGTCCACTTCAATTCATTTATAAGTTCATTTTGAGCTGCAGAGGGTTGTGTGTGCCTATAGCCTTCAGCTGTAACCATTTGACTAAAATGATCAAACAGTTAAGTAGATGCAACTTATGAAGTATAATGTAAAAACAGTGTTCCCTCGCTATAACAAAGTTCATCTTTCACAGTCTTGCTGTTTGGATCTTTTTTAGAGCAGTATTTAACAGTGATTGCACTTTGAGTCCATATTGGCTGTAGACCATTGTCAATCAGTCTTCTCCGTGCCTCGTCTCCCGTCCAGAACAGAACGCGTTCAGCTTGCAAAGATAACCTTTGTTTTCATTCTATATTCATTCATTTTCCAAACCGCTTTATCCCTTTTTGGGGTCACCGGAGCCTAACCCAGCTACTCATGGGCGAAGGCAGGGGACACCCCTGGACTCGTCGCCAGTCTGTCGCAGGGGTTTCATTCTATAATACTGGACTTATTTTTCTATGAAGGCTTAAACTATAAGAGTTTAAACAAGATAGTAATGTGAAAATGTTAATCAGTCTGAGAAAACTGTATAAAGTGTGTAGTGAGGGGTTAAAGCAAGTCCTAAAACGTCTATGATAAAAATGAAGAATTAAGATGACAACATTTCGTGTATTGCAGGTTAATTTTAGAACTTAGCTTTTACACCCCTGTCTAGCATCTGGTAAAAGGATATAACATAAAGGAAATGTAGACAAATCAAATACCTGAACGACTCAAAAACTCACAAATAAACCCAAGCGGAAATTAAGCTGAGAATCTATTATGGGAAATCTAAAATTAACTACACAAAAACAACAAAAATACAAGGACCACAGCCCTAAAAAAAACAAAGTAAAGACACTGTAACACCAATGAGTCACATGGCACTGGAGAAGAAAGTGACTAATTGTGCTCACTTTAGACATTTTCACTTAGGGGTGTACTCACTTTAGTTGACAGGTGTTTCACTATTTATGCCTTTATTGTAAAAACCTTATTAGGAAAGAAAATAAACACTGCATTCCTTATGACCCGTCTGTACTCACTTGTTCAGGACAGTGTATTCGCTCTCTGACTTAAACAGAGCCCCCAGCCTGGCCTCCATCATGATGTAGGTCTTGTTAGTGGAATTATCTGGAAGACAAAAGGAGTTTGAAAAAACTTTTCATTTACTGTTGCCCATTTTTTTTTGTTACATAATAAGACCAACCACTGGTCTACAACTTAGTTGAAAGGAGCTGCATGT
This sequence comes from Adrianichthys oophorus, assembly GCA_036245035.1. Classification (NCBI taxonomy): domain Eukaryota; kingdom Metazoa; phylum Chordata; class Actinopteri; order Beloniformes; family Adrianichthyidae; genus Adrianichthys; species Adrianichthys oophorus. The sequence goes on along the minus strand of BSAI01000073.1, from coordinate 20,727,254 downwards.
TAGACAGGAATCTGAACCATTTTATGCTGAAAAGAGGCAAAACTGCAAGCCCATTTATTCTTAGTTAATGGATGGAAACTAGAATTAAGAGCACAAAGAAATAACACTAAAATGCAGAAGAACGAAAACTTAAGTACCTTTATACAAATAAATATAATTTTTAATTCTACAATGTGATTTTAACCTTCTGTCTCTCAAGCTAGGTTCACACCGCCCTCAGCAACACACGTTCAAGCCGCCACTTCCAATGAAAAGTCTATTCAAAAAAGCATGTAAACACACATTTTGGGCTTCCATGTTCAAGACTCAATGTGTAGCTACGCACATTTTTACAATTGTTTTTAGGCTCTGCATACAAAATGCACTTTGAAAGTTAAACAAGGCTAAAATTTGACCAGTCAGGGACTTGGATTTGGTAGTGACTAATGGATGGCTTCCCCTTTAATTCATGGAAGTGCCAACCATTTGAAAATTGATCATGAAAGAGAAAATAATAACCGTTTGTATCCGATGACAATTATTTGAAATGTTGAAGTCTTTCATGTATCGGAATAGAGTTGAGAAAGAAAATGCCTGGAGCAAGATTCACGAGATTTGCACCGCTAAGTATATCTGAACGCGTATCAAATGCCTGGTGTGTTCGTAGATTTACAGTTGTAGTGTATCGATGTGGAACATAACATACCTCATCTTTTTTAAGAAAACAACTTTCAGATTCAATGACTACCAAATGCATTTGATGTGCAGAGTTTTCTTTGTATGATTTTTTTTAACTATAACTATTTTGGTGTTGCTGAAACTTCAGAACTGAAAATCTGAAGTGGTTGATCAAAAATGAAGACAACCTTTTTGCAGTTTTTGCACAAAAGGCACCCATTTTTTAACACACCATAGACCAAAAGGTTGCATTGTTAGATCCTTATATTATCTTTGTGTATGGGTACTGCTTTGCAGCAATGATTTTTGATAAAGCATCTGAGCTGGACCAATTCAGTTTTTGCTACTTGGTGTAAAACCTACGACAGAAATTTTAGAAACCTGAATCTTTTAAAAACAAAAACAGAAACGGGGATACTTGAGGAAAAACCAAACAGAAGAAGCTTTCAGAACAGCTGAGACAACATTTGTGGAGAGGCCAAAAAAGCAAATGACCAGAGACAGTGAGGCGAAAAACAGAAAGGACGGTGCAGCATCAATAAAAGATGTTTTTTTATTTTTTCCCCCTTCAGTGGTGACAAATGACGGCACAGCTCAGACCTGCTGCTACACACAGTCCACGGATCAAACAGCAGCAAAGACAGTAAGGGAAAGAGACGCATAGACAAATAGGAACACTGAAGGACAAAAGCAGGTGGATGTGAGGTTGGAGTGGTGAGGAAACAAGGGAGAGATGACAGGGAAAAGATGGAAGGAGAGAAGAGTTACGAGTCTGTGCGGATACTAAAAAAAAAAAAAAAAAAAAAAAAAAAAAAAAAAAAAAAAAAAAAAAATCACATTCATTGGTATTCTGAGGAGGTCTCACATGCACCACGGCTTAGTCAGTGCAGCTTGGATGACACGTTGTGCTTCAACAGTGCCCCCTGCAGGACAAACCAGTCTATGACCCGCCAACAAAAATCTAGGTCATCCTTATGAAAATGTATTGTCTACATGAAACACACTAAAAACAACACCTCGAATAAAAACATATTTTTCTAAAATCTGAACAAAGAAAATGCATTTTATTTCCTTAAGACAACATTGTTTAACCATAATCTGCATTTATTTGGTTTAAACTTAATTTGTGCCAGACCTTAGAATCAGTCTGTAATTTCTGTTGCAATTCTGCTATTCTTAATTTAAGTCAGTTTTTTACAATATTTAAAGATGATTGCTATAAACATATGAAGATGACTTGATTTTTAAATTTGCATGCAAACAAACCAACAGCAAAATGCTGAGGTGGAGCTTGAATTATTGGTTACGAGCTGAAGTTTTTTTTTTATTTGGAATGTGAATATCTTTTCAGAGATGAGTGCAACATAAGAATACTGGAGAAAAAGAACACAAAATTTTACAAACATCAAATATGAAACAAGTCCCTGTAGATGCCAAACAATTGAGATCAGCATTTAAAAAAAACGTTTTGAACTTCTTCCCAGCATGTCAAAGACAGCTGATGTCAAACATCTGGTTGTTTTTGCATTAAAGTGAAGGGTAATCACTAATAAGTTAAAACATAAAAATATATATATATTTTTTTAAGTTACTAAATTCTCCAATTCAGGAGTCTACCAACATGAAAAGGATCCCTTTTTCTTTGTGCAGTTATTTAAAGTATTTTTTTCCATTACATCAAACTTGCAAAACTAGAACTGTAGGAAGAAGAGACCTACCTTGAGCCTTTAACTAACTAGATCATCAGTTCTGGTAATTCAAGGAGTTCACAACAAAAACATGTAAGTGGATTAATAGTGAGTCAGCCTTTTTGGCTTCCATCCAACTATGGTTAGTGGGAAATGTGTAAATCTGATTAAACATCAGAAGAACAAAATGAAGAAGGAGAGGTTCACAAAGCTTGTTCTTTAACCCCTTGATGCCTTTTGATACAAATACACATCAAAACACTTATGTTTCAAACTTACCTTCATTTTTTTAAAGCAAAATAATAAGTGAAATTGTTTATAGTTTTTTTTCTAGTTGGAAATAAAGCCAGGTGCCATTGGGTTAAAAACAAAAGAAAAACAACTTCTACTAAGACAGCTGAAGACAAAAATGAAGTGTTTCCAAACTAAAACTCCACACAGAATCATGACTCCTCAAAGAGAAAGAATCCTCACCTTTGACCTTGACATATAGAAATTCTGGGTTGACACAGAGGGCTAGGTTGCTGGGCAGAGTCCATGGTGTGGTGGTCCAGGCGATCAAACTAACATCCTTATCCTCAACCAAAGGGAAGTTGACAATCACAGAAGGATCTTGAACATCCTGTAGATGGGGAAAATTCAGGAAGGCTCAGTTGTGTTTGTCAACTTACACATTTTTATATTAACAATTTAAAAATGTCACACAATGCGAGTGACTGCTGGAAAGAAGATCATGCTTCACAAACCTTGTAGTTCTGATGGGACTCAAAGTTTGACAGGGGGGTGTTGCAGGCAGTGGAGAAAGGCATCACTTTGACTCCACGGTACACCATGCCCTTGTCATACAGCTGCTTGAACACCCACCTGAAAAGAAATGACAATAGAGGAAATATTAGGAGTATGCAGCTTTTTTTCTAACTCAAACATGTACACAGTACCACAATGCAAAGTATTGATAGATTTGTCTATTTGGGGACTATATTTTCTGTTTACCATGGAAAGCACACTGACAGATTAAAATATCAACAGCAGTACATTCTCAAGTTAGGGTTTAACTACAAGACAAAAAAATAATGTTCAACTGACATGTACTGTACTATGGTACTAACATGAGCGTATAGACTAAGATGCTTTCTGTCCATCATTAACATCAAAATGATTATCATCTTCTAATTTCCCTTTGGTGATTGATTAAATATTTCTAAATTGATTTGAAGTAAATCAGAAACAGTTGAATGAAGTATAGAAAAGAAACCTTTTTTTTTCCATATGTAAAATTTAAATGACGCATCCAAAAGATGCATTTCTTCAGTTTTAAAGTCTCACTCCGATCATCTTTTGATCTGTTTTCAGTGGTCTTTTTATAATGGCAATTTTACACATAATTTAAAAAACCTGTGTCATTTTCAAACTCACATTCATCCATGAGTTGTGGACCTGTTGGTGCAAAGCATCTCCACCCCTACTTCCCAACATCTATTTGTTTACTCTCTCCTGTTAGCTTATAGCCCCTCACACCCCCAACCTAAGGTTCCCACGGCAACAAAAAGGCGAGCAATATTGTAGCTATCCAGTCGTACAATTTTGAGCCAGATGTCAGCTCAGACGGGGAAAACAAATACACACATGGATCTATTTGTCTATAATTGGATGAATCAGAATGGTTTATCATTAAAAAAAAATAACACAAGAACATGTTAAAACCACCAAAAACATAATTTTCATCAGAGTGGGACTTTAAGTATCTGTGCTTAATGAGCAGTTTACATGCTCCTTTGCAGTATAGAGGGATCACTCCCCATGTTTATAAGGCTTTCCCTTCCACATCATAGATGATAAAATCTTCATAATCATTTCTTGCTCCATATCTACTTTATGCTACCTGCCTTACTTCCATCTCTTTGAGAATAGAGGAGTCTGTCCCTTTTACGAGCGCTTGCCACCCATTGCTTTATAGTATGATGCAGCATGCATCTTTGCAATGGTGCCTAATTGTTGCCACAAGTGTTCTATCTACTAATACTAATGGTGGATGTCAGTTTGTTCATGTTTCCACAAAGTGCAATGCTGCTCAGACTCTGAGTCTTTCAAAATACTTTTAGCTGATTAAACATCCCTCAAAACCCTTCACAAGGGTAAGTGGAAAATTGGCAGCAGCCACAATATTTATTTAAAGATATCTGGGTGGTTTGTGTAGGGTCTGAATTTCCTTGATATGTCTGGTTTGTCAGTAGCTTCTAGCCCTTGCTCCAAATCTTGTTTGGAGGCAGAAGCCTTTAGGGAGCAGTAATAAGTTTTTCGTCTGCTGCTTAAAGGCTTTTCTGAGACTGATGGGATTTGTAATTCTCCAAGAGTAAAACTGTTTTGTAAACATTTACTCTTTTCAAAACCAGGATCCTCTAATTTTCTGTCATGAAGCACATCCAAACTAAACTGGTTAGTTTTCCCTGGTCCTGGTTCTGAAAACTAAAATTTATTGTTTACAGTTTATCAATTAATGGAGATGTTTGTCATCTCCATAAAATAATATTTAAAATAGGGAATGAAGCTGAATCAAGCAAAAAGGTTATACGTGACTTATCAGACACACAGGAACATGTAACAGATTAATCAGACTGAGTATTAATTTCAATGTAGTACTAATTTGAGTGAATCCATTAGGTCTAGAGGTATATGTGAAGTTTCTAATGTTGTACTTACCAGACAGTCTCCATGAACCATGGGTAAAGAGTTTTGTAGTCATTTTTGAAGTCAATCCACCTCCCCATTCTCTTTACTGAAGTCTGAGTACAAAAAATGATTTATTCATTTTCTGTATGAATGTTAAACTAAGCAGGCCAATAATAACATTTTTTTCCACTCACCTCCCATTCATGCGAGTATCTCATAACAATGTTTCGGCATTGTTTGTTGTACTCAGCGATCCCCATCTTTGCCACATCTTCAGGCCCTTTGATGCCCAGAGTTTTATCAATCTCATATTCCTACAGAGATTTATGAAACAAACAGGATATGACATCATCATCCAACAAAAGTGATATAACTGACAGTTAAATTAAACATCAAAATTCATGCTAAATAGGTTCATTTTACAGATAAACTACATAGCTCTAGGACTTTCTAGGATCCAGATATGGCCAAAATTCAAACTGTGGGAAAGGCCTATTGAGTTTTTCATGTTCATACTGGCAACGTTTCAAGAGTCTCAAACACTCCAACTCGCCACACTTGTCAACAAAATAGAGAATCCACTTTTTTCCAACTAGTCCATGTAAACTTTGAGCTTCTTTTTTTCTGACTTCTATAACAGTTGTATAACAATGTTAGCATTATGTGACTATATTTTACAAGAGAACTCAAAAGTCGTGATAATTTTTTGCTACCTTCAATAAAATTGTGTACCTTGGACATTTTGCTAACAGTTAAACAGCCAACAAGTTTAAAAGACCACAATCCCTGACAAATAACATCAATTTTTAGCCTTTTTTTTAGGTTTTAATAGAAATTGGTCATTTCCATGAACCTTGGTGTAAAAACATAACTTACCACAGGTAGGCCATGACAGTCCCAGCCGAAGCGCCTCTCCACATGGAAGCCACTTTGATGAGCAAACCGAGTAACTATGTCTTTGATAGTCCCAGCCAGAATGTGACCATAGTGGGGTAAACCCGTGGCAAAGGGTGGGCCATCATAGAAGGTGTACCTGGTTGTAAAGAGGAAGCAAATGTCTGGATTTACTGCTATTAACTCAGATTCTGTTTAGAAATCAAAACCAAAATTTTTAAGTTGAATGGTCAATTGTGATCAAATTTGTAGAAAGACACTGGGTGTAAGTAATCATAAAGCAAACTAGTTTTTGTTTTTGTTTTTTTTTTCATGAGGAGCATCATTAACCTGTACAGATTCTTAGTAAACAATAATTACATTTACCTGGGTCTGCTCTTAGACTGTTTAAGGCATTCCTGAAAACAGTCTTTGTTCTGCCAAAACTCCAAGATTTTCTCTTCCTCAGAAGGAAAGTTGATGGATTCAGGAACTGGTTCAATCATGGCGTCTGGCTATAAACAAAATGCAAATAGAGAAGCACTGTACTAACCACAAGACACATTCAAGTTTTCACTTCACAAAGATAAGTGGTTTATTTGATCATTTAAAGCAAATGTTTGCTTCTCACAAAATCGCATATTTGGGCTTCGTCTTCAATTTAGAGTGCTAAATAAGATTAGCTTTGCAAATAAACATTTATTCTTATTATCTAAAAAGTTTTGTAATATTCCAGTGAATATTGCACACACTCACGAAAGGCTGTCGCTTCTTTGGTTTCAGCTCTGAGGCAAAAAAGCAACACAACTATACGCTCTTACTATAACAACAGAACTTTTGCCTCTAATAGTTTATTTAATCACTTGACTTTATGGCAAAACTCTCACAAGATTGACACATGCTTCTGCTTGGCTAGCAAGCGAGGCTAACGGGTCGCTCATGTAGTTTATTAGTTCATACCAACAAAGAGCTTGAAACTCGTTGAATGTGCGGCGGTAAGGCTCGAACACGACAATGGACGCGTGATACCATGAGGTGGTCAAATAACCTGTTTGCTTACAAGACGGTTTGCTTGCGGATACTCACATGTTTAACACCGGGTAGCCAGGAAGAAATGATGCAAGCTGGAGTCAGAACGTAGGAGGAAGTGACGCAAGGACGCAAACTGATAAATTGCTTCAAAATAAATAGAAATCCATTTGGTTCAAAAAATATTTCGATGATTATGATATCTTAATATCAAACTACTTATACTTGTATCATCAGAAGTTTTAACTTTTTTTAATGATAGAAAATAACATCTTTCAGAAATATTTGTATTAACATTTTTCATCAATTTGTGTTCTCTCACTTGTAAGTGCTTATCCATCACCTCTGAAATGTATGTGAAAATGTGCACAATGTTACACGAATGTGTTTTTCTATACCACTATTATTAGAAACCCAAATGCTAAAACAACAGATCTACATCACATTATTTTTCTAACGAGGATCTCTGCAGTTTTTTCTAAATTAAACCTCAAAATTACAATTAAAAAACATGAATTTGTTGTTAACTTGATGCAAAGCATACTTTATTAAACTAACAAATTCAGGTTTAATTTTAAATTATCATGCCTATATTTTATAACAATGTTTTCGTTTTATTTTTCTCTCCTCCAGAAATTATTTTATACGAACATTCCTCAAGTAACTTTTTTTTCCTCTCCATCAAGACATGGCAGTCTGGTTTAATCATGACTAAATGAAATCCTCGTCAACGGTTATATTGCAGTAGGAAACTAAAGTGGATACAGCATTACCCACTAGGACCTGTGCATCAGCATTCGTTTTTTTCAAGAAATGTGTTTATAAATTTGGGTTAAATTGCAAAAACTATCCCTTTAATTATTAAAAAAAAAAAACAAATCCCACAGCATTAATATATAAGTACCCCCAAAATGTTAACAGAATTTTTTTTTTCAATCATCACACATTCCCCTAACTTTAGTTTTACAAAGTTAACTACAGTATTTCTTCTTTGCATATTTTTCCAAGTTGGTTACAGAAAGAAAAGTCATGTAAGTGTACTTTTGGAAGCTTTAATGTGGTGCCAAGTGCAACTTTTTACCTTGGCTTGTGTATGTGCTTTAATCATTTAGTTCTTACTTTTTGCATAAATAAAACAGGATTATACTACATTATTTACATGCTTACGATTTAGCAAAAACTGTTGAACTTGGGCTTAAATCAATGCGCCGGTCAATGTAGGTAGGTATATTAAAATTTGGATTAGTGATGGTGTGTTACTGCATTTTTAACGTGTTAAGTGTTGCAAAACAATGGACAGAACTGCTTTTAAGCTGCTAAACTTCTAGAGGTGTCATACAAGTTAACAGACTTTACCAAAACTTTGCTCCAACTATTTTTAATGACATGATCCGATTAAGAACTGACTGAACATGTTAAAACTGGAAATGACCAATTAGTTGTAGTTCTTCAAATTTAACATTAGGAGTTAATTGGCACCAAGTCATTTAAACAAGTTACAAACAGCAACATACAAGCTGTTGTTTTCTTAAAGCATTGCTTTATTTTGCTCATGGAAACATGACATAGAAAGCTAAGCATCAAGAAACAGGCTTATTTTTGCTGGGCTGCCTTCCTTGCTGCCTTCAAGCCCTTTTTGTTGTGTTTCTTAGCAAAACGCATATTCCTCAGAAACTTGGGGTCCACCTGCAACACAGAGAAAGCGTCTTTTTAGTTTTATCCCAGACAAAAATCACAAAAAACACATAACTCACAAATTAAATTAGTTATTTACGTACTAACAGCACAGACATAATGTACGTTTCCTTGCAAAACGGCATGAACAATAAACAATTCACATATAAAAAAGGAGTTGAGCTCTAGCTTTCTTTCACAGTAATAACATGTTGAGGAATCCCAAAGTGATTTATGAGAGAAATTCATAAAGAACAGGGCCTGTTTACATCTTTTATCTAGTTTTTGCTTAATTACATTAACACATCAAACTATGAGCTTGAGATTTGTAATGCTGATAAAAACTTTTACATTAGCTCCATTAAAAAAATCTATTTGCTTAAGATATCTACAGCAGCCCATTGTTTTCACAGATGCCTCCAGATATGGATTTAGTTCCATTTATACAAAAGACAGCACATCCATTTAAGCAGTAACTGCAGACATTTTAGGGCACAGTTAAAAGTTGCCAAGTTACATGTAGGAATCTGAATACATGTAGTCAAACTTATACTTTGTCAACAATCCAATGCAACGGTTATGGCTTGAATATTCATTTTTGTTATAACAGCTTTATGTTCAGAAATATTGCCTCCCACATTATTTCAATTCACAAGATATTTTTATTGACTTCCAACTGTACAATTAATGTCAAATAAGCTGTGTTGCGCATTATACTCTTCAGGCATGCTGTCCACAATAATGTAAATATTTTAAAGGGCTTCAGGACATTGACAGAGGATGCATCTCCCTGAGAATAATAAGCTACTAAGTAGTATCCTGTTTCACAAAATGCTTGATTTATCTTTTTTTTTCCAGCTTAAGAGCACTCAAGTGATTTAGAACGACAGTCCTACATTTTAGATATTAACACCAAAAGAAAATGGCTATGCACACATAACTTTCTATATATGTGCAGCCAGTGCTGTACGTTTTTCTTTGCGGCACTGACACAGAGGAAGGGTTAAGGTATGGTTGATATTAACCCTGCAACCAACAACATTTATCCTTGGATGCTTAAAATATGTGCAGGCAATGCAGCAAAGTGCCTGTTGGTGGCACATATAACGCATGGCCAACATGAATCTCCATCAGTTTTTGTGCTTGGTCACACATGAATATGTGCAAGTACCATTAACAGAACAACAAAGACACATTTTTTTGCTTTCTTTAAAAATATTCGAGTTACCAAAAACATCATTTTAAAAGATCCGATTATTATTATAGCCAGATGCACAAGTTCAAGATTTTGAAAAAGTACTTTCATTAAAAGTCCTGAAAAGAGCGCAGCCAAACTTGTAAATGACTTCTTGAATTATTAGATTCTTACATTAACTCAGGTAAAATGGTTGGAAATTAAAACAGAGCTACTATTTAGCCAAACTGTTTACAAGGGCATACAATAGTAATAAATAAATAGTTCCATAAAAGAAAAACAAAAAATCTCTAATATCAAACACTCACTATTACCATCAACAAAAATTATCTTAATTCTAGAACGCGTTTTGTGAAGACATACAAAGCTGAAACGCTTCTATGATGTGAAATTATCTTTCATAGGACAAAAAGCAACAATACATTTTTCCAAAACAAACTTACCCCTTTTAAGGACTCATAGCGTTGAGATCTGGGCTTTTTGATGCCGTTTCTGTGGGCTTTGCGAGCTGTTTAACGAAACAAAACACAAATCAAGCACAGCCTGGCAGCTTCACACCTCCACCCTCAATATACTAAAGGAATCCAGCTTCCATTTTTGACACCAAACCCGGATTAAAAATGTACTTACACTGGTTGTGAGTTGTGTGGTTCTTCGACTTAGCCATGTCGACGTTTAAGAATCTGCAAAAGGCAAAAATTAAATCAATATAAGCATCAATCACCATGTTATGCTATAATAGAAATACACTAACACAAGCATCAGCGACCGGTCAGAATGTACGTTAAGACACGGCGCTTCATTAAATGCAACCGAATGCAGACAGAAAACCGCATTTTTCCAGCAAACACTTACTTAAAAAGGCAATAATGACATATGTTAATTTGGTCATGCTTTAGAAGAAGAAATAACAAGCTTCCGCCGTTAAAGTCTTCGGCAGCTTGTTAGCTAGGACTTTTTAGGGGCTTTTTTTGCTTTCATTATGGGTCTGATTTAGGACAAACAACAATACATCTTTGTTTTATGAAGAGTTTTACCAAAACAAATGTCTGCTTGTGTACCAGGGAGAAAAACATAAGTAGATGGATAAGGATTTTAGAGAAGCCACCGAAGTAGAATTATTATTACCTGCCACACGTACAGAGGACAACCGGAAAAGAAAGAGCAACTTCTTCCGCCGAGAGAAAAGAAAGAGGAGGCCCGATGCGTAAAAACCCCGTGTTATGGTTACACTGCCACCTTTTGGTGCATTCCGGTAAGACAACAATGTTGACCATTAGATGGCGCCCTTAGCTTAGAAATGTTGACGCTGTTTCTGATTTTTGCCTCAAAAGTAGAGAAGTTTTTGTGTTCTACATTGATATGCTTCATTTATTTATCATAACTTTTTCCTACAGTGTGTTAAATCTTCAGAACATTGTTTTTACGACTAGTGGCAACAATAGCCTAAAGCAAAAAAAAAATTTCTTGACTTTTCTTGATTTACCTTATTGCAAATTTATCTGGAATGAAGACACAAACTGTAAAAAGGGGAGTTGATCACCAGTAATGCACTTTTATTTAGATTTGATAGACATGACCATTTGATGGAAAGGCCACTTAACTGCACCACCTCTTCTTGTTAAGTCCCCTTCCATATTAGGCCAAATCTGAATTGCTTCCCTACCCCTCCGGCTAGGCTACTCCCCATTGCTCCAATTGTAAGGGCATTTGAGGCTGTAGAGGTGTCTGAAATTATTTTTCAAGGAGGAGCAGTAGCAACTCAGGGCTGGCTATCCCCACGCCGGTAGGGTGATCCGTGGCACGGAGGAGAAACGCATTTCTTCACTTGAATGTGCTCTGAAGCATATAAGTTTACATTTATGTGTAATTTTTATTTATACCAATGTTGATGTGTATTTTTCGAGCGCTGACGGATACTCTCCAGTGACGTGCAGTCTGGGGAGGAAGGTGAGGCTGTGCCTCATAAATGAAATAAAATAAATATACTTTTTTGAAATTGAAAAATCAAATATTATTTTTTAGACACCTCTTTTCTATGATTACCTTTTTTTGTGTGGGTTTTTAACGTATCTTTGTGGGAAAAAAAGCAGTGAATTTCTGAGTTTCTTGTTCAAATATACAAGACAGCGGCGGGTGCGGCTATGAGGAGCAGCCCCTCCCATCCCCAGCACCGTACACACTGACTGAAGCTGCATATGATGCATGCGTGCAGCGGCGGGTGAGGCAGCAACAGCCCGTGCCTCCCAGCACCGCACACACTGACTGGAGCTGCAGCTGATGCATGCGCCTTACTAAAAGATGCTTTATTTTAAAATGACCTAATTTGCTTTTTTTCTGATTACATTGGTGCCAGTTTGCGACTCATTTAGTCTTTTTATCTGCTAAAAATTCGCTTTCGAAATAAACTAGGTGAGGCAGGCAGGCAGTACGCCTTCCTCAAGGCAGAGGGCGCCGGTGAGCCCAGAGAATGTGACACCACGGCTAAAGAACAATAGAATTAGCGGTAGAAAGTCAAGTGCAGCCGCCAAATTATTCTTTCATATTGTTTAATGTTATTTTCTAAATGGAGGATTACGTTTTTAGACCCCTAAACTCAAGAATTTGTTTTGATACATCACTGGTAGTGATCTCCACTGAGACAGAACGACTTTTAAAACTGAAGAAAGAAAAGGAAGAATTCTACAAACAAGTTATTAATGCATTTCTTCAGAAGGAGAGATCATAGACATAAAACAAGGGAATGATACACCGACTTAATAAGTAAAAGTAAGTCAATTATAACAATTTTGGTGATTTTTTTTCTCTGCTACAGTTTAAGAAAAGAAGAAAAATGAAATGAAATGAAATTTAAACAACACACTTTAACTGCTGCCAATCAAATGTTGAATAAGCTGGTCAGTGCCTCACCAGCCGTGAACCTCACCGCACATCACTGCCACTGTCTAATGTAGATGACCGGCAACTATTGATGACATCATCAAAAGGTAACATTCGAATTTGAACCGCTTTAATGGATATTTGTATGGATAGATAGGGAGAAGTCCTAGAAGTAGGGAAGCAATTCTGATTCAACCTTAGACCACTCCCCCACCCACATTGTTTGTTTGTTTTAACTAGTTATTGGAGGACATGAAAGTCAAACCACTCTCAGTAAATTTTGCACTTCCAGTGAGCTTCAGCTCCAGATTCATCACAGCATTTTTTCTTTAGCTGTCTCTATGGTTTCATTCTGTTCTTAACCTGAGCCTGGAACACGATGATTGTGATGATGCCCTGTGAGAAAAAAACAAACAAACAAGAAGACACCATCCCTGATTCTTGTGCCCAAGTGTAAGTATCCAAGCACACAGAGTAAGTACAGACCAGCAGCTCTGACTTCAAGGAGCTCATTGGCTAAACCTTGACTGGACCACGCAGCCGGATACTTTGTGCAGAGTTAACCACTTTCATGCTGTGTTTCTCTAATATGGCAATTTTTTTTATTAAATCAATCAATTATTGATTAAGTTAATGCTTTACTGGACAACAAACCTGTTTGCTTGTTTGTTTATAAACCCTTGTGTGATCTTGACTTTCTGTTTACTCCTTATGTTCAACAGTAAAAAAATTACCCACCCTCCCAAAGCCTCAAAATACAGAAACTTCATTGAATTTATTTTATAAAATCTATTGCATGTGGTAAAACCATGTTAATTACAAATTCCACTCAATTTATATAATTGTTTTTTGTTACACAAAATAAAAAAAAAAGAAAAATCACCAATGAACAATATTACACTTTTTTTCAACACAAACCAACTGTCACAACAGTTTTCTTTTACACACTAATGATTTTTTATTGCGTTCATATAGATGTGAAGTAATTACTTCTGAATCACTTATATTGAAAAGGGCGAAAAACAGTCACAAGCATAGGTCACAACACACAAAAATGATGCTTTGACTTTGCGGAAAATGTTCAATATCAACTGTTATTGACTTTACATTGAAAATGGCCGCCTCGGTGTGTGAGCACCTTTGTCTTGCACTTCTTCTTCCTTGGGGCAGAAATGGCACCTTTTTTTCTTTTATATTGACTTACCTGCAGCCTCAAATGTATCTAGTGTGTGTAGGTGTTTGTGTATAAATGTGTGTGTGTGTCTGTGAATAAGAGAAAGTTTGTGTGTGACCTTTGAACTATTTCTGGTGTTCAAATCCATTGATAATTCCCAGGTCAAAAAAGACCCTTGAGTCAATCTTTGTACCCTTGCAGTGTACAGCCCCCAAGCAAACATAAACCAAAACAAATGATCACTTTTTCTAATGATGGAGTCACTCTGGGAAAGTCATGACATTTCAAGTTGGAAAAAGATAGGTTAGAAACCCAGTCTAATGAAAGTTGTGTTTATGGCTTTTTAAAACATTTTCTTGTAGCGTTTTTGTCATGGTGGATGACATGTCAAAAGAATCTTAAGCTTTAATAGCATTTCTGAATATTTTTTTTCTTCAAACCATTGTCAATAGAGACTAGACAAAAATGTGGGAAAAAGCTTGTAGTTGTGACACAAAAGCTACAATTTCAAGCATCAAACTTCCTGCTCCGCTCTATTCTAATGCATCCACTGGCAGACAAATAGATTCATGTACGTCTTTGTTTTCCTCGTCTGAGCTGGCATCTGCCTTTAAATCTTACAGCTGGTTAGTTCCATTTTTGCTTGCCATTTTTGTTGCACCTGTAATATGAGCTAAGGGAGGGCATGTAAACAAAGGGATGATGGGAAGTGCAGAAGGCTTACCTAAAGCTAACCCTAACTGTTATGAGGGTGATAATATTTTCAATTATGTTATACGCACAACAAAATTCAAAAATCGTGTTTTTTTCCCAACTGAAGCATTAAAGCTTTAAAAAGGATAATAAATGTTTTCATTTATTCTGGAATAATTTTAAGAACAGAAAACCACAAATTAAAAAAATGAAATGTACATTTTGAAGAAAAAAATTACATCACTTGATCAAAGTCCAGATGAAACGGGATTTATAAATGTGATTTTATAGGGTCAAACCTGCTAAAAGCATGATGGGGGATTGCAAAGCATCCAGCATTTATTGAAGAGATTACTGTGCTGGAGCCCCTCCCCTCTGCTGAAATGGATGTGAATGGATGCAGAGCCATGTGATTGAGCTTACATTTTTTTATCAATTGCAAACACACGCATGTACACACACAAACACACACGTAACCCATATGCACATCTGATGACACTAAAAGCAGTCAGGGGTTTTTCTATCTGGTACTATATCTTCCTTTTCCTTTCTTTGCTGATGCTGGGTAAATCCCTACTCAAGCAGAAGAAGTCGTGCTGCAGCATCCTATATTTAGACTCCCGCTTGACCATATGAGCCTCTCCACTCTTCTCTGCAGCTCTCAGCTCTGTGTAGTCAATTACAAATTGTGAGGCATGTTTTCACGCGTTATCTTCAGGATCTGACAGTCTTCACGGTTAGTTAGATAGATGTTTTTCTGTTTAAGCACAATCGTTTTTTTTTGTTTTGAGTCGCTTGTTTGCATACATTTATAATCTATGTCTGTTTTCCTTTTGTCCAAAGCGTCTCTACAATGTACTTTGCAAAAATTCTCATGTCTTGCTTAATTGCTTGGGCAAAGTACAGGATATCTGGTTTATACAAGACAGATCTTCATTTTTTCATTTTTTAAAAATGTCTGGGTTCACTGTTGTTGGTAGAGATCAACAGGTTAACCCTCAGTAGTGGCTGAATTCACCTGTGAGTTTGCCAGTCACATCAGCTGTTTTCAATGACGCAGGACTGAAACCGACACCCACCCCCCACCCCCGACACTGCTTTAATTCAGAATTTCACATCAAGGTTTCAAAATGTTTTTATCTTTTACATTCTTGGTTTAAAACCAATATAGCACGAGTTATGACACATAATTGTGATAAACCTTGATTTTGTTCAAATATAGTGAAGTTTTAATCAGGAAGTTGCAAGAAGAAGCTTCTGTTCTGCATACCTTTGCAGAAAACCTGGTCTCTAATGAACTCATTACTCTTCTTTAAACCTTTGTGTTTGTTAATTTGTTCTTTTTTGATGAGTGGGCATTTGCTTCTCTGTGTTTTCTTACAGTTCAGACTGTTGTTGCCAATATTGAAGCTTTTCACTCAGCCTTTCCACTGCTATGAAAGCAGGTGCATCTGTATTCACAGAGCAGCAGAGAAGAATCACCTCTCCCAAAAGGTCTGTCCAGTCAAATGGTAATCTCTGCTTACACACGAAGCACACAGACTTTCAGTTTAGGTCTGAAAAAACTTGATTAGTTTGGAATTGTCTTGATTTACTCTGAATTAGTCAATAAAGGTTTTGCAGAAATGAGAAATAAATGTTTCCAGTTTTTCAACTTATCTTGCACAAGTTTCTATTCCAGACTGAACATACTTTACCAGTGTAAAAATGTCTGCACACACACACACACTTCAAACCACCAATTTATTTGCAGAACATGAGGGTTTTGCCTGCAGTCCAGCCTGATAGTCTCTCCTAATTTAATATCCTTCAGCCTATTTTAGAACCTGATCATTTGTATCTATCATAAAATATATATTTGAGCATTCTAACATTTGTTTTAGTAACATAGTATACTTTTAAAATGTAATCCTATGGCTCCTTGAGGTTTTCCGACCGTATGTCTTCCAATAGTTGCAGGTATCCAAGAAATGGCAGGGCCGGCTACTATTGAAAGATATACAGTACCCCAGAGTCAGATTTGGGCATACTTTTTTAAGGAAAGATGATTTTCAACTCTTGAAAGGGTCACCTTTTGTGTTTAGTGTCTGTGGTACTGATGATCCTGAGGCAGCCAGATACACACACCTTTGAAAGTTGTCTGACAAATAGAAAAAGAAATCTATTTTGAGCTGAGAAAGAGCAAAATCAATACTGAAAGGCCGTGTTGCCTCTGTGTGTAGGTGTGCCGTTAGGTTTGGGAAACAGAACAATAAAAATTGTCGGAAATGTTGCAAAACAGGTTTAGAAGAAATGTTTAAAATGAGTTTCCTTTTTATGTCACTTCCCTCCTGCTTTTTTAAGTTTAATTTTCATTCATCCTCCTACAGTGACTCTTTTTTTACCTGGAATTGCTTTTTTTTCCCGCTTCCTTTTCATTCCATGAAGTTTCACCTCTGAACCCCTCTACCTCTTTTGCAATGTTTCATGCACATTTTTATTTCCTTTTAATCTGTAAGAGGAAGTGTGCTCTATGAGCTGCATGAGGTCAGGGAGTCACAAGCAACATTCGCACAAATAAAAAGCAACTTGGACTTGCTGGATTATTCTAAAGTAAGCAGAGGGTGGGGAGGAATAGGAAGTTGCTAATAAATGTTTTAAAATATTCTGACTATAAATATTCAATGTCTTGTTAGTTAATAAGCCTCATGATTACTACTATTTCAGTTGCTTTTAACCACTAAATCTGATTCATAGCACAACACATGATGTTATGACAAATGCAACCGCTTCTACAGATTATAGTATAGCCAGTGGATTATTTATTAACCTTTTAACACCAGAGCTTTTGCTCCAGTGTTGATGTTCTTTGACCTCTCATAGCACTTCTACCATCTAGACGACCAGTCTTTTAATTATGACTGTGCAGTTTTTAGCCAAAATTTTATGTCATTTTTTCAAGACATATTTTATGCCCAGCAGCAGTAGCTCAATAGAATTACAATTCTGGTTTGTGGGCGGAACTGTTAGTGCTGAGCAACCCCGCACCCTACCTGTCGCTTAGAGCTCTGGTTGCAAGCTCACATGCGAAGTTTTAGTTCCAAGCTAGCATTAGAGGCGCAAGAATGCGAGCAATATTGGCTCAGTCCAGCTGAACCTCCTCGGGTGAGAAAAACAAATGTGCGCAAGGGGGCAGAGGAGCAGAGTGGTAGAGACTTTGACATGCCTTTTCAGTAATTGTGTCATTATTCTGAGCTTTTTCAAGCATCCAGTTTTCTGATATGACACGTTTTTAATGAAGAAATTCTCAGAAATGCGATTTTAATTATAAATTATTTTAATAGGTCCTCTATTATGAGAAAATGCTACAAGAACATACACAACAAAACACAAAAAAGACAATTTTCATCTGAGTGGGTCTTTAAAGGGTCAAGTGCAACAAAGGATTTCTAGGCAACTTGGTTAATGGTTATGGGAGCGTGTTGCATTAAAAAAAAAGGGTGCTCTTCGTTCAAATTTCTTTGTAAAAAAAAAACTCAAAAGACAGAGGAATTAGAAGAGCATCTTTTTAAAAAAAATAAATGTAAAAAAAATAGAACAAACATCACCAGTTTTTTTAATAGTCTACACAAAAAAATTAGGACTAAGATTACTCAATTTATTTTAAATATATGAAAAATGATTTTGTTGTATTAATTTAATGCAATATGCTTCCATAAATGGTCAACCGAATGTGTACATTTCTATTTTTTAACACAATAATCACAAATGCACCAACTCTCAAAAGCAAAAACTCTGAGCAGAATTACCAAAAACAAAAAACTGAACTGTAAACTAAAACATTCTAAAAAAGAAAGATAAAAAAGTGACAGGACATATACAATGCATAGTCTAAATTCAGAAGAAAAACCTGAATCACAATGCAAACTAATCAGGATAAAGGGAACAAAACAAAGAACAGAAAACAAACAATTTTTTTCTACTAAATTTAAGTAAATGGACAAAAGACAATGCAGGTACACACAAAAACTTGGAACTTGAAACTTGAAAAAAATGGAAGTGAGCTAAAACCCCATATCTTTCCACAATCTTCGAATAAAGATAAGTACTTCACTTAGAGCTGGCAGCTGATAAGTTTGAACACTGCAAATATTATTGAACCTGTCCAAACATTTGCTAACTTTTAACTTAGCTATTTTAGAAAATAATTCTATAACAAGAAATAAAATACAGTTTCAGACTTTTTACTGTTCAGCTGCTGTTTTTTTTTTTTTTTTGTTAATAAGAAAAATAAATAATGCATCTTCTAACTGTATGCTTGATCATTGTAGCAAACATGACCCTTTTTCGAACAGCTTCTGTAGTCTGAAGAAACCTGGACATTCACCTATTTCTCAAGAGCAGCTTCTCAGAAGGAGGCTGTTGCTTCATTGTGGCACAGTTTGAGTCACCACCTCCTGTACGTGGTACATGTGATGACCAACCTCCTGGTTGAAATGAAGAAAAATCTTAGTCACAGGAAGTCCGTACTGTTGATGGACTTTTATGTCTTTTTGAAATTGGTGTTGAATTGTCTTTCTGTTTCAGAATATTTTGAGGCACATCTTAATAAGAAATGTCACGCCTCATCTGCTTCAGAGAACAAAAAACAACTAATTATGAGTTCAAAAAATAATCTGCATTCCGGGTCAGAACTCATGATGTGAATTTATTGATTATATGTGCAAAGAGGGCATTTCTAAATATGGTGGCAGAACAGTTTACATCCACCCATTCACCTTCTTCTGCTCGCCAGGGACCAGGTTGCAGGGGCAGCAGTCTAAGAAAAGATCCCCAGACTTCCCTCTCCCCGGCCACTTCCTCCAGCTCCTCTGGGGGGACTCCAAAGTGTTCCCAGGGCAGACAAGAGGCGTAGTTTCTTGCCCCAGCTTTGCAAACCGAACTCCTGCTCTGGTCATAGAGAGACCGGAGAACTCTCAGTAAGTCAGTCTCCTTGGACCCCATACTCCCAGAGCACCCTGCACAGTTTTTTTTTCTTCTTTTTTTTTTACTGTCATATCATTACCACACTGCAATGTCATTAAAAACTGTGTTATTTTATTTATCCAAACCTCAATGAGTTTCTTTTCCCCCCAAAATGATTCAAACCTCAGCAGTCAGAATATGAAAGGAAGCTAATAAACGCTGATGACTTTGTTATGTTTATTGCCTGGTTGTGAATCCGCAGGCTCATTAGCATGACAACACTTTAGCGACAGCTCACTGACAGCCCAGCATAAAGGGAACTTGGTAATTGTTCTTTTTATTTTGAAAAAGGAGATATCTTGGAGGAGTGCTTGTTCTGCAGCATCACCTCATTAGTGTCAGGAGGTCAGATGGTTCTTCATTACTGGGAACACATTTTGAGGCTTTAAAGGTTATCTTAAGTTTCTATTGAAAAGCAGTCAGAGGCTGATATTCAGACTTGTAGAGTGAATGTGCTTCTTAATCAAACATTGTTTAGATTTTAGTGTTGGCTATCTCCTGATATGCTTTTAATAAAGAAGAATGAAATCCTTCTGAGCTGAAAGGAACTCACTGAACCACACTGAGGAGTCTTCTTTTTATTGACGTAACTGATTAATGCTAAATGACTCTCAGGGCTCCCGTGATTGCAGAGAAGGACATAGATACAGAACTTGTAGAGAAAAGGTCGATAGATGTGGAAGAGAAAGAAAACGCCATTCAGTCTGAGCAAACGAAATGACAGGTGGTACAGAGCTGACGCACTTCAAACAAAATCTATAACAAGTGCTAACATGAAGAGCAAAGGGAATGGAAAGTGAGCAAAAAGAAAAACCTTCCCAAAACACATTTAAACATATCAGTACATGATTTTTATTTTTTTTAATTAGCAATTTACAGTCATAAAAACTGTGTTCAATAATAGTGATGGTAATCAGTCATGGTTTACCAACAAGTGTGTCCACTGTTGTGGATCTGGCTGTGTCTGATCATTACTGTGTGCTTTTTAACATCACTGGTTTTATAAAACAACAGACCTCTGTGAGAACGGTGAAGAAGCGCTACTTAACTCCTGAAGTGGTCAGAAAATTTATTTCAACTGTTTGTACTAACGCTCCACTTGTCTACCAGCCCCCTGTGACCTAATCATAGAAAGTTTTAACAGCAAATTAAAATCCAGTCTCAATTCAGTTGCTCCACTTAAGTCTAAAAAGATAAGAATTAAACCCACACCCCCTTGGAGAACTGAAGGAATGAAACAATTGAAGAGACAATGTAGATCCGCTGAAAGACGTTGGAGAAAACAGAAACTTGAAATAAATTACCAATTATACCAAAATCAACTAAAACTATATAATCAATCGGTGAAACAAACCAGGAACGCATACTTTGCAAAGATCATCTCTGAGAACAAAAACAATCCCAGAGTCCTCTTCTCCACAATTGAATCTTTGATCAACCCCGACGTAAATACAAACACAATGCCAGCTACCGCGTCATTGTGTGAGGAGTTTGTTGACCACTTCAGGAGCAAAATTGATTCTGTCAGATCCAGTATCTTAAATGAACAAAAAAGCCTTTTTATTGAAAATGATTGCTTGATCTTACCCAGGGAAGCACTGGACAGTTTTGACCTGGTTGAAGCTGCAACACTTGGTCGAGTTTTCTCCCAAGTTAACCCAACAACCTGCTTTCTAGATCCCATCCCCACATCCCTTTTTAAAACATTTTATGGGTCTTTTGAGAGTGAGATTTTAAATATAATGAATTACTCTCTTCAGACGGGTATTTTCCCTGCTGCCTTTAAAACTGCTGTTGTAAAACCACTTCTTAAGAAAACTAACTTGGACCCCTCAGTTTTTAATAACTACAGACCAGTGTCTAACTTGCCATTTTTAAGCAAGGTTTTAGAAAAAACTTGTTTTTATTCAGCTGAATGAGTTTCTCGCACAAAACAAAATTTTTGAGACAAACCAGTCTGGATTTAGAACAAACCACAGTACTGAGACAGCCCTGTTAAAGATAGTTAATGATATCAGGTGTGCCTTGGAGTCAGGTCAGATCTCAGTATTAGTCCTACTAGATCTAAGTGCTGCTTTTGATACTGTTGATCACCTGATCCTGTTGAATAGACTTAAAAGTCTTGGCATATCAGGGACGGTTCTCAAGTGGTTCAAATCCTATCTGATGGAGAGATACTTTATGGTAAACATGGACACTCACTTTTCTAGGGTCCACGAAATTAAATGTGGTGTGCCTCAAGGCTCCATACTTGGCCCCTTACTTTTTAACATCTATATGCTTCCTCTAGGGAATGTCATCAGGAGGCACAACATCAGCTTTCATCGCTATGCTGATGATACCCAGCTGTACATAGCTATGTCTCCTGATGACACAGGGCCAATAGAAGCACTTTTTAACTGTATTTTAGAGGTAAAATCATGGATGGCAAATAATTTTCTGCAGCTCAACCAGGAGAAAACTGACATTTTAATTATTTGTCCTGAAGCTAAGAGAGAGAAACAGTTTTTGAAGTTAAAAGAACTTTCATTAGATTATTCAGAAACAGTAAGAAACCTTGGCGTTATTTTTGACTCTAAGCTAACTTTCATCCCACATATTAAACATGTGGTTAAAACGTGTTTTTATCATCTTAGAAACTTGGCTAGAGTCCGCCCACTACTCTCTCTCGCTAACATGGAGATGCTGATGCATGCTTTTATCACAAGTAGAATTGATTATTGTAATGCCCTGCTTGCCGGTCTTCCAAAAACTAACCTTAAGAATCTTCAGCTTCTCCAAAATTCTGCTGCAAGACTTCTTACCAAGACCAGACGACAGGCCCATATCACTCCAATTTTAAAATCCCTGCATTGGCTCCCCATAAGCTTCAGGATTGATTTTAAGATACTTTTAATGGTTTTTAAATGTCTTAACGGTCTTGCGCCTTCTTATCTGTCTGACCTTTTAGTTAAATATGAACCCTCGCGGACCGTGAGATCCTCTGGCACTGGTCTTCTAACCATTCCAGCTGTGAAAACCAAAACTTACGGAGAGGCATCTTTTCAGTATTATGGCCCTCGTTTGTGGAACGGTCTGCCAGAGGATCTAAGAGCTGCAGAGAGCATAGATGTTTTTAAGAAAAGGCTCAAGACCCACCTTTTTAACCTGGCTTTCAAATAATTTTTACTTTGTATCTTTTTACCTATTTATCTATTATCTATTTTATAATGTTTACAATAAATTATTAATTTATTTTAAATTCCTCATTATAATGTTTTATTGTTGGTTCTTTTTTGCTTTTATCAATATGTTTACTTTTTAATTTAATTTTATTTTGTTTCCGGTGCTTCCTCAGTTGGGTTCTCTCTCTCTGGGTCGGCTGCCGTTCAGCCGCGGCGGCTCTGGATGGGGACCTGCATCGCTCCCTAGCTGTGGTGAGGCGGGTCCCTGCTTGTGTCGCTGCATTTGGTTGGCTGTGCCACTACTCACAGAGAGAGAGGTCCCAACTATTTGCGTTTCTAAAAACAAACTGTCATGCTCAGCCTGTTTCTCATTGCCAATCTCCATCAGTTAGGGGGTGGGAGCTCTGACAGGGGTGGGGGTTGTGTACGGATCTGGGGGAGGGGACTTTATGTTAATTTATGCTTATTTTTATATTATTATTTGTTTTTTATTTGCTTATTTAGTATCATTATTATTTTTGTTTTATTCATTTTTATTTTGTGTAAAGCACTTTGTGTTATGTTTTAAATGAAAAGTGCTATATAAATAAAGATTGATTGATTGATTGATTGATGGTTGAGTTTTTAAAAGTATTTCTGTGGTTCACTGATTGAGAAAATGAATTGGAGTTTAACTTCCAGTGTTAATATGTTTCAGGAAAATGCATTAAAACACACATTCCCTTAATTCTAGATCACATTAATTTGTCGTTGAGTTGCATAAGTATGTTAAGCTTTTGTAAGTTTATGATCAACTTAAAATAACATATTAGATCATTTTTAGCATTAGAAATGGTTAATAAAAATTGGCGTATTGGACAGTGTTTACATATATAAGCACTTTTCTATTTCCCTGAAGTCCCTGTCCATTCACTCATCCACACACAATGATGGCGGCTTCACTGTCTTAGACTGGTGCCAACCTGTAACCACCAGTGACACATGGGCGGGCAAAGCAGGAATCAAGCCTGTGATCTTCTGAGAAGAGGTCGACCCCTCTACCTCTGCACCAAAAAAAATCTTACTTGGAATTGAAACCAGAGTGGTTTTTTTGAAGAAAAATAGAAGTCACCAGGGTAAAAAAAAATCACATTAAGCCTATTTTCATGCTTTAGTAGAGATTTAACACAAATTTTCACAATTGGTGTAAACTGTATTTTTTCCCCCCAAAAAAATCCTGCTTTTTCCCAGGAATCTTTGAGTTTAACAGTCTAGAAACTGCGACTGTAGCGATATATTTACACTGGACTCAGCAATACTTCAGATGAAACGCCTGAAATGTGCATTAATTCGCATTTCTGCGTTCAAAAGTCTCGGTTCACGCTAAGCTATGCAAGTTTCTCTGACTGTTTTTGGGCTCTACGTAAAAAAAAAACATGTGGCCATTGATCACACGTTGCCAGTGAAACCAGGTCAAACTTTGACCAATCAAGTACTCGGATTTTGTAGTGACATATAGATGGCAAAATAGAGCTGGACTAGAATATTAATACTAGAAGAAGCAAAAGATGCCCCTCCCTGTTTGTTCAGTGTGAACACCATGGGTGTAATGCGTGTTCAAGAATGCGTGTTTAGCATGTTCTTGATCGCGCTTCAAATGCCCGGTGTGCACGTAGCTTAGTACAACCAAGACAGATGCTATCTCAATTAAAATGAACTACTTCCTTTTACATCCAGTTTTTAACTTTTTTTAAATTTTAAATGTAGCTACATTTCCTTTTCCCCCCTTGTCATCTGATATTTTGTGGTATTTTTCTTTATTAGTTCAACTTTTATTTTACCGCGCTACAATTTGTTTGCTTTTTGTGTGCTCCCAGTGGGCTGGAATCCTTCAACCAATATACTCCTGTTTTTCAGTCAAGACATGGTTCCATTGATTTCAATTACCAAGGTTGCTCTTTACTGAGATGAGAATAGTTTCACAGATCCTGGAACTGAATGAATCAGAGCTGAGAATTATTTCATTCAGTCTGATGTGCCCATTGCAGCTGTTCCATTTCCACACTGTTCTGATGTTGACTTCTTAATATTAACTACTATGATAATGGTTAAAGGGAAACAAAATAGTAATGTCACTCATAAACCATTTCAAGTTTTGTAAACACACTTAAGATATTTTATTCTAATCATAGATTTCTAGAAATAGAAGTCCATTGCATTAAGAAAGAGTACGGTTACATGTTTCATTTTTTCCTTCTAAGAAATGTCTTTTCAGCAAAGAGGAACGCCAACATCCGTTTTTTAAAATACCAGACGGTTTCTTTATGCTTTCAAATGAAATTAGACAACTTACTCTCTTAGAAAACAATGTTCGGTTTGAGTAATGGTTTTCTCAGTACCTTGGCAACATGTGATGCAAAAGCAGAAACGTTTTGAATCAGAGGAGTTCTTACCAGCCGTCACAATCAGGATCTCTCCAGTCCAGGGTTCATGTTGGAAAAGCTTACTTGAGCATACTTTCCAGACTTGACTTATTTTGTGAGTCACACAAACAACATATTTCTGCTTCTTCTAAGTTTTGACTTCAAGAGTATAACCTCTCTTTGAATTGACTCTCCTCCTTTGCTTCATTATTTGATAAAATACATCTTTTTCTCAGACATCCCTTACTGACCAGCTAAAAGTATTAAAAACCTTTGTCAACTCTGTAGTCAAGCTTTTAGAAACATTTGTTTGTGCCTACTTACATCTAATAAATTTCTTTAAAGGGGCGTTTTCTATAGGTTTTGTATAAGCTTTGTTTTTCATCGTCATAACTCTGCCTGTCCTAAAACCTCTACTTTAAAGACCCACTCCGATTATCATTTGATTTATATTAAAAGCATTCCCAGTGGATGTTTAATCAGGATTATGCCAATTTTTTTTTCAAGCAAAATTAAAATACCTGTGTTGGTTTAGTTTTGGCAGAGTGGCAGTAGTTCTTTAGAAATTCACCTGTGACTCATGGGCAGGTCCGTTGGCACAGAGCAACCCTCCAAAGATGATTGGAGTAGGACTTTAATATTCGTCCTCCATCATCAGAAAAATGCCATAACAACATGTTAAAATGACCAAAAACAATATTTTCATCAGAGTGGGTCTTAAACTCTTTTACACTAGAGTTTTAGCTCCAGTGCTTAGATTCTTTGGCCAACTGTAACTCTTCAAACCTTTACACAATTAAAGTAAATCAGCTCATTTTATGGTGGAGAAAATGGTTTTGCACAATTATGCAACACTTTACATTAGTAATGCATTGTGTAGTGGTGCAAAGTAAAGGCGGTGTATGTAAAGCCACTTTTCTCCACGTCAGATCCAGCTGTTTCCCTTTGATTGCGTAAACAGCAGAAGAGTTTCTATATGTTGACTTGTGTGTTATTTAAGTGTCGCCGGCAACATTTCCGGTGTTAAAGGGTTAACAATGATTTTCTCACATTTTCATTACCATCTCCAATATTTTGGCTTTCTTTAGCTCTGATTTATTTGAGCTCCTCCTCATACCACTTTTCACACCATCTTTTTTTAAACCGTGTGAAGCTTGAATAAAAGGTCACAGAAATGTGAAAAAGGATTCCTTGCTCTCACACATCCAATTCACACAAAGCTGGTGAGTCAAGACAAAAGTAAAACCAAGGACTGAAAGTTTTCATGTATTCTTTTTTTGTTCTTCCCTATTCACACAGACCCATCTACTGTACAATTCTTCAGTCATCCTCTTTTGTAAAAATATGGTTTATCATACAAATAACCTATTTACGCTGCCAACACGAGCTCGCCAATTCAGCTTTCACAAAGAAAAATCTTAGAGTTGTTTTTTTGTTCATAATTCCCTGAAAATGTTGTCTAAATCAAGACAATATATTTTAGATTTTGAAGAAGATATCAGAGACTTTTTCTTAACTTGCATTAATGCGCATTCTTAAACATGCATTAAACCCGTGCTGTTCACGCTGGACAACCAGGGAGGGGCATCTTTTGCTTCTTCTAGTATTTACCAGCCCATCTCCGCCACCTACAACTGGAAGAGGTTCGTGCAAAATGTCAAAGTGGTGCAAATCTTGTGAATTTTGCTCCAGGCTTTTGCTTTCACAGCTCTAATCTGCTATAGAAAAGACTTGGTGTCATATAATTCTGTCCAGACACAAACCTACTATGTATTTCTTCTCCATCATTGATTTTCACACTATTGGCACTGCCGTGAATTAAAAGGGATGCCATCTGTACACCACTACCAAATCCAAGTCCCTGATTGGTCAAAGTGTAACCAGATTTAGCTTTCAACGCATATTCCATGGCTGTTTTTGTATGTAAAGTCATGTGGATTCAAGAGTTGTGAACATGGCGCATTTACGAGTGTTTACATCGACTTTTCTTTGGAAGTTGCTGCTTGAACGTGTTTTGCAGAGGGCGCTGTGAACGTAGCTTTACTCTTCAAACTAGATCAGACAAGTTTTCTATAAATTAAACATTTGCATTTTTTCTTAATCATCTCCTGAAATTCCTGTTCTTTGTCCATTGCACTGACAAGTTCCCACAATCCCAGTATTTCTTTAAGTTAATGGAAAACCATAAGTAGAAAACCTTGCAGTTCCTCCAAAAACCACACGAGGCAGGTTGCAAAGGAGAGCAATGTTTTATGTCTTGATTGTGAAAATGATTTACAGATCGGTTTCAAGGATTTTTATGGTGTATGCTGCTTTGTTTCCTATTCATGACAACTGTCTGTTTATTTTGTTTGGAAAAGAAAGTTGCTAAATTCTGATCCCCAAGACAGAACTCAGGTTCCAAATCTTTTGCAAACAATGGTTATATTAGAATACTGTGTCAAACAGTGACCAAAGAGTTTATAGCTGAACAATAGCATTTCTCTGAATTTCTTCTCTTGAACACTGAATTTAATGAATCCAAAAGTCATCAAACTCCATAACTGTCTTTTCTTTCAACATTTCTGGTCTCCTGGCGTCTGCTAACGTCAATGACTTTCACTGCTCTTAAATGTGCTGTACGCAATCAAAAAATCATCATCTTCTAATTCCTGTTGTTACCCACTTGATATTTTAGCGCTGTGGAGTGGATTTCATTAGCCAAAACGTAGAACAATTTCCCACAATCCTGACTCATCTCTTCATACTTTGGCCCTCAAAATGTGAAGTACTTCTGATTTCTTTTTTTTTTTATCACTAAAGGTTATTCATTCCCTCTTTATTAACTTATTCTTCCTCAGAATTAATCTTGCCTTTTAGAATACTGGGAGGACTTTGCCATAAATCACAATTAAATTAATACATTTTTAATTAGCAAGAAGGGGAAATTCACAACATAACCTTAAACAAAAAGAGACAAAGAGCAAACATTTTATAGACTTTTATTTCTTTCTAAATAACGCACTTGGAAAACAGAAAAACACAAACAGTTTCAGTCATGTTCTGATGACTCACCTGTATCCATGCCACACTTGTTTCCATTCTCAGCGTGCATGCAAAGCTGTAGCACACATATATATTTGTTCTTCTTTTTTTACGACACACCTACACGCAAACACACACTTGGACACAAAGCAGCTCAGTGATGGGTATTTTTGGCCAGTGTTGTTTGAAGCCTCTCACAAAATGTGTTTCTCTCTGTGGAAGTGAGACCTCTCACTCCAACCTGCCTTCTATTGAAGTGGGAGGAGTTAGCAATGAAAAGACTCACTTTTGTTCTACTCCTGCACGAAATAGACGATTTGAAAAAAATAAAACCTTTTCTCTTTTTTAAAATTTTGACTGTCCTTTGTTATAATTGAAACACACCAAAATAATAAAATATAATTTATTGGTTTTTTTCTACTTTTACTTTTACATTCATTATATCGTTTTGTCCCAGTCTATGGGATTTCTACAAGGACGTAACATAAAGGAACGTAGAACAAATTAAACTGCTCAAAGTCTCACAATAACTCCAGAAATAAAAATAATAGGACAGTTAAGGAAAATCTACAAACAAATGCAGCAGAAGGGAAACAAAGCACACAAAACCTCGCACTGTGACAAAAATTATTCAACAGAGACAGAAAACACAAAACAAAAGTAAAAAAAACTAACTTAAGCAGTCTGCCATAACACATTCTGTTCTATCCTAATACTTGTAGTGCCATTATTCCAATCTTTATTTATATAAATTAATTGTTAAAATAAAGATGTAATAAATAATAATTGTTAAATAACAAAAATATACACTATGTTTTTACATATCTGTTGGCTTAAAGACAAACTCCAATAGTCTTTTTATCTATTTTAAAGCATTCCCAGCGGTCTTTTAATTATGATTATTTTACCTAATATTTTAAAAACTATGACGTATTCTAGTGCATAGTTTCTGCAGAGCGGCAGTAGTTGGTCAGAAATTTGCCTCTGGGTTATGGGCAGACAGTTGGCTTGGAGTAAGCCCGCCCCCACTTCCCATCATTGGAGCTATCCAGCCATACAGTTTTGATCCAGATGCCAACTCAGATGAAGAAAACAAAGACGTACATGGATCTTCATCGGAGTGGGTCTTTAACAAAATGTTAAAAAAACGTGTCTTTCAATGTTTGTCAAGCAAAGATTATGGACATTATCTTCCATTTTGTGTAACCCCCCCATTATTTATCTAAGATAATTGTATAACATGCTGTCAAATGTACATGTTTCAGATTTTTTTACATATTAAAACATTTTTGACATTTTTAATTTAGTGAAGAAATAAAACATGTTGAAAATGAAAATGTATTTGTTTTTGTAATAAATAAACCCAAGGGGTTGCATGAGCAACAATTTTCACCGAAGATTTTTAAAAATCTGTATACATGATGGAAGTACAAAAGAACTTTTGATTAAAAACTAGGAAGAAAAGCTAATGGTGGAAGAATGGCATGTAACTGCCCACACAAAAAGATGGTAATTCTCCACAGGTGATGCTGACCTATGAACATATACAAGTGCACAAGGATTTTATTCAACAACTCTCAAGGACAAGAGTTTTTATAATTTACTGAAACTAAAGAAAACGTCTTGCATGTGTAGATTTTGTTTTGTAGCAGCTACTTCTATTTATTTTTCAGCTGCCTTGCATCATCTAGGCAACCAAATCAAAGTCATTTGCACTGCAGTTTGGCAGAGATCATACATAAACTGCCATTGCTGGCACAACAACATTTGTGACTGGACCTGGATTCAAACCGAGGACTCGCTGAGACAACCCCAGTGCAGAACCCCGCGGCCCGTGAACAAGGAGGATCTGCTCTACAACTTGTTACTTGTTACTTGTTTTATGCATCTACCATTATTGCTC
This sequence comes from Adrianichthys oophorus, assembly GCA_036245035.1. Lineage (NCBI taxonomy): Eukaryota > Metazoa > Chordata > Actinopteri > Beloniformes > Adrianichthyidae > Adrianichthys > Adrianichthys oophorus. The sequence continues at coordinate 20,697,224 of BSAI01000073.1, read as the reverse complement.
AAAAGTACTCTTCAACTTGTGAACAGTATAAAAATCTAAATGTAAAAAGAACAGAGAGGATGTCTTGAGTGTGTTAGGTGGAATTTATCTTGAGTATGGATTTGTGTAGAAAGTCTTTGCAATTTTAAGGTGGAGGGGCAGAAAAACAGTCATCCCTCTCACCCCCACCCCAGAAATTGTCATCAATTTTAGATCTAGTATTTGTAGATCCATATGTAACTTCTAAAGTTAGCAAAAGTGTCCTTAAATGTTGGTTTTAGCAGTTTTTATTGACTTTTAAGAAACTGCTCAAACAACTCAGAAGTGGGACAAAGTAAATACCAACAAAACTGCTCAATCACTTAGGAAAAAATAACTTTTCTCAAGAGCTTAAGTGGCTTTAAGTGACTTTAGTATGGCACCTTTTGATTGTACAAACTGTTTCTGGGAATGTTCCCACCCTTCAGGAATAATCAGTCAATGATTACCTCTAAATTTAGGCTTAAGTTCAAATAATACCTATAGACCACATAACCAAGCAAAAATGACTCATGGTTTCATGCCATGAACAATAAATTAGAGGTATTTAAGGTGAAGTGTGGTATGCAGGAGTACAAAGTTAAAGCATTAGTCACATGCACTCGTATGGGAGTTTTACCCGAATGGCGCCAGGCTTTTGGGTTGTCCTGGATTGTCCGTGGATTGTCATAGAGAAGAAGAGCCTCATCAGAAAGGGAGTGCACGTGTGTCTTGCATGCTCGTGATACTCGTACAGCCACCTCAAGGGATATCATGAAAATGAAACCTAAAATTGTCGTGTTGGTAAGCTCAGCTCAGTGGCCTTGTGGAAGAGTTTCTGCCCTGAGACGGGAAGGCCATGAGTTTAAATTCACTACCGAGTCATACCAAGGACTCTAAAAATGAGACCAATGCTCCCCTGCCTGACACTCAGCATTAAGGGGTTGGATTAGGGGGGTTAAACCACCAAATGGTTCCCAAGCACGACTGTGACTGCAGCTCACCGCTCCCCAAGGGGATGGGTCAAATGTTGAGGACAAATTTCACACACCAAGGTACGTGAAAGCTAACGGGAGTTCAGTGTATCAAGAAGTATCTGCAAGGCTAATGTAAGTTACATGCACTTATGACATACGAGGGATGCTGTTGTGCGGTGCTCTTACGTCACAATCTAGTCGTTAGTAAGGTGTGAGTATTAAAAAAATAAAATTAAAAATCAGCATTCCTATGTCTCACCTGCTTCACCCTTACTTACCATTACATGTTGTTGAAGTGTTCACTACCACCTGTAGCCCGCAGCGTGCCCGTAGTGCATGAATATTTCTACAGTATTACAGAAAAGGGAATAGAAAGTGCCTGAAAGAAGGAGATCTGAGTCATACTTATTATTGGAATTGTTTGGCTCCTGGTTCGCTCTGATTATTACTTCTTTTTTCTTCAGAGCTCATTAAACCCACTTTCCAGTCTTCAAAGTGGAGAATGTAGACATTTCAAACTTTTTCTCTAAAAACCCCAAAAGCCAATATTCCCCTAATAAATTTGTTCTGTCCACTTCATGGAACCCCTACCTTGGCTTTAAGGGAGCAAAATCATTGTGTTTTTTTTTTTTACACAGATGGTTCACAAATAAGATCATAACTGTCACAAAATGTTAGCTTTGTATGAAGAAAAACATAATATTGTCAGCCGGACATTTTAAAGTTTTAATATTACACATGTTGTAATTGTTTTATTTTTTCGTTTGTATGACACAAATCTAAAAAAAAGCAATCGATTTTAATCACTAAAAGAAAAAAAAAACAGACGGTCATTAATGGATGTGGCATCTTTTTGGCCCATTTTGGCAATCAGGACAAATGTATTTGTGTTCTGATGCTAAATAAGTCCTTTTTCATCAGGAGTGGCTGAAAACCATGAGTTAATGTCAGAAGACAGTAGCCCCGGGATGTGTGCTCAGCCATCACACCCTGTACTCACATACCCAACCAACCAAATGTTATGACAGCTCTATTGTGAACTTTGCCATGATCATCATCTTCATCTTTGGCTCGATTATGAACTTTCTGATCTGTCATCTGTGGGGAAAAAAAACAAGTATGGAGGATGGGTCACAGAGAACAACCTGTTCAAAATCTACAAAACCACACACTGGACAACTGGCCAAGAAAAAAATAATTTAACTCTGAGAGGATAGTAGGTCTGCAAAGAAATCTACTGTGTTTTAAACTCATGGAAAGTAGTAAAAAAAAAAAAAAAAGGTTTCCATGCATAAAGTGATTTCAAAATGATGATTTGATCAAACAATAGCCTCAATGCACGATGAGACTTAGGCTGCCATGACCTAAAATGAGTTTCTTCATGCTTACATCCTTCCTCTTTTGACATGATAAACACGGAAATAGAATTATTTTTGGTTTCGCTGTGTTTCCTGAAACAAAGTCAGAATAGAGAGATAGTTTACTGTTGTCAATTGGGGAACTTGGTGTCTTAGAATTTTAAAATGATGTTTTTGAGAATTGTTTTTTTTTGGATGTTGTTCACTTTCGGACAATTAAATAATTGCAGAATTAATTTTTTTAGAAAGAAATAATTTTATGTTGATTGCTATAATTTATGAACTGTTCTAACAGCTAATAAAAAACTTGTGTTTTCTTTGTTTTTGTAGTAAGGCCAGTGCTGCTAAAATACAAAACCACAAGCTTTATGCGGGCACATAAGCTTGCATCCATCTGCATGTGCGGTGATTTTCAGTTCATGTGTACTACTTACAAAGAGACTGAGCGTGACTCAAACTTTCCAGAACATTATTAGCTCAACTGACACTCATTTTCTACTCATTGTTGTTTTAATGTAAAGAAATGTTATTCCTAAGTGAATATGTTATGTTATTGTGGTGAGGTCAACCCAATATTATTCACAAGGTGTCAAAAGATTTAAATTGGCCGAAAGGATTGAAGAATGGAACATTTGTATTTCACACCCAAAAATTGAATAAATACAATCATAATCATAAAACAAGGTGTTTGAAATGGTACAGGGTAAAGGTTAACCCATAACATCCTGCCCTTTGAACATCCTAAATTTAATTCCTGCCTTTTTAAAGAATTCAAGAATTTGGTGAAAATACTTTGAAGTTGTCTGTCCATTGTGGGATTCTTCTCAAGCTCTTTCTCATTGTTTATAGATGCCAAAATACACATAAAATGTGAATCTACAAATGAGATTTTCATTAAAAATGAGCCAAACAAATGTTTTTGATAAGAAGAGAAATGTGAGAGTGTAAAAAATTAAACTGTCTGCTTTTCTGCAAAAGTAAAAAAAAAATTATTAAATTCAATTTTATTTTTATATCTCAATATCATAACTATAACTGTCTCAATGGGCTTCATACCCGTATTTATGCAAAGAACATAAAGTCAGTCATAGAAAATAAACAAAAGCTGGTTGGCAAACTAAACTAAACAGACCTTACACCCTCCTTCTCAGTGAGGAAAAACTCATTTAAAAAACCCTATCCTGGGGGAAAAAAATAAGAAACCTCAGGGATGCCGACATGAAGGAGGGATCTTCTCCCCGGACGGACAGGCGATGTGCCAGAACTGTTAAAGAAGAACTAGCTTATCTAACTCTACAACTACATGTTTGAATAACAACTACATGTCAGATAATGTTCTTCTAAGCTGTTTTTTTTTTATTTAATGAAGCAGTAGCATTTTCTAGAACAAGCTGAAAGGTAATTTGAAAGTGATCTCAAAGTATGGGGTTATACCACGAGTTAAAACAAGGTCCAGGGTGTGCTTGTGACAGTGAGTGGGTTCATTTACGTTTTGTGTGAAACCAACATTATCTAATGAAGCTACAAATGCATTTCCTGCCATTGAAGCTCCTTATTGACTAAACACACCTGATCCAGATAATCAGCAGCAAATATGGCAGTGCAGGGACATGTTGTCCCTCTTTCCCACTTCGCTACGGGGGAGCGGGAGAGATTTCTGATTCCAGGTGGATCGTCTGTGCTCCTGTCTTTGGCTGAGACCTCGCCTTTGGCTCTTCTCGCTCCTGTCTTTGGCCGTGACCTCGCCTTTGGCTCTTCCCGCTCC